>CP125265.1:762170-1176294 GCA_030027945.1 Phytophthora plurivora
TGGTGGACGACAGCAGTCTAAGCAGCACGATGTTGATGCGGTAGAGGTCCAGAAAGCAATTATGGCTCTTCGTGATGATGACGACGACGATGTCCCGCCACCTTTAGTTGATGAAGATGAGGATGAAGAAGAAGCTGAGCGTGCCTTGCTAGAGGCGCTGGATGGCCCAGAGGAGACCAGACTCTCGCTTGAGAGCGATCGCGAAGTGCTCATGCTCGTTGGCAGTGAGAGTTTCCAGGATACAAAGTGGAATTACTATGAACGGAAGTACGGTATCAAGCGTGGAAATGGCGATGCAGGCAACAAGGAACTTGAACACGTGAAAAAAGTATACATGGAGGCATTGGTCTGGTGTCTTGCCTACTACTTCCAAGGCCCCCAGTCGTGGTCGTGGTACTACCCTTACCACTACGCGCCAATGGTTTCCGACCTCACAGATATCGAGGAAATGATCACAAATGTGAAGTTTGACGAAGACCCATTGGTTGCCGGCCCGCTGCTGCCATTCGAGCAATTGATGTCTAACCTGCCTGCCTCGAGCGCTAACCTGGTGCCGGAACCTTACCGATTCCTCATGGTCTCGCCTTTATCGCCGATCAAGCACTTTTACCCAGAAACTTTCGCAATTGACATGGAAGGCAAGCGCAACGCTTGGGAAGGTGTGAATCTGCTTCCCTTTATTGATGTGGCATTGCTCAAGGAAGCTATTGCTCAATACTGCCCAGAATCGCAGCTCACTGACGCGGAAAGACGGCGTAATACGCTGCAACGGTTGCCAATTCGAATTGTGAGAGATCTGAACGTGCTGGATACTATGAAGTCTACCTTGCCTGGTGTTGTTGGATTTCCGGATGTATTGTACTGTAATACTCGCGTGGAAGATTTTGAGCTCCCATCTATCCCCGGTGGCGAGTTTCAGAGCAAGTTGATGGACGGAGTTGTGCTTCCGCTTGCTGGATTCCCCTCGCTTTACACGGTCCCTCTTGAGAGCACTCGTATTGCCAGTGTTGGCTTGAATTGCTTTGGCATGGCCTCGCGTAAGTCGAGTCTCATCCTTCAGCTTCCGGCCTCTGGAAAATTGAATGATAGCGACAACGCTACTGCTGATGAGATTAATCCTCGTGAACTTTTAGGCAAGACTGTTTTAGCGAACTGGCCGAATCTTCACGAGGTGCTTGTGGTGGGTATTAGCACGCTCTCTGGAGAATACCGATTGAAACACTCCAGTCGCCGGCACAATAACCATCACCGTCAGAACAATGAGGTTGTCTTCACTCAGTATGGCTCTGATGAGAAGAGTGCGTGGGCGTACTACGCGCAGACGGAGGTGGTGAAAATGCTGTCAGGACGGGGCATCCCAGGCAGTGGTGGTATCGATCTGGGTAGGACTGGAATTACAACAGTACTGCATGTGCTGCCTCTTCAAGGAATGGTGTCAAATCCACTGACGGGTGCAATCGAGAAGAAGTTTGGTGAAGTTGAAGCGTTTGTGCCTGCTCAGCTTACGGTTAGAAACCACAAACTTCTGGATGCCCGTTTTGAAGAAACAGGCACGTTGCCACTGAACGAGCGCTTCCCTGTTGATTCGAAAGCGCTTATCACGAATGGAAAGTGGCTAGGCTGTACCGCTATCGTGCGCTCTCAGGACGAAGAGCAGCACACAGTTACCGTTCATGTGAACACGATTGACCAGGAACCGCCGTTTGGCTATGTCATCGCGCAGAAAATTGCCGACAAGCATTTCCCAGGCTATTTGGTGGCTCAAAAGCTGGGTATTTCAGCGTCGACGTTGGGTTTGATCACGGGAAGCGTGATTATCAAGCCAAGTGGTACCGATATCGGACTGAACATTCGCTACCGCAAGGAGTTGCTGCTCCCCGGTTATTGCCGTCTTGTGAGTCGTGACAATAGCAGCTCCAACCCCGCTGATGATGTCAACGTCTGGAGAAAGGGCGATATTGTGAAGATTGTTGGAAGCAGTGGAACTGAAGGAGGTGACGCGAATTCCGGAGCGTCTCCTACGAGGAATGGTAGTGCTACTGCCTGGGAATACACTGAACGTGCTGTCCAGCTTATTGCATCCTACCAGAAGGAGTTCCCGGAGGTTGTTCGCAACCTGAGCCGACTCCCTTTTGCAACGACTTATCAAGGCAAAGACGTGTTTGGCATCAACGAGGCGGAACGTGTGGATGTAAAGGCAGAAGCTGTGAAGCAGTGGATCGAGCAGCAGCACTTGGGAGCTAGTGAGAACTCGAAGCACATCCCAATTACGTCCGAGTATATTGCTCTCAACGCTGTCCGCGCCATGGAAGCCGCAGGAACGTTGCGTGCGAAGGAGCGCTCCAAGGCTGCTGAGGAACAGCGGGCCGCCCCTGTTGTTGCAACGGTCAGTGCTGCGAATCTCTTCCGTCCGAATCCACTAGTGAACCAAGATCTGACGGGACACGAAGTCTCGCAGCGATCATCATTGAACCGGGGTGCACCAAACCTAGGCGACCGTGTGATCAATATTAGCGCACGTGGAGTGCCGTTTGGCCACCGTGGTACGGTTGTTGCTACCCACGTAAGTAGCAGGTGTGTTGAGGTCCTCTTTGACGAGAGCTTTACGGGTGGTGAGGCACTTTACGGAACTACAAGTCTCGACCGGGGCAAGATCGTGGCCTGGAACAACTTGCTATGTGTATCAGTCCCACCTGGAACCAAGAAGCAACACCACAATAGCCGATCGAAACAAGGACATACTGGGAACGGGCAGCAGAATAATGGAGCCACTCAACGACGCACTTCTGGCGGAACACCAGTTATCAGCACTAACACACGTGTGCCCAAGAAGATTATCAAGAGCGATAAGACTCCTGTGACGGCTCCGACCCCATTGGTACCGCCGCCACCGCCAATTCCTGCTGCGATGCCGGTTCCACCCAACCCGGAGAAGATTCAGAAGCTCATTCAAAAGTGGAGCTTTGACGGCGAGGTTGCTACTGTCCAAAGTGTAAAATTTGTTGTGCCCAAGGAAGAAGAGGCAGTAGCAACTCCAATTGCTGAGGAGAAGCTAGCCCCGTCTGTAGCAGCGCTGTTTTCTGCAGTTGAGGCTTCAGCAGCACCACCTACACCTGTGGACCCGCTGATGAACCTGTTCCCTCACATGTATGAACAATCTCCGAGTGGCGCTTCATCACTGCTTTCGCCTCCACTTCCAAATGGAGCTCCGGGACCACCTCAAGCTTACTACCCAGCGCAACCTCCGATGCCTGGACAGCAGCCGCAGCTCTTCCTCATGCCTGACGGTTCCTACGCACCGATGTATGCTCCCCTGCCTCCTGGAGCATACGCGTCACCTCAGCCGCCAGCTCCCATGCCTCCTAGTGAGGAAGAGTACCCTCCGCTCGGAGCGACGCCTTCCAAGAGCGACAAGAGCACAAGTGCCGCGAAAGAAACCTCAGCTTCGGATGAAGGTAAGAAGAAGCAGCACAACTATGGTGGAAAGGACAAGAAGAGCACCTCCGATGGAGGCGAACAGAAACCGGCAGGAGCACACGGAGCTCAGAAGAAGTGGGTGCCGAAGCAGAGCAACGGCGCAAAGTCGAAGGGTGGACCACAGTTATTGCTCCCGTCTCAAGTGATGCGTCAGCAAAAGCCTCAGCAGTGACACACTCCAACGACACCGAGACCAGTTCGAGACTGTATTTGACTACAGTAGAGTGTGTTCAAAAATATACAGCTAAGGCTCTTCCTCAGAACCAACCCCCTCGTTGTATAGAAGTATTGAGGACAAGGCGCTCCAGGACGACCCCATCTCATCCTCGAAGCCAAATGGTGACCATATGACCAACAGGACACGCCCGACAGGAGTCTTCACTTCTTCATCGGAGTCCAGGTACAAGGATGACTGTAGTCAACACAAGCTCCAGTGCATTGCTGTCCACAGCGAAGACTATCCACAGTCCGAGATCCGCCCTTCAATTCAGTGACGAGAATGTGGCGACGATCGACCAACTTCCACGCGGGATGGCACACAATGCCGCACGTACACCCCGAGCCAAGGATGTTGCTCGAACTGGAACACTTTCCAAGCAACTGACGGGCAACGATGTCAGTCTCAACCACGGTGAAGATACCTCGTGCTCGGAACCGGAAGCTTCGCCGTCTCGTAGAGCATCCAACGGTCCGGATCTAGCAAGACGAGCAGCTCGTCGGGTCAATGTCTGGAAGAAGACCGAGCAGGATAAGCGCGGAGACGAGGAACGAGCTCGACAAGTCAAGCACGAGCAGGAAAAGCGGCGACAGAACCACGCTGCCCACGCGAAACAACGTCGACGTGCAGAGATTTACGCACTCAACGCTCTTTTGCGGCAACTGCAACAGGAAAAACTCGCTCGGTACATCGCCGCACAGAAGGAGGCCCAAGAGCAAGCGGATTCCCAAAACGGACCAAGTCTTACCAACGAGGTTACGCTGGCTCAGGTCCAAGCTGTGGGCGTCTAAAAGTTAGAAGTCAACACAATAGATTTCTAACGTGTAGATACTTTCACCAAGTGCTTTATTCCGAGATAATGGCTTGCCAAATTGAAGAAACCGAAGGTTCAGTAGCAAGTAATCGCAAAATATGTTCTTCCTCTTGCTTCTCAAGTGTTGACAATTCAACCTGCGCGAAATTCTCCCAGTTGTTTACCTCACCGCTTGCTTCTACCGAGATAACGCTGCTACTCAGACATTTGTGTTCATTCAGAAAGTTGGAATTCTCCAATGGCTCCTCCGTCAGATGCGCGTCACAAATGAGACACGAGGCACTAAACTGCGCTTGCTCAGCATGTAGTGCACGAAATGAAGCCATTGCTTCCCTCCTTCCACAAGAACGCTGTTCGATAATGAGGTGGTGAACGGCTGATCTTCTAAACTCTGCGCTGCTTCTGAGTGAACGTGCAGTGTCTTCCTTGATAGCAGCGATGTGTTCCTCTAATTTACGATGCATGTCGTTTCTGAGTACTTTTTTCAGCTCAGTTTCCACCTTCGTTGCAGCTTTTTCCTCCGCATGAACAGTCCACTCAGCTTCTTCTCGTGCGAGATTGAGAGTACGTTCGAATCTCCTTCGACGCTGAGCTTTTAGCGATTCACACTGACTTTTACACACTGCTGCGTTCGTCACACGAATCAGTGCACTGTGGATCTCCATTTTGAAACGCAACTCAATCACTTGCTGTCGGGCTTTCCACCCGCGATAAACCCGTGCAATTAATCCAGAGCTGCAATTGCGAAGTCTCCTCCAAGCGTACAATCTCCATACCCGTTGAATGGCTTTTACTGCTCGATTAGCGACCGCAAACTTACACCATGTCTTCCAACACTTCTGCTTCGTTTCTAGCCATTTTTTGACAAAATGACAGCGCAAGTTCTCGTGTTGAGTACGCCAACTCTGCCATTTGTCGAATGCATTTCGCATCGCTTTGCATCTTGCAACTTGTTTCAATTGCTGTCTAAGATCTTTACGAGCCTCAGTATTAGCTCGCCACTGGTGGAAACGCGATTTCAGGTCTCTGGTTATAGCGAAACGCATTTTCCCTCGAATTTGATTCATTCGCCCGGTGTAAACTCGCCAGGAACGAAGAGCTCTCGCTGCCTGAAGCAGTTTAAACCGGTGATAAAGTGCTGTGGCTTGACGCTGCTGCTGGAAGCTGTAAACAACGGATTCCAGTCCCTCTATCAACGTATTTTCACTCACTTGAAGTGCAAGTTGACCAACCCAGTACTTCCGTAAGGCAGTAACTCTTTGTGGAGCCCAGTGCTGTAATCGACGTGCACTTTTCTTCACCAACAACATGTAAATCCGACCATGCGATCCTGGTCGGCAGCAGCAATACAATACAGCATCAAGTGGGCCATACAAGCTCGCGAGGTATAAGTACTGAGCGTAGTCAGCTTCGTTTGCCTTTGTCTCTTGCTTCATTCGAATAACCGAAGTCAGTTGACGGCTTTGGTTCTCTTGTTGGTCTTGTAAATCTCGCCGCGTCTTCTCTTCAGCTGCTCTCCATTCTGCTTGCAGTTGTTTCTTTGGGGAAAAGCGCACTGGGAATCCCCAAAGTGCTCGAGAATCAGGATCTTCTTCGTATTCAACACGTCCGAAGTGCTGCTTGACAACTGATTTCGGTTGCTTTGGAGAAGTACTGAGCTTAGTTGTCTTCCTCAATGCCTGCACAGCTGGAGATGTTGGAATACTTAACTGCTCACTAGAAGGAGGTGGAATTGCCTTTCGTTGTGAGGGAGCTCCAGGATTCGCATCAGGCAGTGCATTCCGACTAAGTGCTGCAAAACGGACGTGACGTCGAGGTTCGTACGCGTGCTCTTCATCAGGGAATAAACTGCGAGATTCTCTCGTGGAAGTGAGCATTACGGCGCCTCCATGGACCCCCACGACTATCGGACTGACACCTCGACGTGTTGCTAGTGACACCAATGGACGTTCATTCTCTTGAGGCGGAGCTGAATCGACAAGCATGTATTATATCGGAAGATAAAACTGAAGCAAAACAACAATTAGGATTTATTTTTACTGTAAGCAACTTTCGTCCCGGTGCTGCATATGTTGAGAATCCTACGTGATCACGTAGGATTAGGATTAGTATGACATTTCGCAGTTTTTTTTCATGAAAACTGTTCATTCGCAAACTTGTGATGGAGACGCCCAAGTGCTGGAGGCAGCACTGTCCCTCCTGGACGAATGCGACCGCAGAGATGCCGATTCGAATCAACAGAAAACCACTACGAAGAAGAAACGCAATTACAATCCGAATCGAGCGCGGGAGCAGCAGCGCAAGGAGCTGTTGGCTTTGCGCGAACAAGTCCCCGTACTGGAAAAACGTCTGAAGATGCTGCAGCAGGAAATGGAAAGCCTGAACGTTGAAACGTTGGCAGTGGGGAGACAGGGGTCGATCGAATTGTGGAGGAAAATGGCACTGTACCAACGCCAGACTCGACTAAGCTCTGAGGAGGAAAACAAACGACTGCGAGAACTGATTCGCGAACACAATGAAGTGACGAACCGCAGTATTCAACAACTTCTTCGCACCAGACAAGGGGATGTCGAGGTAATAATTGTTGTTGCATTTTTTGTGAATTAAACTAATTTAATTGTTTTCTGCTTTTCAGGAAATCGAACGCTTGCCAGACCCTTGGCCTCGCAGACGCCAGTACCCTGTTCCACTGGGAAGCAGTGATACCATTCTTTTCCGAGATTTGGCTGGCACTATCGACTTTGTGCAACGCCAAGTGCTTCGAGTGTTATCTCTGGAAACGAATACGACTGATGTGATGCTGTTTCCGACGGCAAAAAACGCTCACCGCCGCTTGTTCGCGGATAAAATGTTGCCCTACAGCGTGGAGTTGACTGGCGATGTCGCCTGGCAGTACTTTGCACACTCGTTCCGAAGACCCACCACTCGGTTTTATTACCACGCGGAGTCGAACGAGGTGCGTTTGCTGGAAGAAAACTGGCCATTCGTGAGTACTTACCAAATTTTCGCTGTTTGAACCTCTAAAGTCTTCAGGCCTTGTACGTGACGATACAATCGTAGAGAGTTTTGGCGAGGAGCATCACTTTGGAAAGGTTTTGTGTGATTTCAAAGTCAAACAGATCGTCCGGCGTTACGTGGTTCCTGGTCGTGTTGTGGTTGCATGGCGAGCCATTCTAAGCCCGGAAACGTTCAAAGGCGAAAGTCTCAGTGGCATCCAGTACGAAGAGAAGGGGGCGCTTGTAATTGAGCCATTTCAACCAGGGAGTAGCAATTCCTGCGTTGTTCACACGTGGCAAATGATCACTCCAGATATCACGAGCAGCGCAGAGAGGAGTCACAGCAAACTGGTTCATGATATGACGGAGTTTCTGCTTCGTGGCTGTCGACCAGAGCGAGCACTCGACAGTTTGGAGCGGACATTGCGTGCACAATCGATGCAGTTCATGGACTCCGCGTTGATGGCACAATCCGGATAGAGTTTAAACCATCTTCTATCGTTCATTTGAGCTTTTTTACACCGCACACTGCGCGTTGCCTCTTCGAGACTGCTCAATCAGCATGTTCTCTATCATCTGCACTGTACTCGCCGACGAAGATCCGCCCAGCACGAAGTCCGTTAGTTCCTGAACAAATTGAGAACTAGTCCCATTTGTGTTCGCGAGCGTCTCGGGAGTAATGACGTGCCAGATTCGCAGTAGTGTGAACTCGTTCGTAGCTGTTTGAAGCTTCGTCGGGTATCGAATCACACACGAGCCTTTTTCCTGGAAGCGGAAGCCCTGGAGTGTTTGTCCTTTGAACTCTGCAGGGTCAATATACGACCTCCACACAATCACGACTCGATCTGATTCCCGATACCGGCGGAAAACCTGTTTGATCCTGAACTCCGCCATGCGCTCCGGCGCTTTAATCTCGACGCCAAAACTTTCACAAACTGTGTCGTCATGTGTTACCTCTGCAGAGTCGTTCTTTCTTCTTTCTCGAGTATACGAGAAATGATACTTGTCGTGCTGAAAGGCGTGCGCTAAACACCTCCACGCAGCTTCAGCCGTCGTGTGCACGTCGAACGGCAGCGTCTTCTCTCCGAACACCCCAAGACAAGTCCCCTCCCCCGTATCGGCTTGAAAGAAAACCCTCGCTGCTTCATGATACACGGAATCCACCCCAACTTCCAGTTCCTGGAAAATCTCCTGGTCAGATGCCTCCACCGGTACACTATGCACCCTTCTGGTCCTCTTCTCCTGTGTTAAAGTCGTCTCCATCACCTGCATTATCAATAAATAGCAGATTAGCCCTATTTTCCTAAACAAAAAATCATTTCTCTTACCCGTCGTGCGACTCTCGTATTCAGTGCTCGTTGCAGCATTTCCTTGAGCTTCTTCTGGTCTTCCAGTGCGCATTTAAGTCGACTATTCTCTCTCTCAGAGGTCAGTCTCTGGTCCAATTGGCGGCTCGCCAGCTCCTTCCAAACGCTCATTAAAGCCGACGATTGCCCAGTTCTGTCGGAATCCCCACACGCGTCCGTTCTCAGCTCTGCGCGTTGCTCTGCGCCTTCTCTCTGCGCATTTAGCTGCGTCTCCAGTCCCTTAACGCATGTGCGGAGGAATTGCACCTCTCTCCGGCGCATTTCGCGCGCTCCATTGCGGTGTTTACTCGTGTTTGTCGTGATTGGGTGGGCAGCTTCAAAGGCGGCCCAAGCCGAACTCTCAGTCAAAGAACTAAAGGGCGACGCGTGCTTGGAGCGGGAGTTCAAGTGCGTGGGCTCTTCCACCGCCGCGTTGTACTCGTCCAGCAGGGCCAGCACCTCCGTGAAGGCCTCATCGTCGTCTTCCAGCAGTGGGAACGCCATGGTTATTGGCGATTATGACAACAGAACAGTGCCGTCCGGAGCAATAAGTCCCTGAATCAGAGTCTGAGTCAGAGAAGATTAGTAAAAACAAGTGAAGGATATGCTGTTTAGTAGGTTTGAGGCGGTTTCAGTGGGACAAATTGGAGCATTGCAAACGCCTGGGACGTACAAACTGTAATAAAATGATAACAGGAAACCTGCAGGAGTTCTATCCAGTACATGTACAACACTTGTATTTTACCTAAACGTTAGTACTTCAAGTACTTCATGTACTAGTACTTCAGTACAATACATCAGAATCCTGAATCGTGAAGCAGTGACTTGACGTATCGCCTTGATTCATTCCAAGCAGTCTGGTGCCAAAGCCAGCATTTGGCAAGTTTAGCGATTCCCGTGATAACTTTCGCGGTTTTAAGTGTACCGTAAGTACACTTGAACTGGGTTATCGTCACCTTGTGGGGGTACATATCGCCCCGTGTCGGTCAGCTGCAACCATGCCCACGCAAAACTAAGAAGCGGAACATTTTTGACTGAGACCAACCAGCAGCACCGGCGCTCATACGTGCTCTTCGCACGTGAAGTTGGTGTTTCGTGAAGTACATTGCCCATCAATCAGCATATCTTCGATGGTCTGAACTGTGTTTGCCGACGATGACACACCCAGCACAAAGTCAGTAAGACCCTGAAGGAATTCCGTTCTCTCGGGACAAATCTGACTGTCAGGAGTGATAACATGCCAGATGCGCAGCAGTGTGAACTCGTTACTGGGGGGATGCAGTTTAGACGGAAGCCGAATCACACACGAGCCTTTCTCCTGAAAACGAGCGCCATGCAGCTTTTGTCCTTTGAACTCAGTTGTGTCGATGAGAGATCTCCACGCGATCACAATCCGATCTGCCTCCACATATTGCCGGAAAACCTGTTTGATACGAAAGGCAGCCAGTCTCTCAGGTGCTTTAATCTCCACGCCAAAGCTCTCCCCAACGGTTTCGTCATGTGCTTTATCCTCTGAATCCCCCTTCTTCCTCTCTCTGCAGTACGAAAAACTGCATTTATCGTGGTGGAATGAGTGAGCCAAACATCTCCATGCAGCGTCAGCCGTCGTATGCACATCAAAAGGCAATAATTTGTGTCCAAACACGCCCAGATACGTGCCATCTCCAGTATCTGCTTGAATAAATACTTTTGCTGCCTCGCGATACACAGAATCCACTCTAGCTTCCAGTTCTCGAAAAGTTTCTTGATCCGACGGTTCTACCGGCACACCATGTACCCTTCGTGTTCTTTTTTCCTTGGTTAAACTCGCTTCCATCGCCTGCATCCACAAAAACAAACCCGTTATCACCCTTTTTTCTTCCTTTACCATAAAGTTTCGATCATTTTACTAACCTCTTGTGCGATTTTCGTCTGTAAAGTTTGTTGTAGAATCTCTCGAAGCTTACTATGCGCTTCCAACGCAGACTTCAGCCGACTATTCTCCCTTTCAGACGCATTTCTCCGGTCCAATTGCCGGGTAGCCAGGTCTCGCCACATATTTTTTATCGCAGCTGAAGGGTCCGAGTCCTCTAACGCAACGGTATTTCTCAGACGCGCACGCTGCTCCGCCTCCTCTTTCAACGCGGTTAACTGTTTCTCCAACCCGTCGACACACGTACGTAGGAATTGCACTTCCCGACGCCGCATTTCGCGAGCCCCGTTGCGATGTTTACTGGCGTTTTTCGTGATCGGGTGGGAAGCTTCGAACGCAGCCCACGCGGCGCTCTCCGAGACGCGGGTGAAAGGTGTGGGCTGCTTGGAGTGGGCGAGTGCGGGTAGGGGCTCGTCCACCGCTGCGTTGTACTCGTCTAGTAGAGCCAGGATGTCCGTGAACACCTCATCGTCTAGCAGAGGGAATGCCATGGTGCTTGGAATGTTGTGACGGTGCTGTGTCCTGTTTAACAAAGTCCCCAAATCTGATTCTGAGTCGATAGAGAAGTTCGTGCTGCAAATCCTGTTCCGATGGTTCAGGGACAGTTGAAGCTGGACCTTTTAGAGAACTATCATTTTTAGGATAAAGCTTTACACTAGCTCTTCGTACGCGAAGTTGCTGCTGCTCCGAGGTGATTGAGCGTCAATGAGTGCGTTTTCGATCATTTGCACTGTGTTGGCGGACGATGAACCGCCGAGGACAAAATCCGTTAGGTCCTGGACGAATTCCGACGTCATATCCGCCGCTTTTGCTTCACTCTCGGGCGTGAGGACGTGCCACAGACGTAGTACAGTAAGATCATCACTGGGCATTTGCAGCATCGACGGGTGGCGAACGACGCACGAGCCTTTCTCCTGGAAGCGGAATCCCTCCAATTTCTGTCCTTTGAACTCCTCTGGATCGATATAGGATCTCCAAGCGATGACGACCCGGTCCGGTTCCACGTAACGCCGGAAAATCTGCTTGATTCTAAAGTCTGCCATCCGCTCGGGAGCTTTGATTTCCACTCCGAAACTCTCCCCGACCGTGTCGTCGTATGTCACGTCGCTCGAGTCGTCCTTCCTCCTCTCGCGGCTGTAGGAGAAATTGTACTTTTCGTGGTGGAAAGCGTGTGCAAGACACCGCCACGCAGCGTCCGCCGTTGTGTGGAGGTCAAACGGCAACGTTTTCTCACCAAATACACCTCCCACACATGCATCGCCTGTATCCGCTTGGAAGAAAACGCGAGCCGCCTCATGATACACTGAATCCACGCCAATCTCCAGCTCCTGGAACGTATCGTGGTCCGATACGTCCAACGCCACGCCATGCACTCGTGTCGTCCTCTTCTCCGGCGTCAAACTCGTTTCCATCACCTGCAATAACAGCTAAAGCGTTACCATTTGAGTCTCTCTATTCACCATTCGAAGCACAGTTCCTACCCGTTTCGCGACGCGCGTATTCAGCGCTCGCTCCAGCATTTCGCGCAGCTTGTTCTGGTCTTCCTCAGCAGCTTTAAGTCGACTGTTCTCCCTTTCCGAGACCAGTCGTTGCTCCAATTGACGCGTCGCCAGGTCCTTCCACATGGTCGTCAACGCCGAGGATCCGTCCGTAGTGGCGCTGGCGGTTCTCATCTGTGCACGTTGCTGCGCTCCCTCTTTCAAGGCGTTCAACTGCCTCTCCAAACCCATGACGCAAGTGCGCAGGAATTGCACCTCCCGGCGTCTCATCTCGCGCGCTCCGTTGCGATGCTTGCTGGCATTCTGCGTGACCGGGTGCGCAGCTTCAAACGCGGCCCACGCCGCGCTCTCGGACACGCGACTGAACGGGGACGAGTGTTTGGTGCAAGTATGAGGAGCTACCGGTTCTTCCACTGCCGCATTGTACTCGTCTAGTAGTGCTAACACCTCCGAGAACGTCTGATCATCTTCTTCGAGCAGCTGGAAGGCCATGGCGGCAGATGCGAAATGAGCTCCCGGTGGTTTAGACGCCAAAGAGGAACCGGCTTAGGATTTGATGAGCACATGTACATGTACTTCAAGCAAGAAAATGTTAAACGGGATTTTTGTTTTTCATTGTTACTTCGACTTCGTAACTACAAACCTGAGGAGGGTTGGCGCTGTTCCTAATTCTCGAGCGCCTTCAAATCGGTCGTCGAAGCGCCAAGCCACAATATTGTATAAGTATTGTACTGCGGTCATGCACAGCGCTGGAAAAGGTCGTTCACCGCGCGTTCGGAGCGTAGCGAGGCGACGGACACGGGGCGGAGTGCACTTGTGCCGCGTGTGGACACGTTTAGTTGAGCCAGGAGATTCGCTTGGAGGTGGCCGTCTGAGGACCGCTCGCGGTGCGTTGGGGACGGGAATCGCCAACGCTTCGGGTCGGCCTCAATCTCTTCACGGGCGACGACACGAGCACTGGTGGCGACCATGGACTGGTGCACGCATACGTTACAGAGTGTCACCTCACGCTGCACGACGTGAGTGGAGAAACGATCGTCGCGTCTTGGGTCGGCGACGCAGCTCACGATCGTCTTCTTCAAGCGGCAGGACGAGCACACGTACCGCCAGCACAACTGGCACGTGGTCGCTGGTTTCTTCTTTTTGCCGTGTGCACTGAACCACGGGCCGCGCTTCTTACAGGTCACACACAGTTTACTGTCTGTCGCTGCCGTGGAAGCCGCGGCGGCGGCAGAAACGGTGACTGTGAGGGAGTTGTGTCTAGCCTTTTGCGGTGGGAGCGAGCGAGTGAGACCTGTAAGGCTCGTTTGATGAGCAAGACTCCCAAACATTAGATGCACCGGTGGCTGGCGCTGGGACAGCATCCACGCGAGCTTCTTCATGCGTCCACACAACACAACGGTGCCCATTGCTGCCATGGACGTCGTGGTGGATCGCACCGCAGCGTTTCCGCCACTGAGGCACGCACGGGCAAAAACTTCAACAGACCCGCGGCCCGGACCTTCAGACGAAGCACCGGTGGTGGCATCTCCATCGCGGAAAAGTGTGCAAGTTGACATGTTTCCCCGTCTCACGTTGCTTCGGATGAACGTTTGAGGGAAATGCACCGAATGGCGCAGTTGGAACCCGACGCGTTCGCCCGTTGCTAACCGTGTGGTGCCCGTCGCCTCCAAGAAAATCAAATCTTCTCGAGAACTAGCGCCTGGAAGTGTCACTGGGTAGTGCAGCGGATGATACCGATGGTGATCAATCGTAGGACCTTCCTGCTCGACCCATTTAATCGTTAGCGATCGGAACGGGTCGGCCGCAGTAGGGTGGGTAATTGTAGCGAGCACAGCTCCGTCGGTAACGTTGTCGTGCTCATAAGCGCTTTTCACGCGCATGGTATCAGCTGTGGCCCCAATAGCACCGTACATCGCGTCATCGAGCGAACCTGGTACGGAGCCGACGAGTTGCAACAGCGGTAGCTCAACGCCGGCCTGCGTTGACGGCCCTGCGCCAACTTCTGAATCATTACTGTACGCTGTTGATCTGCTGTCGGAACTGTTGGTGTTGCTGTAGTTGCTCGTAAAACTCCCCGTACGTCGGCTGAAGATACTGGAGACGCTACTGCAGCTACTGTCACGACTGCTAATACTGGGGCAGTACGAGTCGGCATCGGAAAACTCGGCTGTTTCGGAACTGCGGTACCGAAAGCTGCGGAGTCGCATGTGTCGGCGCATACGGCGCTCAACGTCCTTCCGTCGACGCTGTAGGTATACGCGAAGGTCTCGCTCGTGCTTGATGCACTTCCAGTGGTTGTTGTCTACTTTTCGCCGGTCTTGCTCGATGAACTTCTCGTACTGTACGACGGTGTTCTGTACGAAGATCCGAGCTACTGCTTCAAGCTGCGCTTCATCCTCGACGGCCAATTGGAGAGGCGCAAAGGGGCTCTTGAACTCGGGGGATTTTCCTGAACGGTGGTGGATTCGCATCGTGTCGACCTTCCTGTTGGGCCTGAGTAAGCGGCACGTTCGTACGTGCGTCGTGTAAGGTCAAATCTCGAATGAGGCGTTGGCGATGGCAGTTGAGCCAACACAACGGGGAAGTTCTGAGTGCCCCTTGAAGCTGAAACGCTAAACGCAACGTGTAGAGCTCTCAAGATAGCAGCTCATGTATACAAACGAGGTTTGCAACGACCTCAACGCCAGTACCACACACACTACTGAAGGCTGTCGAAAGAGGCGACGCTTGGTTTTTGGCGTCAGTACAGGAAAGACGATGTAGTGGTTGCCCCATAACATTTATCTGACCGTCAGAATGTTGTGTACAATGCAGACAAAGCACGCAAGTGTTTGGGGTCGGTCAATGAGGAAAATGGCTGCGTGAAAGGCGAATCGTTGCGGAGAATCCGGCGTGATTGACTGGATACTGAAACTTGATAGCGAGCTCATTGGAGGAGCAAAGGGCACAGAGGAGACGCTACGCTGCAGATATGCGTCAGACAAGCTCTGACGTGAAAAAAATGCCCGTTCTAACTGCCGTTGCGAAACGCTACTATACGTTTGTACATGGGTACGCCGTATACATCAAAGCAAATGTTCTCAGTAAAGTAAAGCTAAAGTTTTTCTATCCGGATACATGGCGGACAACTATACACGAAATCAGACGTAACGGACAACCACTTCAACTTGTAGACGAAAAAGTCTCAGCATTAGTCCGACCTGTTACCTGCTTTCGTGCTTCACTCTTATTCATCCGTAGCCTAGTACAGGAGTTTTGTTCCAGTGTGTCTTGACAGAGTGACGTCTGTGTCCCTTGAAAGCGGCGGAGCTGACCTCTTGGTCCAGTGGAAGTCGAGGAGAAGTCCTGTTGCTAGAATGCCACTTTCGTCATGGATGGAAGGCGTTTCTTGCTAGGCGATAGATGGCATTAGAGAAGCCCACGGACTCTGATTTGATCTGCTAGTCGCGCAGAGGAGGCCAGCACGGAACGAGGGGGGAACATGGTCGCTTGATGCGACGTCGACGCGGGGGCCAAACAGTCGCCTGGCGCAAGTGCGAGACAACTTTTTACAACGAGGAGACCGATCTGGGACGTCATGTCCTCAGCTGGTCATGCGACGAAGCAGACTTCAGTGATCGACATCGGCCGGTTGCTCAGGTAACAGCCTTTGGAATGCGTTAGACTAAGATAAACACATCAACACCTGCCCCTATGTAAAAGGTTCTTATTCATCTACAACTACTGTACTTTGCACTTTGGCTGCTACTGAGACTGACCGCAAGTTTCAACCAATTAAAACTGGGCACAGAAGGAAGATCGTTCCTAAGACAAATGACCACCAAGGCGTTCGTTGCGATGTCCAGCAAGGGGGCGTTCAAGCGTGAGGCCTCCAAGTTCCGCAACTGGATCGAGCGTAACAGTAGTGCTGCGTTTCCCCCTGGTCCGTATCTTGTCAGATTGCCCGCAGTTCCGCTTTCAACTTGTGACTAACGTGATGTTCTCGTGTCTGTAGAGAAGAACCGCTACCACTTGTACGCCTCGTTGGCGTGTCCATGGGCTTCTCGTTGTCTCGGAGCCTTGTATCTCACGGGTTTGGACGACATCATTGGCCTTTCAGTGGTGCACCCGGTCTTCCAACGGACTCGGCCCAATGACGAAAACGATACCCACTGTGGTTGGGCTTTTGCAGACCCGTCGACAACGCCAACGTTGGCGGGACCCTCGGGTCTTGGAGCCTACTCGTCCAAAGGATGCATTCCGGATACGGTGAACAATGCAGCCTTCGTCCGAGACTTGTACGAGATGTGCACATCTGAGCCAACTCGCTACACAGTGCCGCTTTTGTGGGACAAAAAGACGAAGACAATTGTGTCGAACGAGTCAGCGGACATTGTGCGGATGTTTAACACTGCATTCGAGGATCTGGTACCGTGGAAAGTTGATTTGTATCCGGAAGAGCTGCGGTCGGAGATTGATGAGCTCAACGAGTGGGTTTATAACGACGTCAGCAACGGAGTGTACAAATGTGGGTTCGCATCAACGCAGGAGGCGTACGATGAGGCAGTGGAGAAGCTGTTCGAGGGTCTGAATCGTGCGGAGGAGATTCTGGCTGCGCATCGCTTTTTGGTAGGAGACCGATTCACCGAAGCAGATCTCCGTCTATTTACGACGCTGATCCGCTTTGACGAAGTGTATGCAGTGCATTTCAAGGCCAACAAGAAGCTCATTGAGCAGTATCCGAACCTGAGCAACGTAAGTGAGGATGCACTGGAGGGGTGTTGAACTAGTTGGACTAATTCTTTGTTTGTTTTCAGTACGTCCGAGAGATCTACCAAATGCCTCCGATCACTAAAAGCGTGGACATTCAGCAGATCAAGCTGCATTACTACGCCTCGCACACGCATTTGAACACGTTCGGGATCATCCCTGGTGGCCCCGGTATCGATTTCACGCGCCAACACGACCGCGATCGTTTCAAGAACGCCACACTGCCGAACTTTTAACTTAGAAGTTCTAGCCTCTCCAGGTCTTTTTCTACAAGTAGTGGGTTCTACCAGACTATTACAACTACAGTACTACAGTAAACTTGTCGCTGGGGAAAACGAGTTTTTTCTTGTCTGTTGCGCATACTTTGAAAAAGTACTTCATAAATTAGCAGTGATTCTTCAATTAACTGGATGAACCAAGACATATCACTGGTTTGTCTCCCTGATTTCGATCCAGGAAAGTGTAGGTGCAATGCACAACTTCGCATACCATCTATAATACGAACGGTTTACTTGTCTGGACACTGACGATCTCACGGTGGTGTAGCTTTCTTTTTCACGATAAAAACAATTCTGGTGGTCTGGAAAACTCCTTTGCATCAATGTCCACCTACCATTTGTCCCCCGTGGCGTCATGAGTCATGAAAGTACCAAACAGGATTCACTTACAACAGATATTTTTTTTCTGTTGTTGCTATTTCTACAGATGCCTTTTCACAAAGGATAAAAGCCACGTGTCCAATTTCCCGTACTTAACCGGAGCATACAAATCCCAAGTAATAAACGGTGTCGATTCCCATTTTGGATTTCAACGCGAGATATCAAAAGCGTGTAACCAAGGCGGCTTCATGCGCGTGTTTGCTCTCGTCGCAGGCGTTCTCTGCGCACTCAGCGGCATCCACGTACGTACACTGCAGTGCACTTCCCCCTTGAAAAAAATCACCCCACAACTCCTTCTACATCCGGAGATTTTGCCAATTTACCATATTTCCAGATCGTCATATCTAATTGTGCTACATATTTTGCATTTCTTGTCACTTGTAGCATGCAGAGGCCAATCTGGACTCAGTGTCTAAAGTTCGCGTTGCTGCTGACAATGCGTTTGCCGGAGGAGACATGAAGACAGCCATCTCGCTCTTGTCCAAGCTCATTGAGATGGAGCCCAAGAACGAGCGCAACTTCTACAAGCGCTTCCGGGCCTACTTGAGCGAGAGGAAGTACTCGCACGCGTTATCAGACCTGTCGTCATCGCTGAACGTGAACCCCAAGTATAAGCAGGGAATGCTGCAGCGTGGCAAGCTGTTGATGATGCTAGGGCAGTGTGCTGAGGCTTCTCAGGATTTCCAGAACTTCGTTGAGTGAGTTTTTTTATTTTTTTATTTATTTTCCAGTGATTATTAAATTTTGTTGTTGTTTTAGGTTGTACCCGAAGGATTCGACGGGTGCTGAACAGCTGAGCAAGAGTAACGAGTGTGCTGCTTATATTGATGAGGCGGAGCGTGCTCACAGTCGCGGAGATTACCAGTCAGCGTACAACCACTTGACGCAGGTGCTGGAAGGTTCAGCCATGTCGAGTACGCCACTGTTGCTGGAACGGGCGCAACTCAGTGTATCGCTGCAGAACCCGTACGACGCGATTGCGGATCTTGGCACGATTTTGAAGTTGGATCCGTCGAATCTCATTGCGCTGCAGATGCGTGGTGAAGTTCTGTACTCGCTTGGAGATAAGCAGTCGCTGGAGGCGGCGCAGTCGCATTACCGTCAGGGTTTGCACTCGGACCCTGAGCACAAGGGGATTAAAGCGCTGTACAGGAGGCTAAAGAAGGTACTGAAGTACGTGAACCGAGCAGAAGACGCCATGCAGCGTGGAGTACATACTGAAGCAGTGGAGGAGTGGCAGTCGGCTGTAGAAGTGGACCCGGAACACTCTACCATGAACAAAGAGTTTTATCTTCAGCTGTGTACCAGCGAATTGCATCTGAAACACTTTACTGAAGCACGGGATGCTTGTGAAAAGGTCGTGAGCATCGATGACGGCTACGCGTTGGCATTTGCAAAGTTGAGTGAGGCTCAGATCGGGTTAGAGCTGTATGAAGACGCTGTACGATCTGCTAAACGTGCTTCGGAGCTGGACGACTCAAGCCGTGAATTCAAGGAGAAGGTGGCCCAGGCTGAGGCAGCACTGAAGCAAAGCAAGTCCAAGAATTACTACAAAATTTTGGGCGTAACTCGGAACTCGGAGGCGAAAGAGATCAAGAAGGCATACCGCAAGCAGGCTCTTGAATGGCACCCCGATAAGCACACTGATAAGGACGAGGCCGAGCGGGAAGAGGTGGAAAAGCGCTTCCACGATATCGCTGAAGCGTACGAGATCCTGTCAAATGAGGAGACACGCGCTATGTACGACCGCGGCGAGGACGTCACAGGCAACGCACAGCAACAGCAGCAGCAGCGTGGAAACCCGTTTAACAACGCACATTTCTTCCAGCAGGGCGGCCGCACCTTCCACTTCAATTTCGGAGGCTAGACAAACGTTCTTTGAAAAGCGCATGTGTGTGCTGATTGTACAGAGAAGCAAAGTAGAGCGAGGAACGGAAACTTAAGGCAAGGAAGGAGAGAAAGCCACTACAACGGAATGTCGACAAGTTTGTGTGGAGCACTGGACTACTGTCATTTCCTAATAAAAAATGGCATGTCTGAAAGGCTCTAAGCTTATTTTTTTTCTTTTTAAACTGTACAATACTTACAGTCGGCGTTACCACAATTCTTCACTGTTTGGTCCAGCAAGGCGTTCTCAACAACTCGTTGTCGGTCTTGCATGATCTGCTTGTACATTCGAGCAACTGCGTGCTGGGCTGAGGCTCCGTTCGCCGCCTCTGATATCCTCGACGATGTCATGAAGACGCAATTCTTAAAAATTGTAAAGTTCGCTGCCTTCACTTTCATCGCGCTAATAACTCCCCACCCGTACTCCCTCGTCGACACAGCATTTGGCCAGTCTCCAAAGGCGTCCCACACGTGAATCTCCCGTCCAGACTCCAAGAACTGCTTCAACACCACGCGAATCGTTCCCGACACACACGACCTATCGTCTTCTCCGGTGTCACTTCCTCGGAGTAAAATCTCTCGCTTCATCACAATCACGCGACTCGCTTTACCTAGCTTCAATCCCTGAAAGATACAAAATACTCATTAGCTAAGGAGGTCAGCCTTAGAGCATTTAATTCCCTTTTTTCATCACTTACAATATCGGTGCATTCCTGATCCCTCAACGCAGTTTGATCCTCGAGAGCTCTCCACATCGCGCGTAACACTGTCTTCTGGTTAAATGGCTGCAACCCAATACTCCTGAGCTGAAGAACGCTACTTCCATCGCTAGTCTCCAGTAATTTTACATCCTCCATCACCTGATCCCCTTTAACCAGCTCTGCAGCTTGATAAACTTGCTCCACTTTTGAATAATTCTCGTCCACGCTCGTACTGAGCATTTGCAGTATTTTACAATCCCTCTCACCTTCATAAGGTAAATTTCTCCCCACAGCCCCCAAAGATGGCAGCATGGAGCTCTCCACCGTCTGCTTCTGGTTGAAATAGGCCTGTAACTTGCTCTCCAGTAGCTTGGCGTGGTCCATAGTACGCTGCAGTCTGCTTCTAAGCTGCACATTTTCGGCCCTTGCTAAGAGCCTACGCCGTTGCATCTCGTCGGCTCTGGCCCACAATACGCGGATCTCATCCTCTAGCACTGGAATCTGTTGCTTGAGCCGCGTAATCTCGTGGATTGGGCGATTCCTGCCGCGTCGAGGCTTGGGTCTGCGTTTTACTGGAGACTTTTTTTTTTAAGGGAGATTGTGAAGGTTCTACAGTGAATTCAGACGTGGGAGAAGCTTGTACGGATAGAGGAGACGCTGAGGTATGTGGATCACGTTGTTTTGGCGATGGAGAAGGCGTGAAAGCTCCAGAAGACAAAGACGCAGACGATCGCGGAGACTGCCGCATTTTGACGACTGACTTTTTGTAGTCGCGTGACGAAAAACAATTATTGCAATAATTCGTGACAAGTAACAAAATTTGTACTTCAGAAGAAATTAATTATGAGGTGATTGAGTTCTTCTCTTCTTGCATTTGTTGCTCGAGCGCTTGATTTTCAAGAGCTTGGAGGCGAGAGATCATGAAGCGGTGGTACAACTTGATAAGAGCGTCACCGTTCTCACTGAGAGAATATCCGTTGGTGAGGTCCATTAAGCTGTAGCTAAGACACACACTAGCCTCGTCGTGGTTCATGGGCTGAATAAATCCCCATCCTCTTTCACAAGTTTTTGCGTAGCATGCTGCTCCTACCCGCCAGTCAGCGAGAACATTCCACACGTGAACGACGCGGTTCTTCTCGATAAACTGCTTCGTCACCATTCGCATGATGCACACAAAGTCACCCAGTGCGACCTCGAACTTCTGAATAGCGATGCGAGATGAAATACCAAGTGGGAGATCCTAAAACTTAACAAACGAGTTAGTTAGAAGACGATACCGTCAAGATTTAACAATTAAACGTACCAGTCTCGATCGAGTTCCCAACGTTGCACCCTCACAGCGGTCAAGGTACCTCCACAATGCTTCCACGAGGCAGTTGTGTTTAAACGGGAGCATTAGTCGAGCTCGCGACTTGAGCGTATCTCCACAGTTTCCATTCGATCGGCAAATCACCGCGTCTGTCACTTCCGATGTGGCTTCGTTAAGCTTCGCGAGTTGAAGAGCTTGATCCATGTCGCTGTATTGGTCATCGACATTCCTAGCCATCCACATAAGCACAGCTTTATCCTGTGCCGCGTCGTACGGGAGGTTCTGCTCAAACTTGACGAGCGAATGAGGCGCGGCTTGGAGAAATTCGTCAATCTGAGTGTTCAAATTCTGCTCGAGGGCGCGTATTGTACTGAGGTTGTCGCGCAGCATCCTCTTGAGTGCTGTGTTTCTGGTGTATACGTGAAGACGGAGACGCGCCTTCTTGTTAGCTGTAGCGGATTTGTCCTGTAGTTGACGCTCCAGCTCCGCTGCTTCTGATTGCAGTCGAGCAATCTCGTGCCATGGTCTGTTGCGATCGCGTCGCCGCTTCTTCTTGGTCTTTTCAGCGGTTGACACTGTTCCTGCCTCCCTAGACAGAGAGGCTGGAGCACAGGGTGGGCTCTGGAGTGGCCATACGTCATCGAAGACAGCTCTGGCAGCGTCCTCGTCAAGGAGAGGCGAGTGCAGCGGCGTGTCGTCCATACCTGACGGTCTTGCGTTTGTCTGATAGTTGTGCGCGGTCGATAGTGAATACGTGGACAGGACAACAGCTACAGTGAATGCAGCGCTTTCAAGCTCGAAACTTCTTCTGTACGGCGTGGTCCAGCGTTTGATTTTCAATCATCTGCAGTCGTGATATGATCATGTCTTGGTACACTTTGGCGATAAACTCGCAGTTTTCAGGTGCAACCAGTGGTGAGCTGACGCGACTGTAGTTCAGACACACACTGGTGTTTCCGCTTACTGGTCGTATAAAACCCCAGCCTTGCTCATGCGTCTGCATATTAGGCATATCCCCGACAAGCGTCCAGTCCCCGAGCACACTCCACACCAGAACATCGCGGCCCTTGTAGCTGAATTGCTTCATCACTGAATGCATTGAGCATACGTGACCCCCAACAACAACCTGATACTTCTGAGCGGCAACGCGACAAGCCAAACCCAGCGGCAGTTCTCTCGAGCAATTCTTAATGCCCCTCCCATTCTCAACAATTCCCCACAGAGATTTCACCAAGGAAGAGCTCTTAAATGGCGATAAAAAGCGATTGCGGGACTCCAACAGCCCCGACTGACAGACGAATGCGTCCGCCACTTCTGAGATCGTTTCGTCCAAGCCTGCGAGCTGTAGAACGTGCTCCATCGTGTTGAATTGCTCGTCCACACCTCGGGCCAATTCCCAGAACACCTCGTCGTCTTGGTTCACGACGAACGGCAAGTTCCGAGGTGTCACATTCATCGAACGTGGCAGCATCCGGACGAGTTCCTGCATGTGCTGGTTCAGGTTCCACTCCAATGCCCGTGTGTCATTGATACTTTCGCGTATCAAAGCCTTAAGCTCAGCGTTGTTTAAGTACGCAGCGAAGTTGTTGCGCGCTGTTGTGCTGGCTTGAGCGAGTTGGGTCTCCACTTCTCGCTCCAGATCTTCGGCTTCCGCTTGTAGTCGCGCTATCTCGTGCCACGGTCTGTTTCGGTCGCGTCTCCGTTTCTTCTTAGGGTTTGGAGCGCTCTGGTGCTTCCACACGTCGTCAACGAGCGCCAGGAGCTCAGTCTCATCAAACAGAGGTGAAGACGGCGCTGTGTTCATGTTCGGAGCTGGAAAGAGTTGCGAGAATGAATTGGACGGCTGGGGATCAACACGTGGACAGGGCACGGGCAGGAAAACTGAAATTGATAAAAATGACAAAGAGGCTGTTGCATTATTGGACAACTTGCATTGCCAGAAGAGAGCAAAGCAGACAAGATTATCATAAGAACATGAGTGTCAATGCTCTTATGTAAGACTCACGTCGCATGTCTGACCTGTCTGGATTTTTGGCGTCATCATTGACAAAACTTACTTGTTGGTAAAGTGACAGCTCCTCATTTTGCTACTTTCGTCGTCCATGGGAGATGCCAAGTGTAAAACTGACGGCAATGAGCTCCGCGTCTTGGACTTGTTTCTGAGTGATATGCAGGAACTGGACAGCGACTCGCTAAGGAAGAAGGCGGATACGGAGAGAGAAAGAGTGAAAGGTGGAACCAAAAGGGAATTTCAAGCATCAAAAAGGAAAAGGAAGAATCCGTCCTGGCTGAAGCGGAAGCAGGAGCTGTATACGCTTCGACAACAGACAGAGGAACTGGGAACTCACGTAGCGTATCTACAGCTCCAACAAGAGGACCGACGGACTCAGCTGGGCATTTCTGCTGAGAGATACGATCAGCTAAGCAAGTGGGAATTCGCTGAGAGGAAACGACAGCAAGCTGCGCAGGCAGAGAACAAGGCCCTGAAAGCCCAAGTCCGGAAGTATTCCCACTTTTTGGCCAAGCTCAGAACCGAGGTAGCTACTGCAGCTGGCGAACAGGACCGACATCCAGATCTCGTAGTGTCTTCAAGCGTGACGGAGGAGCTGCAGACGAGCAAATTCAGACTTTTCACTATGCTACAAGCTCGGCTGGATGAACGAACGAACAACGCTCATACAATTTTGCGGGAGATCCATGGAAATTTCACGTGTCAGCGGGAGCCTTATAGTGTGCAGATGCATGACGGATGCATGGAGTATAGCTGGAGTCACGTACTCCCGTTCGATGTGCTTGCAACGTTTAATGCAGCCTGGGGGATTGTTGAAAGTGGTGGAAGTCGGCGAAATATGGTATCGAGAGTCCTTGGACGTTCGCAAGATGTTTACACGGTCGCTTCCCGCCATGTTCTGGCCTCTGTGAGAAATGGCGCCGCCACAGTAAACACTTACGGTGTGATCAAGCGATATATTGTCCCTGGGAACTTCGTTATCCTTGCCGAGTCCAGGTCGGAGCACCATGGAGCCTCAGGTGAATGGAGCAACACGACACAAGAATCCGTTTGGTGTGCAGTTCGTCGTATCCAGTCGCGATCCACTGATGGTCAAGCTTCAGTTTTCCAGTTGAAAGCTGTTGTACGTAGTGAATCGATTCAGAAGTATTCCTCTCTTGATTACGCTGGGGATACTATTCGAGAACTTATCGAGATACAGCGCCAGTACCTTGAAAACGCCCTGTTAGACTCCGTACGTGGAAATTAGCACAACCTGGAAATGTCACTCTTGAGTTGTTGGAGGTTTTAATTTAGTGAGTCACTGCAATTCGAGTATTTTTGCTTGCCAATCAAGTTGATCTTCATTCATTGGTTAAAAATCACATCCTCGATTTTCATTGGCTCCAAAAATGGCGCGAAAAAAGAGCGCTAAGCATTCCAGATTTTGCTTCCAAGAGCTCCAATGGCTCGAGCCGCCGCGGTCTTGGCCGAGCGTGGGAGTTCCTCACTCCCTGGCTTGAAATTCTGGCTCGCATCGTTACATACAAACAAAATGCTCACGAGGAAGAAGTGTGGGAGGCTGAGAGACGCGTCCTCCAAGTCAAATTGCCGTACAAGCACAGCAGGAAGTACCGAGTCCTACAGTGTTGGCGAGTACCTTTATGATCTACAAGAGATCCGTGAAGCCCTGGCCCTAGTTTCCGCTGTTGCTCATGTGGATCAAGAAGCTTGGAAGTTCGCTTTGAACAAAATCTGGAGGTTCAAATTGGGCAATAAAGGGTCCGAAAAGCAGGAGCAAGACATTCCTGCCAGGTTTGAGCTGGTGTTTGACCCCATGGCGGCGTATAACGGACAACTCTGGCATGAAAATAGAAATGATATGACTCCTTTAAGAGATTTAGTCTTCTTTTGTGGCACAGAGCAAAGGACAAGCCCCACTCCTGAGTATCTGACGGGGTTACGGCAGATTGCTGCGAGAGCTGGACGCAAGATACTCCCAGAGGGGAAACCAGGGCTGGATGTGAAGATTCTCATCCAAGTTGCCTTCTCAGATAAAGAAGCCCGAATGTTCGATCCATTCAACAATATCGTATCCGCGGAGAAGGCGGTCAAGGATGCGTGGAGGAACTATGAGCAGCGTACTGGAAATCAAGCTGTGCCGAGCGGGACGATTCGTTGTACGTTCGAACTTGGCCCTATGGTCGCTGAGCTGACGGACTGCACGAGCTACTACAAGAGAGCGCCCAAGGTGCATGAATTGGTAGTGCGTGATAACGTCTGGTTCTCGAAGATGACGCTTTCAACTGGAGGAGACTTTTGCGACGAACCTGACGCCATCAGGGAGAATTTCAGACTTCTCAGTACAGCAGCTTTTCATTGGGAACGGAACAGCCCGAGGAGGGCTAGCACTGCGCTGTACTCCAACCGAGGAGTTTACCTTCGAGAAGGCAGTCCCCTATAAGTGAACCATGTCGACTTTACCTCATACACTGCTATCATGGATGAAGATTTTGCAGCGCTGATGGCTGCAATTGTGATCAATCAGACGGCCAAGAAGTTTTCGATCCGGGCTGAAAAGAGGACTATCATGGGTGGAAAGCCGTGGAAATGGATTGCGTATGGACTTTTTTCGAAGCGAGCACGCGCGTACTCAGCGTTGAAATACGCAGCACTGAACCAAATCGATTCGTTGAGTACTCTCGATGTGGAGGCTTCGTCGCTGTGTTGAACTCTAACCACCCGGAAAAAGTTCTTTGTGGGACGCCTGTTGGTGTTGTTGAGGAGCGTAATGCGACGCTGAAAGCTGGATCTTCAATCCGTTGGAAATTCTCGCAAGGACAATGGGTAGTTCATAATCGAATTAAACCCATCGAGGTTGCATCCGACGTTCGCTGCGTCCGTACATTTAGTGACGACGGAGAAAGCGAGTGGGTTAACGCGATTGTTCCTGGTCTAGGGAGATGCCAAGTCCAACGTGACGATCTTGTGTTCGACTTATCCGGTGCTATCGAGTCTCGTCCTGGTGCATTAAAATCTCTCACTCTCGGGTTCAACAAAGAAGAAGATACGTATCCCCACACTGACGGTGTGCCACAATTCCTAGCAGCAATTGGCTCGACATTGAAGGAATTGACGCTCGATGGACCACGAGATGAGCTGGACGAGAACGTCATTGTTCGACACTGTCCGAACCTTCACAGGTTGTCGCTGTGTGGAGGCATCGATGTCCAACTGGATTTCAGCGACTACCGCTATGACAATTTGCCGGTTCCTGAGCTGACATGTCACTGGCACGATGTTTGAGCGTTGGCAGCAGATCTGAGTGACCTCAACAACCCCCTGTCGAAGATTGTGCGCAAACTTCGCATTCGCCTCAACGACAAGTGCAAGCGTTGGAGACGGGTTGCCGGAGGTTACGATTTCGACAAAATCCCTGAAGATATCAAGGCTCTTCTTGGGATGTTGAAGGTGAACCGACATCTGGCGTACTCATGCTGACAGACCACCGCAAACACGGCAACGCGCTCAAGAAACAACACCGCAAACCTATTGACATTTCTGCTAAGCTGCCTCGAAAGGAAAAATTGGCCTTCCTTAGCGTCATTCCAGCCAGAACGGCACCTGCCAGTAACAAAAGGGCTCGCAAGCGAACACAATGGTTGGTGGGTTGGATGAGCGTGTGGTTTCCAAAATCTTTTCGTTTGCAGAACCGCCGCAGCTACGTCAAGTGTATTTGCGGGCAACGAAGCACTACTGGGAACCATACGATTATTTCTACGGCGATTTCAATGACGACGATGAGTCCGATGAAGACGAGGAGGCTGAAGATGGCAACTAAGGCATTAACGACCGCAAAAAGAAGTCGACGTTATATATTCTGTAGCGTTTAGGGGTTTCTTTTCTTTAAATTTGTCTGCCAAGTGTACCAACATTTTTTTCTGAAGTGATTGAACAATTTATTTGCTTATGAAAAGAACTAGAGAAGCAAGATGCCCTCTTCCGTTGAAGTAGATCGTGACACCTTCCTGGAGCAGATACACGCATCTACAAGTGCGTTTTCTAGCTTTTGATATCTTGCCTCGATGGTATGCCGATACATCTGCATTACATGCTCGATAAGGTCGACATCAACCGAGGGTGTGGTCGTTGAGCGCACCATAACGAGACTTCGAAGCACACTGAGGTCTGTTGAGTCTGTCGATGCGAAATAGCTCCATCCAAACTCACGAGTGGACACCTGAAGTGCTGTGTTGGGCTGAGGCCAGTCGCCAACAGCGTCCCAAACGTAAACTAAGCGATCCGGTTCCGCGTATTCCTTCAGAGCCAACCGAATAGTGAAAGACACGTCGTCCAAATGCACTTCTCGCTTCGAGACGATCAGGTTGGACGCAATTCCAAGTGGGAGACCCAATTCTCTGCTGGACCGAACAGTCTCCGGTAGAATAGCCGATTCACTCTCCAATCTACGCCACATTGCCTTCTCCACGCACTCCATCGCGTACGGTAAGAAAGCACAAGTACGCGTCTTCAAGACACACTCCGAGTCTGTAGGTGTCGGTTTAGACACTCGCGCGTCAAAAATCTCTGAAGTCGAATCTTTCACACCAGAATCCCCAAGCACCCGGTCCATGTCGAGATAATGTTCATCAACTGTCCTCGCCAGCACCTGGAAAACCGCATCGTCCTCAACTAAATTGTAGACCAAGTTCTCGCCAGATACTATCAGCGACTTGGGTAGTGCTTGCACTAGTGCGTCCGCATGGGTCCGTAGCAATTCTTCCACTGCCGCTGTCCCTTTCACCGTCTTCTTCAGCTTCTCCTTCAGCCCCTCGTTCTTGTCCTTTGAAGCTCGCAACTCGCACAATTCTTCCCTGCGTTCAGGGTCCAAAGACTTGAGTTGCGCTTCCAACTCCTTCACTTGAATCTGCAGGCGATTGATTTCGTGAATTGGCCGATTGCGGTCTCGTCGCCGCTTTTTCTTGGGCTTCGGCCTCGATTCTTTGCTCGTTTTCACTGCAACATTGGCTGGCCAGAACGACGGACCGGGACGAGCACTTGGACTGGATACAGGGGTAGCATTTTGCTGTAACGAAGCCGGTAGGTTATTATCGGAGTCGCTCTTCGTGTCGACGCTAGCAGAGCTCATCGTTATGATGATGGCCCCCCTCTATCGATTTTGACGGGAGTGCATTTCTTTTCACAAAAATATTCCGCATTTTATAAATCAATAAATATATAATAACTTGAAAGTTACAAGGAAAGAGATATTTCGAATGAACCTCTTCATGTTTATAAGTTGTAGAAAAGAACTAAAAGCTGAAGTGACGATATCGATCTCTGTACCTTGAGGCAGTCGTCGTGGGTTTAGTTACATCATGTCAAGGCAGCATTGCACCCACACCACGAATTCTTCAGTGAGTGAGTACAAATGATTGCTCCAGTTCGGTGGAAACCCAGCACGACTCGTGCATGTAGTTGCATGCACTATTGACATTCGTGAATTTGCGTCTTTCAGCTCGAGCTGCACTTCAAGACAGCACTACCATAAACTATGACCAAGTTTGCCGTTCTCGATGTTCTTCTCCTCGCCATTGGAATGATCCACGCTGAAAATGCCAACATTGACGTGCTGCCTCCGTTCGACTCTACCAAGGGAAGTGGTCTGGTGAACTCAATGCTGGAAGAGTGCACCTCATCTCTTTAGAGTCCCGATGCCATATAGAACCTGGTAGAATTACTCGTTATTAACGAGTCGTTAAGTCGTTACTATCCAGGGATAATACTCAACCATCCAAAGTGAAACGTGTAGTCGAGTCATGGCTAGATTGCAGTCACTGTGGTGCCAAGTCGACAAATCTTCAACAATGAAATCAACGCAGTGATTGCTGCAATACTTGTAGGTTGTCTTCATATTTCAAAAAGACAATTACAATTTTTAACCCTTACTAATTTTGGTGAACTTTTGTAGGTCAGAAATTGCAACAAGGTGAAGTAACAAATTTACCAATTGTTTTATTTCCCATCTAAATACGAAAATTATTGCAGAACTGCAGAACCCCAACGTGATGCCAGGGCCTTTGTTCGCCTCTCGTGGCGGGTCCGATGACCTACTGGAGAGCTTCCTGCTCGATATGGATGCCCTTGACGACCAGCAAACTCACCCCCCTCTGGTGGATCCTACACGCGCGGTCAAAAAGCGCAAGCTGGACCTTGACGACCCTCCATCGTCCAAGAAGAAGCTTCCTTCATGGCTGAAACGTAAACAGGAGCTGGAATCTTTACGCCAGCAGACTCAAGCCATGGAAACCCGTGTGGTGTATTTGGAGATGAAAAAATCGTCCACTAATGATGGTTTAAACGCCTTCGAACGCTTCAAACTACAGTCCATCGCGCATGTGGAGAAACAGAAATGTATCACTGCTCAGAGCGAGAACGAGAGACTTAAAGCCAAGTTATTACTATATACCAAGCAGTACGAGGCCTTCCAGCAGGCGATGACCCATGCTGCACTTCAGGAAAAGGAGTTTCTGAGGATAATATCAGGAGCTCTTCGAGTGGAGACAGGGGCGGCTCGACAACTGCAAATTTGTGGCCCACATGTCTTTGATATGATGGAGGGGAAGCTGGACGCGAGGTTTTATGAATTGGAGCAAGCTTTTGCTCTCATGAAGCAGCCCATGGCGTTCACTGACTCAGATATGATTCAGACGCGGGACGAGGAGCGAGGAGCTGTGGAGTTTACACGCCTGGAGTTGCTTCCTTTTGAGGAAAAGGCTATTTCGTCTGTAATGTGGTCGTTTGTCGTGTCCGGGAAGTTTCCTGACGGGGAGCATGTAATTGTTAGTCGACGCACTGATGACAGTTTGGCGGTGACTTCGAGGGTATCTGTGCAGATCGATTGCGGAGGAGTGGTCACTATTGATACGTACGGAGTCATCAAGCGGTTCGTGACGCCTGAAGGTTATGCTGTCATGTCGGAGTCCTGTTCTGAGTGGAATGTTGACAGTCCGGTTTCTGGAAAATGGACGCACAGGACACGGGAAGGAGGGTGCTTTGTTATGCGAGATTACGCAGCCAATGCTACACCTGGTATCTGCCAGGCTCGGTCATTTATTTGTCTGTACCCGGGTGAGAGCGAAGAGAAAGCGCAGTATTATTCGCGTGCAGCCTCAAGCTCGATACGACAAGTGGTGGTCCCATCCTTCCGTCAGCTCACTCTCGCGCGCCACCAGTTCGTGCAAAACGCTTTGTTCGATAATATTCGTTCGTGAATTGCTTGTTTCGTGTTGGAGTCATTGACTTACACACAATTATGATACTTCAAAAATAATTGATTGAATTATCAGTTTCTACACATACCTTGACGTTCAAAATGCTGCTACATAATCTAGCAGCTAACTAAACCCGGACGAAGCCCTGCACCATTCCTCTCCTGCACAAGTTCGTCCATCGTTTGATTCTCTAGAGTTTGAAGGCGAGACATCACCATTTTCTGGTACAAGTTGGTAAGGGACTTGACGTTCTCGCATCTTCCCGACGAAATCATACCATCAACCGTTGGGGCCATCAAGATACAACCCACACTGACGGTACAATTACCATCTAGCGGTTGGATGTAGCCCCAGCCATACTCATGAGTCCGCACCTTGCAACCTGTCCCCGCCGCCCAGTCAGCCAAAGTATTCCATACTTGCACAACTCGATCATTTTCCACAAATTGCTGGATCACCATTCGCATGATGCACGTGAACCCGTCCATAGCCACTTCGTTCTTCTGAATTGCAACGCGAGATGATGTTCCAAGTGGGACAACCTAAAACACACAACGCTGGTAAGTGATTTTTAAAACTAAAAAATCCCAACACGATAATTACCAGATCACAAGCGTCTTGACCCGGTTCAAAAGTGACGGCACCTCCAGTCTCAATCCCACTCCATAAAGCTTTTTCCAGTGTGCCCTTTTTGAATGGTGACAAGATTCGTGCGCGGAACTTGAGCATATCACCGACCTTATTTCCCGTATACACAGAGTTTGTACGACTAACGTAGCTCTCCACCACTTCAGAAGACAATCCATCAACACCTGCGCGACGAAGAACACGGCCCATGTCCTTGTACTGGTCGTCCACACTGTGCGCCATGCTTTTAAAAATCGCGTTGTCTACTGCCATGTCGAAAGGAAGGACTCGGGTTGTCATCGCCATGAAATTTGGTACGGTTTGAACCAGCTCGCTCAGCTGACGAGCGACGTTTTGCTCGAGTTGGTGAACGTCCTGCATACCTTCCTGCAACATTGCCTTTAGTTGTGCATTCTCGTTGCGTTCAAGCAGAGCTCCTCGTGCTTGTTTACTGGCGTTGGCCAATAGGGTCTGTAGCTCTAGCTCCAAGTTGTCACTTTCCAGTTGTAGCCGCGCCATCTCATGCCAGGGACGATTGCGATCGCGTCGCCGTTTCTTCTTGGGCTTCCTCTCTTTCAGTTCCAGTTCCTCGTCTGCAGACAAAAGTCGCAAGTCAATACTGTCGGGCTGTTGATCCGGCTGTGGAGATAGTGTCAACGGGCTGAAAGGTGCCGTCTGGTCACCCCATAGAGCTTCGACGATATCCAGCAGATCGCGCTCGTTACAAACCGGCGGGCAGCTCATTTTGGTCTGTCCTAATTGAGGTGGGCATGCATCTTTCTTCTGCTGAAGTGCTATCGCCTCCTGGAAGACCTCGTACTGCTTCGCGTAAAGTAATAACTTGGCTTTAAGCCTCTTGTTCTCGCCCTGAGTAGCGATACACTTCTGTTTCTCCTCCAGAGCGAAGGACTGCAGTTTGAAGCGTTCAAAAGCGTTTAAACCCCCATCAGGAGACGATTTCTTCATCTCCAAGTACGCCACGCGTGTCTCCATGGCTTGAGTCTGTTGGCGTAACGATTCCAGCTCCCGTTTACGCTTGAGCCATGAAGGAAGGCTCGTCTTGGAAGATGGAGGTTCATAAAGATTCATGGGAATGTCCAGCTTGCGCTTCTCAGTCGCACTTGCAGGGTTCTCCAGGGGGGTCTTGGATTGCTGACAATCAAGGACATCCATGTCATGCAAGAAGCTCTCTAGTAGACCATCGGACGCGCCTGAAGATGCACGCAAATGTGCTGGCATTACGTAACCCGCAGGTGGTTTTGCAATAGTTTCGTACTTAGTTGGGACATGAAACAATTCCATCGCAATAATTTGGCAATCAGGTGTAACATTATTCGCAATAATAACCGATTTAATTTGACTCAATTATTGTGGAAATTAGCTTTCCAATTTTTGAGAAATTGCTGCAATCATGGTTTGCGTTACCCTCTCCACTATAGCAAAGCGCCAGTGCCGCTATCATTGCTCTGCCAAGCAATCTACCATTATCGAATACGAAGGAGAACGACCTAAGCTTTATGTACCATGTCTCCACCGCTTCCGAGGAACTCGACGAACCAGACGTGGAAGCGACGGAAAGAGGAACTGCAGCGTCTTCGGAAGGAAGTGTTCGAGCTCGAAGGGTACTTGCAAGCCCTACAGATGAAAAAAATCCACGATAAATTCCTCGACGAATACTTCGGTCACTCCCCTGGAATTCAGAAGTGGAAGGCGACGGCGTTGACTGAAAGAAAGAAGCGACAAATTACAGTCGATGAGAACAAGCAATTGAAACTGAAGCTGAGCAAGTGCGAGAAGAACTACAAGGCTCTACAGTCTACATTGGCTCAAGCGAGTTTCGACCAGAAGATTTTGCAGTCGCCACTACGAGCATTATCTGTGAATTTGGACCTGAAACTGTCCAACCCTGTCAAATTCACTGAGCTCAAAGCCCGGATAGATGCGAGGAGTATGAAAGTCCTACCTGCCTTCTTCAAATCCCTCGTCGACCCGGTTGGACACGATTCAAACGAAATTCAAATACTTCGAGAAGGTCCCGATCACTCCACCGCTACGATCGAGTTTAAGGACACGCAACTGTTGCCGTTCAGTGCTGACAAGACTTCGGCAATCGCTTGGGATGTGATGTTAAAGCTCGGAGCGTTCGCGAATCACGAAAGTGCTCGTGTCTGTGGTCTTTCGAACGAGGTCTTAGCTTCCGAGGCCCACTTCACCCACCCACTTCAATGTGGAGGCAGTGTGGAAGTACAGGCGTGTTGCTTGATGAAGCCCATTAGTATTCCTGGAGGTTTCATGGTGATAGCTGAAGGGTTTACGGAATGGCTCGCGTACCCGAACAATTCGGCTAAATGGACTCATGTGACGCACGATTCAGGTTGGGCGATCGTCTACCCAGGAACGGAAGGCGTGAGCCCTGATATGTGTCAAACACAGACGTTGACTCAAATGAGGTCTGCTAGCGGTAGTGCTGACCACGAGCAAATTGCGTCTCTATCGTTGCTCAACGACAAAGTCAGCGAAGCTGTAGTGTCATTTACTCGAAGAATCATGAAAGCGAGACGCCAACTTTTGGACAACGCACTACTCGACTCAGCGCTTGCTACATAGTTGAATATTACTTCCAAGTATTCATCAGATAACGACCAAGAAACTTGCGTGATCGTTCTCGTTTTGCATTAGAATGTCTTTCATCATTGGGGAAGCTAACCAGCCGAACTTAACTTGGAGGCTGGATATCCGTGCGTATTGCCTGGTAAAACCCATTGCAGTTGCTGGTGGGTTTGTGCTTCAAGTTGAGACGCAAACCGAATGGTGCGCGTACGCGTCGTCGTCGATCAATGGATAAAATTCGGTTCTGTCATTTCCGAGACGAGCCAAGCAGCATATTTTCTATAAGTTGGTATCTTGAGCTCAAGATCTTGCGGAATGAAAGGATCATGACCTCAATCACGTCCCGAGAGAGTTCTTTATTCGACTGTAAGCGTAGTCCAGTCTGAATTTGACAAAGCTCTGGTAAAGAGCCCGGATGGACTACAACCCACCCTGAGTCCCGCGTCTCGTGTCTCCAGGCGCTCGAGTACTGTGGTTGAGCTCTCCACTGGCTGATGGATTCAATGACCACAAAGGATCCCTCAGGGATTGCCACGCGCTTCATTAGGCATCGGGATCGGATCTCCACGCTGCCTCCGTCTTGGAGTTTACGACTGAAACATCCTTCGGACACGAGAAGATCTTTTGAGTGCAAGTCAATGGCAACTTCTTCATCCGACATCACTTCAAGCTTCATCACATCCCAGAGAACATCGGAAGTAATATCGACGTTATACGGCATCAAACGTGTACATTTGAGCTCCAAAACCGTCGTGTTCTGTTCGGAATCGAGTCGACGGACATGAACCTGATCGGTATCGTGGTCAGAGAGCCAAGCACAAGCCTCCAAGTAGTTGCAGTCCAGTTCAGCGAGTCTTTCGTTTGTTCTGCGCTCGAGTAGATCAAAGGTGACGGAGCTGGGGAACTTGGTCCGCACATTATCTTGAAGACTCTGATTGGCCTTGACGATATCGAAAATTGCCTTGACGTTGTCGACATTCGCCTTGCATCTCTTCACCCTCTTTTTCAATCGCAGATTTTCACATTCCGCCGCTTTACGCCGTTGTTTCTCACTCTTTGCGGCATCTTCCCAGCCTTCCAAGCCTGTAGTTTGCAGAGCCTTTGCCTTCAAAGCTGCCAGTTTACTCTGCAATCTCTGGGCCAATCTTTCTAGTTCCTCCTTCTGTTGTCTCCATGGCGCCCCCACTTTCTTCGCTGGACGTGGCGAAGAGGTTTTCTCTCCGTGCTTTGTAGCTGCTGGTTGGCTGTGCTTCGACGTGAATGAAAGGAAGTCGGCCACGTCGAATTCCTGCAGGAAACTTTCAAGTATACTGTGCTCGACGGAATTCCGTATCATTGCTTGGTCCTGCGGAAGGTTCTCCGTGGAGCGCCCGCCACCGAGCTAGATCGAGAGTGAGAACGACGAAGAATTGAACCTTGCGGTTAAAGCGACACAACATATCGCTCCAATCCCAGGATAACCAACACTGTGAGCCACAGGCATCCAGTTCCTCTCCATTGCGACGATCTCCGCGCAGTATGAAATCAGTGCATGCGATTGCTAATATCGCTGTTGTAGCTGAAGTAGCTAAAGGTTTGACGATCTTCGGCCGGTTCTCAACGGAGTGCTGCCGACTTCGATTAACATGTACGTTCAGATGCACACTCGGGGTTGAAATTCGCGAAGGCGATTCTGTTGACCCTTAACAGGCAGCAGCACATCGGATATTGTGTTGATGAATATCCTTGTTGAGACCATTGAGTGGCAAATTCTTCTACCAACCAGAGTGACTCGTTGCTGTCGTATCCGGTAAGTATCTACATGTACGATGTACTTCATAATGAAGTCTTCATTGCTAGACTCACATCGAAGTAGTTCTAGAGCAATCAACTCTACTTGGCATCATCTGTCTGAGCATAAACACCAGATACTTTCTGGTTGTTTATGACTGTAGAGAGCGCTGACCAATCCACCAGGCTTTTTTGTGAGCACGTCGTCATTTGTCGAAGTCCGACCAGCACCGCTCTTTAGAAACCTCAATTCCCATGGAGCAGTACGTCCTCGAAAGCTTTCTGCGCGAGATTGACGTCGCTGAAGTCCAGTCTGAGACCACGAACCGCAGTACCAAGAGGCAGAAACGACGAGCGCCAGCGTCGAAGCCCAGTCCGTCCTGGAAGCGCCGAAAGGAGGAACTGGAACAGCTGCGGGGTGAAGCTCACGCTTTGGGGATGCACCTGGCGTTTCTGGGTCTGGCACGGACTCACAATGCAATGATGAACGCCGCGTTCGGAGTCTCCCAGGTCCAATTGAAGTGGGCGATCGCTGCGAAGGCCGAGAAACAGCAGTGTCAAGAGTCGAGAAAAGAAAACGATCGCTTGAAGGCGAAGCTTCGACACTGTAGGCAGGTTTGTGCTTCTCTCCATGAACTTGTGACTCAAAACAGCTCCAATGCGGTCCTTCTAAGGGCCAACTACCAGCTTCCAAACTCCCGTATACTCGAGTTGGATATGCTCGAGAGCAAAGTGGACGCAAGGCTGGGTAAACTCGAGTTGATTATCAAGGAAACGCTCGTGCAGACACCGGAAACCGTCACCGACCAGGTCCAAGTGTGTCGAATGAGCGAGACGATTACTACTGAGGTGCTGGAGTTAAAGAGAACTCGGTTGATCCCATTTGATGCCAAGAAAACGTCGGAAACAATGTGGAGTGTGATGAAATTGGGCGTCGCATCGGATGCGAACTGCATTCGCATCACCAAAAGCTCGAAAACCACACGAGCATCGGAAGGGTGTTTAACGGAGAGCCTGGAGTGCGGAGGGAGTGTAAAGATCCACACGCGGTGTGTCATGAGACGTGTCCCTATTCCCGACGGCTTCCTGGTGCTGGTGGAGGCGATAACGGAGTGGCAAGCGCATCCCAATGGCTCAAACGAGTGGCACCATGTAACTCGAGACTCCGGATGGGCAGTAGTTTATCCTGTTCACGTTGCTTCGGACGGGTCCACGCCCAGGGTGTGTCAGATCAAGACTTCGCTATGTCTACAAACGAGCGATCATGCGGATATCGTGCCTAAGGCATACAGCAGCACACCCTCGTTGCTCTCCAGAGCTGTCAGTGGTGTTGTGGTGCCTTCGTTTCGCAAAATCCTAAGCTCTCGCAACCAGCTTATCGATAATAGGCTATTGGACTCGTCGCTGGGGTAGCAATAATTCATTCTTCGCAGCAATATATTGTTTGTCAGCCATGTGATGGTAGAGATAATAACCACCTGTGATCCTATCCGCACTACGCCGTAAACTTTACGGGCCCCTCCATGGCATGGGCCATGCCGCTTTTGATTATGGCGCTGCGAGCATCGCAGCTGCAAACGGCGTAGAGTACCGGTATCCCTAACTGAAAATGGCTTGGTCCTCTTTTGAGCAACGCATTCTTGAAACCTTTTTGTGCGGAATGGACGTCGCGGACTTTGGGTCAGGGTCGCCCCAGCTATCAAGCAGCCCCATTATCAAGCGTCCAGCCAATATGACACTGCTGCCGACTGCCAAGAAGCCCAATCTGTCCTGGAAACGTCGGAAGGAAGAGCTCCATCGACTACGCGCCGAGACGCAGGCGTTGGAGACGCGCGTAATGTTTCTGAAGTTGCGAAAAACTCAAGACACACTAATGAAAGCTGGAGTGGGGCTTTCCGAAGAGCAGAAACAACTCCGAGAGGACGCAGTGAATGAAAGGCAAAGGTGTCTGTCGGCCCAAGGAGAAAACTCCCAGTTGAAAGAGCAGCTCGAGCAATGCTACAAAGCTTGCAACGACCTGCAAACCGTCTTGTCCGTGGCTGGTATAAAGCAGCACAACCTCATTGTGGCGAACAGTTTTGCGGTTAAGGCACTTCAAGCTCAACGGAATCAGAGTCTTGTACAGTTAAGCTCTACCGTTCTGTCAAACCTTCAGAACCGCGTACACGAGAGGTTAGTCGAGCTGGATTACTTCATCCAAGACATTCGAGCGTCCATGGCTGGCCCCGATATCGACGAGGTTAATGTCCATCGTGAAGGCTTCGAGGGAACGTTCGCTACAGTGGAGTTCAAGCGGAACCGGCTCGTGCCTTTTGACGCGGAGAATACGTCTCGAGTTATCTGGAATGTGATGCATTTGGGCGTCGTTCCCGATGAAGACTGCGCTCACGTCACTAAGTTCTCGAAAGACACACTGGTATCCCAAGGGTGCGAGACGCAGCCTCTTTTATGCGGTGGAACGGTTGATCTCCGCGTGAGCAGCCTAATGAAGCGAATGATCGTCTCTGGAGGATTTATTGTGCTCATTGAGTCGACTACGGAATGGCAAGCTCGCCCTGCCCAGGCCAAAGCGTGGACCCACGTGACTAGAGACTCTGGCTGGGCTGTCGTGCAACCGAACGCAGATAGACCAGGTACCTGCCAAATTCAACTAGCAGTGCGTCTGCGAACGGAGGACTCGGAAGAAAATGGTCCGACACTGCTCACGCCAGTTGTAAGCGACGTTGTTATCCCGTTATTCGGCGAGGTATTGAACGCTCGCTATCAGTTAGTAGAGAACGCGCTATTAGACTCGGTACGGACTGCAGAGCAACGATAGAGCAACAACAGCAACTTGTATGGAACAGTTCTGTACGCATTCAATTAACCGTGGCACACGTCGCAGATTTCTCTCACGTGTGGGCGTCAACAAATCTCATCGACTGTAAATCAATACATGTACTTTGAAGCGCTTCACTAACTCCACATCCGCTTTCATACAATGTACATGTATCATCGATGAAGTCATGTACTAGTACACCAGTGCATCTGCATCCCTTTGTTGTGTAAGAGATACAGTATGTGCATTAGTGATCGTTCTTGGTCTTCATCTGAATGTACTGTATTTAAATTTTGCGATATGTACTGACTCTAGTTAAAGCATCCCCGTCATCACGCACTGATTGCGGCCAATTTTTAGTTCACACATTTTCTTTTTGGCCAGTCGTGTGCATTTGCGTTCCTGCCTCCTAGTGACCGCAGTAAATGAGCTCTGCGCTGGATACTTCGCCGTGGCTGGAGCCTGATCTAATGGGGATCCAATTGCCGCAGCCGCTGCCCCTGTCTCAGCCATCGCCGCCCGACAGCGACGAGGTGCTGTGCCACTTCCTTCAAGAAATGGCAGAGCTTGACCGCCAGGAGACGCCATCGACTCCTGAGCCAAAAACACTCAAACGCAAGGCGGTTTCCACGCCACGACCGGCCAAGAAGGTGAAACAGACAACGACCGAAGCAACTGCCAAGTTTCAGCCTCTAACGACACAAATTGAGGCCCCTAAGGCGAAGGAGCCGATCACGAGGTGGCAACGGCGCAAACAGGAGTTCGAGACGCTCAAGGAGCAGGCGGAAATGCTCAGCAAGTATGTAATGTTTCTGCAGTCCCGTAGAACTCCGGGGCTTATGCTGCAAGACCTTGGGAACCTTCCTCCTGAGCTGGAACAGCTCGTCCAAATGCAGACTGGAGGCTGGCAAGTCGCTGCGATCCAAGAAATACGACGTTGTCAGGCTTCGATGCACGAGAATCGGGAGCTGAAGGAACGACTACAAGCCTGCGTACAGGTCTCAGGGAGAGTACAAACAGCGTTTGAGGCGGCGGAATCGCTGAAAAGAGACCAACTGAGCAGAAGCTCTCTGGCTGTGCGGGCGTTGCGAGTGGATATGATGATGAGCGAGCGGTACCAAGCAGCGGATAACGCTCTGATCTTCGACATGTTGGAGGCGAACGTAAACGCCCGTGTCCACGAGATACAAAGCATCACCAAAGAGGTATCCCAACCCGTTCTAACTGCAAACACCGAGCAAGTCTGCATTTGCCGGAAGGATGAAACGCACCCTGCAATGCAATTCAAGACGACGCGCGTGATGCCTTTTGATGTGGACACAGTTTCTAGTGTGTGCTGGCGAGTGGCCGAACTCGGTTGGAAACGACAAGGAGCTCGAGTGGTTAGACGATCAGGGGATGTCGTCTCGTCCGACTGGTGCTTTCCGGTTCAGCTCGAGAAGGGAGAAAACGTGGAACTTCGCGTTCGTTCCGTTGTGAAGCGCTTCAAGGTACATGAAGGCTTCGTCGTCATTGCTGAGTCAACTACGGAGTGGCCTGCTCACTTAGCGGCTACCGGCGTCTGGTCCCGCGTGACGAATGAAAGCGGATGGGGCCTGGTTCACCCATATCCGACGAAGAGGAGCGGATCAGCTGCACAAGACACATCACGGTCATCTGCGTCCGTGTCAAGGTTCGTGATGTCCATGACTTGCCAGCCGTCGGGGCTTGACACGGACACCACCCGGAAATTACTCGGCAGTCCAGCTGTAAGTGACGTCGTCGTTCCGTCCTTCCGCAAACTCATCCACAACCGGCAACAATGCGTGGACAACCGGCTTATGGATACTGCATTTGCAACGCCATCCATATCCGCTATCTAATTGTTGTCATTTTTTGAAAAGAGTTTTCTTGATATCTCAAAAGAAAAATATATGGCACATGTTTAATATCTCTTTAAAAACTTGGTTGAACTGCTTCGTTCACTACTATACCCCTCGCATCTTGGAGTGGATCATCTCGTCGAGGATGGCGTTCTCGAGCATCTGCTCGCGCGCGTCGAGGATCTTGCGGTAGGACGGGATCACGACGTCGGTCAGCATTTGTAGGCACTCGGGTTGGTCCATGTCAATCTCCGCAGACAGACCAGGCGTCATGATGACGCACGTCTGGAATAAGCTTAGAGGAGCAGCACGCCCGCCCTTGCTGCGGAAATTCTGCACCACACAGTAGCCACGTTCACGGATCGGAACGCTGCTCGGGTGGCTACGCAGGTACTCCTTGGGCCAGTCCCCCGTACCTTCCCACACCAACACGATGCGGTCGTGCTCCACGAAGCGACGGCAAACCCCACGGAGGAGCACAGGGATGCCGTTCGTTTCGTCCTGTAGCATGCATTGCCGCTTGAGGTACATGACGTTGTCGTCTCCTCCTTCAATAGCAGGGTTGTTCACCACATTCAGTGCCGCGCTCTTAAAGGCTCCCTTCCACATAGCACCACCAATGGTATCCAGTGGAAATGGAGCGACCTTGGCGGTCGTGAACCGCACAAACGTCCCTTGCTTATCACCCGTGACAACTCGAGCGTCGAACAAGTCCGTCTTGCTCTCGTTGAGTCCTGCGTCCCTGAAAACCTGAGCCAGTTGATCGTACTGGTCCGCGACGCTCTTCTCCATCTGACTGAACACCGGCGCGTCCACACTAGGCTCGTACTCGAGCCGTCCGACGCTAGACATGCACGGGTGGAAAGCTGCGTGCACGTCTGCATCATTCTGTGCCTGTTTTCTACAGGCCTGTAGCATGGCACGGAGACGGTTGGCGTCGATCTGTTTCTTGGATTGAGGCGTCTTCCGTCTCCTGGCGTCCGCAAGTCGAGCCTCCAGATCCTCCACATCCTGCTGCAATGCCTTCAAGTCCTCATCTTCAGGTCGGCATCGCTGTCTCTGGGTTTGGGCGGGCGCTGCAAAGGGGCAGCTCCGCTTTTTGTTGTTTGCTGCGTATTTCTTCATGTTCTGCGCTAGAATCGACGCTAGGAAGGCGTCGCGCTGGGTTTTCATAGGTGGAATGTCCGTGAACACGGCCGTGTCGGCGACATTACGGGACGCGCAGTGCATTCGATCGTCCTCCTCGTTGATAGCAAAACCGGAACTGAGAGGCTTGGCAAAGCGAAAAAAGCGTTTCACTGATCAGAGCGAGACAGTTTAAGTTGCGCGAATTTCCCAAGCAGTAAAAACGGCGGCAAATCGTAGTAAAGAAAGTTGAGCAACTTGGACAAGTGCACCATAAGCAAATGTGATTTGCCAAGCAGCTTACAGAAACCAAGTGTAAGGGAAAATCACATAAGTTGCACGAAGAAATCGGATTGCGGCCTCGCCTGGCTTTAGCCGTTTACGCTTGAAAGACGTCGAATCAACTGGCGTAGAAACGCTGCGCTTCAAGGAATCGCGGTATTTCGGTAGCTGATAACGGTTATCAACGATTGGTTGAAACCATTTTAAACGAATCAAAGTCGAGCTGATTTAAAGGAAGTGTGATGGTTGTCCCACTCATAGTGGAGCCAAGTCACCCCGATTACGGCCACGAATCGTCCTCGAATCCCTCGCTTTTAGACACTCCAAACCAGATTTCCAAATTTGTCAAACTCTAAATCCAGCCTTGCAACGTATGACAGTCGAGTGCTGTGCACTTGTATCCACTTGCGCCAGCATCCAGCCCAATGCTGCACGGAGCTTTAAGATATCCTAGCAATATGATGGCAATACTGCCGTCTTATCCAAGCAGAGAGGTCTTGATCATGGCAATTATGCGTGCCTGTGCCGCGTTCAACCACCGACCGTCGAATCCCACCGAACGTATCATCGGGGCGGTGATTCAAAGCCGGATGAGTTCCAAAAGATTGCGGCACTGCAGCGGCCTGCGTGACGCGTCGCTGTCTGAGTGACTTCAGGTTACACACACGGGGCAAAGTCCGGCTGTCTGCGTCCGTACATGATCCCTACAATGCTGCAACGGATGTTAAAGAGCACCAAAGGATCGGGCATCGTAAACTTCAGGGCGGCTCCAAATTGGAACAACTGACAATACAAAGAGTCCAATTGTCGGTTGTTGTCGCTCCAGCGCCTCGATGGCGTTTTACGGCGTGATCAGAGCCTGAGGGCGATGTGGAGGCGCGTTTCGCAGATGGCAGCTTCAGCATGGGCATGTTAAACGCTTTGTAGATGAGACGAGGGATCCGGTGCTTGGAGTAAACGAAATGCCACCGCAGAAACCGATTGATGACTTACAGTACGTACTGGACAGCAACACTGAAGAAGCAAGGAAAGATGCCGCGGGAAGGCTCTCTGTTGCCCGAATGTGGCGCTCTTTGACCGGTGGGCGTCTCGAGGGGCTGCGGAACTGCTTCAAAATGATTCAAGTCTTGGAGCATTTTATGATGAGAGCACGTAGTATCTCTGAAAAGTATCAGACCGAACCGTACACGAACAGCTAAAGCTTCACTACTGACGCGCATTTTTAATATGAGTGCTCGATGTTGCAGGAGTTCACTAGAAACTTATTTACCATTGGTTTGTGCTATCGACTCGAACATCACAACGCGGAAAAAGCTGGCTTCCTCCATCCAGTACGTTAAAAGGCAAAAGTCTTTTGTGCCTTTGCTTACCAATTGTGTACTTCGAAGTACTAAGAATTCGCTTTCAAACCATTTTTTTTAGGAAATGCTGAGCGTTCATTACGATCATTTTACTTCGACGTATTAATACATGTAGTTCTTTAATAATTCAAACTTTATGTTCATGCTCTAATTGTGCGAGACGAGTCTAACAGGAAGTTCTCTACGGATTGAAAGTGCGAGCTGAGGATCTCTCGGAACGAAGGAATCACAATGTCCCCGATATTTCCTGTGAACGTTGGTCTAGCACCGCCACAACCATTCGGACGCAGCTTCATATTCGTTTGTACGTGGCATGTGTGTGGAGCAGCGTCGTCCGACTGATACGGGAGGTCATTCACAACGAGGTAGCCGTCCTCTTCAGTTGTTTCCTTCCAAGCAGCCGAAGTTGGGTGGTCCACCGACCACGCTGAGCAGGATTCGACCAAGACGACCATACCGGTACCAATCGGAGCAGCAAAACGTTTAGCGACTGCGTGGACGTCAACGTTCACAGTGTTGTTGTTGCTTGTATCGAGAGGGATCGTAAACCGAGACGACATACCAACGACATCGTTCGACCGCCGAGTCACCTGGAAATGTTTGTCGCTGATCACTCCGCCGAGCTCAATAATCTCCCAAATGGTGTCTGCTGTCGTGGATTGAGCAAAAGGTAGCAGGCGAGCGTGTTTGAACTCCACCGCAGTAGCAGCTTCCCTTCCGTCTTTTCGGCAGACTCGAACGTGCTCCGTAGCTCCTTCCAGTACAGACTCGTAAGCAGCTCGGACAATGACGTCGAGTTCGAAGTAGCGGGCAGCTAACTTACTTTCAAGCTTTTCAAATACTTCGTTAGCTCCCGGATGCAATCGATGACTCATGATGATCCCAACTCGCATCGCATTTTCAAAACTGGATTTGCCGGGAAACTGCTTTTCTTGCAGCGAATTCGCTTGGATCAGTTGTGTATGGAGCTTCTCGAAAACCCAAGTGCACGTCAGCAGCTCAGTCTTTAGACGCGCATTCTCGCATTGAGAGTTTTGACATTCCACCTGCGCAATCTCAGCGACAGATTTCCACATTTCCTGGCCTTCGGTGAGCATTTCTGGGAGCGGTTCAGCAGCTTTCTGCTCGCGCTGCAACTGCAGGAACGTAACTTGAGTTTCCAGAGCTTCAGACTCGTAGCGTAGAGCTTGCAGCTCTTGTTTTCGTCGAAGCCAGGACGTGCTTCTTCGTTTTGGCTTGGCCGAGGCTTGAGGTTGGTCTTGCGGCGATGATTTTATCTTTTTCAGCTCCGGTTCAATCTCCATTCCCGGTCCTCGTTGCCGTTTCGACTCGGTGCATTTCTGCTTCGGGGTTTGAAGACGCTCAAGTTCATCCATTTCCTGCAGGAACTCGGATAGAACGAAGTCACTGTCGAATGTGCCAAAGGGGACTGGTAGGGTGCAGGTCTCGAGGAGAGGCGTCATGTCTTGTGCTCGGCGGTTCTCCATCCCCCGCAAGTCGGAAAGTGATTAACGCGGAAGGCTTTATCTTACGCTGATGGCGTCCATTTTGCCAAATTCCAGCACCATCAGAAATTTGATTATGGCAATTGGCGTTAAATCGCGATGGTGGCTGAAGAATGTGAGAGTAAGGATGGATACACACACGCATGAACAATATCCAGCACAGTGCTGGCAGAACCTGACGAACATCTTTGACTAACTATAATATATTAAACAGCTCGACAGATTTCCTGCCCTTGTATTAGTCGCAAAAGCTAGCATTGGAGGCTAAGATGATGCCAATCGGAAGCAGTTGCTTTTCGTGCTTGCTCTCAGTGAGACCAGTCATGAAGCAGGTGAACTTTCCTGGCCGCAAGCAAGCCTTGTTGGATACTGGTTGTTGCTAGCATTAGCGTTGATGTCTGCCGGAGTCTGCCGTTTGCCAGTACACTGCACGGTGTTGATAGTGAAGATCAATTGGCATTCTTTTCGTGATAAATACGCTGGTGCTACAGTCCACGCTATTTTTCTAATGCGTCACGGAAATCTACAGACTTTGAAATTCTCGAAATGACATCTTCATGCAGCTCTGTATATCCAGTGGATGAAAAACCTACAATTCCGATAGATGTATATCTGGCACTGCTTCAAACAGCGGAAGGATACACGAAATAATTTGAAATCATCGTAATCGTGTTCAAGTTTGCGCCCTCAGCTCCTACGAGCATGAAACTCTTTGACTTTGAAGACTTGGAATTGAAATTAAACTCAGGGGGGGGGGGGGGGGGGGGGGGGGGTATTAGTTCCAGCAATATACATTTAGTTTGCACTTAACTACCACCGAAGACTGGACAAAAGAACTAACGTTTACATATTCCTTTCATTTGCTCTTACTTCACTGTGTACTTACTGTGGGCTTTTGAGTCTAACAAAAAGTTCTCGACGGTTTGATGATGCGAGCTCAGAATGTCACGGAAGGACGGGACGACGACATCAACTATGGTACTCGTCAATGAGGTCGAATTGCCACTCTGCGGCTCTTTCGGCCGAAGTTTCACCGATGTTCTGAGCTGAGACGCTCTTTGATTCCCATCGTTACTCGGTTTCAGTGGGTACTCAACCACAACAACCCAGCCGCCCTCCTCCGTTGTGGACCGTAACACTTCCGAACCAGGAAACTTGATGGACCACTCGGAATGCGATTCAATCAAAGCAACCATTCCAGTGGAGACAGCAAAGCGCTTAATAATAGTGTGTACATCCACATCCACACTAGCGTTGCAGCCGAACGGCACTGAGTGGCGCGATACCAGTGCAACCATGTCCGAAACGATCCTTACGACTCTGGTGTTGGTTTTGGTAACCGCCCCACCTAACCCGATGATCTCCCAGATGGAGGTTGCCATAGTATCCTCTCCGAAAGGGAGCAAGCGAACGTGTCGGAACTCCACTGCAGCAGCTGAATGGTCTTCTTCGCGACAAATTTGCACTGAAGTCCCTCCCTGTGCTGGTCGATGGGCTTCATGCATGATCCAGCCGAGTTCGTGAAATCGAGCATCAATCCTCTGTTCCAGCACGTCTAAGACTTCGTCGTTGCTCAAGGGAATTGGCATCATTTTACCCAGACGACCTTCATTCATCAATGCACTGCTAAGCAGCTGCTGTCTTCGACCTTCAGCAGCAGCTAGTTGTCTTTGCAGCATCTCCGAAGCGCGTGCGTACATCTGCATCATGTTTTTGAGCATTTCGTTCTCAATTTGAGAAGTTTGACATTCTTGTCGAGCAATATGCGCCACCGATTGCCACATTCCCGAATCTTCACTGACTGTCGGCATCTGCTGAAATGAAGCTCGACGATTGATCTCCATCTGTAAGAAGGTCAAATGCGTCTCCAACGCCTCGGATTCGCTGTGTAGAGCGGTAAGTTCTTGCTTGCGTCGCAGCCACGACGTGCTCCGTCTTTTTTTCGGCGCTGCTGGGACTTCCACTGGTTCAGGTGCGACATTGACGTCTTGTCGAAGCTTGGAGTAGATGAATTCTTGCGAAATATCTTGAAAACAGTCGAGCTCGTCCAGTTCGTGTAGAAAATCGGAGAGGATCAAGTCGCTCTCAGTAGTTGAGTAACGGAAGGCGAGTTGCGGGGTCATGGCAGGTGGTTCGTTGTCCCGCAAGTCGGAAAGTGAATTTAACTTGGATATGCTTGTGAACCTTATCTTCGTGACAAGTGACGGCTGGCGCCTGTGCGCTATCAAACGGAGGATTATGGCACATGCTCGAATCAATGTACGATCGTGAGCTCGGTCGAACACCTGGACAGCGGGTGGATACACGGATATCCAGCGGTCATGACTCAGTCTGGGACTGCTGCGCTTGCTTCCGCTCGTCGTACTGTATTTAGCGCTCATAAGCTTACTCTCTCCAAGACCTGGTACGTCAAGGTTGTGTGCTCTTTACCACAATCGCACGACTATCAATGTTGGCCGGAGTCACGATCACTCGTAGGCATGCTCAAGCGTAAATAGCGACCGACCTCCCCCCTCTCCCCTCAAACACCTAAGTGTATGCAGTTTTTCGCTTTGTCCTTCCAGCAGAGTACTGTACTGTAGAGCGTAAAAAAACGAACTGTAAACAACTCACGTGACGTGATCACCTTGAAAAGCAAAGCCATCGGAGAGAGCAGCGCGCCTAGAAGAAAGGTACATGTGCATGTACAAGTTATATTACGGGTACTTGTAATTACCGTTTCTCCCCGTCATGATTGAAGCGAAGGCAAAGAACTAACCCACTAGTGTATCCGAGTATCCCTTTTCTCGATCGTTGCTCTCCCACATCGCAATTCGCCGTTCCCATCAACTCTACTTCCAGCCGAAACGCTCAAGACAAGCCAAACAACCTTTTCTCCAGGATGCAGTCCACCAGCAGGCAACTGACGGCACCCCCTTCCGCGACTCGGCTCGTGGCACGACCTCATGAAGCACCACAATCTCGACAAGGGCAGAAGGAGTCAAAGACTAAGGCCGTGATTGGTGCTGCTGCTTTTAAGAAGGAGGCTGCGATGACGCTGCCAACACCAAAGACGACGGAGAAGAAGAGCTGCGTCCGAGAAAGACACCGCGAGCAAGTGGACTCTGTAAGGTTGTCGACAGCGATGGACGCTTACGTTTGTGATGCTCTTTTCAGGATGGATCCATGGCGTCCCCTAAATCCCGTCCGTAATCCATCGCAGGCCGTAATCTCGCTGAACTGATTTTGTTTACGACAAGTTTTACCGTATTCATCGCCTTTAAGAGCTCGTCGGTTTAGCCAATCTGAATATATTATCCTAGTCATAGTTATAGCCTCAAAATTGTTCTACACTTTAGTGGCGTTTTTCACCGAGTAGCTTCCTGCTTGAGCTCGACCTTGGGCGCGCTCTGGTTGCCGTTCTTGGCGTCAATTGCGCCGTTCATGAGCATATTCTCGACGCTGCGCTGGCGTTTGTTCCACATGCCGCGGTAGCACGGCGCCACCAGCTCAGCGAGACCGTGAATGTGCTGCCGACTCTGCTCGGCCGACACGCCGCAGAGCTGAGGCATCAGGTACGAGCAAAGCTGCAGAATACTCGAGTGCTCGCCTGTAGGGGTACGCAGCGGTTCTAGGAGACCCCAGCCACAGTCTCGGATCTCGACGCCCTTGGCACTGGAACTTACATGGGGCAGGCGGTTGGGGCACTCGGCCACCGACTCCCAGACCAAAACGACGCGGCCAGTGGGTTCATCGACCACGCGGCGAACCACGCAGCGGACAGTGAGCTCGGCGTCGGGCGCACGGTGTTGCCGCAAAGGCATGGAGCTCTTGAAGCACAGCGTGTCATTGGTGGTACCACCGACAACGGTGGCCTCGGACTCGGCATCCATGCTCTTCCAGATGGCGGCTGCACAGGCTTGCACGTCGAACGGCAGAATCTTGGCATCTTTGACCTCCATCACGGGACCGCGACGCTCGTCTAGGATCATCTGAGTTTCCTGCAGCTCCTGCTTGTCCCGTGTAAGGCCGCCCTTTTCGAACACGGCTTCCATCTCAGCCAGCCGCGCATCCAGGCCGGAAGCCAGCGAGGCAAAAACGGCCGTTTCCTCGGCATCACTGGTGCGTGGTCGCTTGACGCCGAGCACAGCAGCCGACGTCTCGGCGTCGGATCCCGAGCTCATGGACGACTTGCATCTCTTCCGCAGGAGCTTCTCGAGACCCTTGGAGATCTTTAGCTGTTCTTGGATCAGGCCCTTAAGGCGCAAGTTCTCCATCTCCGCCTTGCTCTTCTCTTCCTTCTGGTGCTGCGCCATGCGCTCCCATACAGGAACGACCATGAGTCCGCTGGTGGAATCACCAGCAGATTCCAGACCCATCAGCGGCGCCGCAGTTACTGCAACGGGAGAATGAGGCGACCGCTCGGGCTGTCGAACAGGCTCCATCTTAATCCCAGTGTTCATGACCGGAATCGCCCGAGTGCGGGGCATCCTGGATCGCACGTGCTCGAGCTCGCGCTGGAGCTCCTGGACCTGTGCGCGTAACCGCGTCAGCTCATCTTTTTGCCGCTTACGGGAATTGTTGACTGCCCCCGAGGCTCCAGCACTCCGGCCTCTCTTTGGTGGGCTAGTTGTAGCAGCAGCAGGCATCGGCATCGGTCGTGCAGCAGGCGAAAGCCCGTGCGGACTCACACCCGTGGACGTTGGTGTGTGTGTGGAGTAGCTCTGCGTCATTGCCGAGTTCGGGAAGGAAAGTCGCTGGTCGCCACGGATGGAGGGGATCACCATCTTCGGCAGTGATGGCAGGGCCGGACTGCCCATAGAGCTGCCGCTTTGTGGTCGTAGAGAAGGTAGAGTCTTCTGGTTCTGTGCGTTGCTATTGTTACCGGAGCGAGCCAGCAGCTCTACAATCGTCAGCGCTGTGGCGTTACGTCGCTCAGCGTCGTCGTTGCTGTCGTCGCTTTGGGGGAACGACGCGTGTGGTAGGAAGCTGTTGCGGCTTCCAGTGGAGGTGGAGCGAAGGTTGAGCGGGGGGAAGACGGCCGGACTGGCCATGGCGCTGTGTGGGGACGACTCGGAGGCGGAGGAGGCCTTACGTCTCGGAGACTGCGAGTGCTGAACTGCCAGGGGCCCCATGTTTGTCTTGGCGCAGGAAGGCAGGAGTGTCCACGGAGCTGCGCGTTGGCGAATGTTGGGCGAATGTTGATGCCGACAACCGCACGGCCGAGAAAAGAATAATCACGGCGGCCGATTCGGAAATTTGAGAGCCGTGAGAATGGATATTTACGTAAGAAGTGATATTGGTTTGAGAAGGGTTTAGCTTTTATGTAATGGTAGCGTTACCTTTGATATTCAATCGAGATGCGTTTCCCAACTGCCATGGCCGGGTCTAATCCCTGCGCGCTCTAAACACGGTTGATTGTTGGCCAAACGATGTCGACCAACCGGCGCCCGGGGCGCCCTTTCCCAGATTGGTACCGTAAACCAGACGCTTATCACACCCTGCCAAAGGCGATCGTAACCGTGTTGAATGACTGCGCCGTTTAAACTGCTTGTTATTAGGTTAATGTAAGAAGTAATCGCTGATATGGTGCTGTCATTGCATAACGAAGAAAGGTACCCGTAAAGTCAACGTGGTGCGACCCGTGGGTGAACCTCCCTGCAGGCTGCAGAGTCGTAAGACGAAACAAAGAGAGAAAGGAGAGCTAGCGCTGAGCAATTGCAGCGCCAAGGCACTGCCAGTGCGTTTCTTGTGAGAAGTCTGAGAAGAAGTTGGCGTGAAGATTCTACACTGTAGAATCTTGTCCGGCACCCATCTCCAACGCTGATTGGCTGACTTGCGGCTGGCTTCCAAAGTAGATGACGCAGGCTCAGGATGCCGCAACGGCTGATGACTACGGCGCATTGCTTACGCTCTGGAGCGCTTGCCGATCCGTCTGTTGCACCAAAACCGCTCTGCCAATGCGGACGTCCTGCATGCTCAGACATGCATGCACATGCCTATCATTGTTGATTCATACTGTAGTCTACTGTGGCGAACGCTGACCAGTGGCCACCTCCTTGATAATGTGCTGCTCGAAAGCAAGTTGGCCGCTTCGACTTTCATCTGCATGTACCATGTATTGTACAGCCTACTGTAGGCGAGTTTACACACACTTCAGACGCAAACCTGTGCCGACCGTCAACATACATCTAGTGGGCAGTGTCCACTAAACCTGTCCCAGACGTTTTGCTTTTGGATTTCGCTTTTCTGGTTTCTGGTTTGGCCGCCAAATTGGCGCTTATCCTCGGTCGACTTCTTTTCTTTTAATTACGATCCCTGCATATTCCACTCGATTACGCTTGGGACGTCTGGAGCACAAACCTGAAGCCATTCTTGCTGCATCAAATCCGCGGAGGAACCAGTTGTGGGCCACAACTTGTGGTTCAATGCGAGAGACGACGGCAGTGCAAGATCTGTACCAGTCTGTAAAATGCCAGCTTTTGCGGCGTGCTGGCAAGGAGCATCGTTCAGCCTTTGATCGATTACCTTTAACCGTAAAGCTCCTTTTCGCATATTGGCACTAACCTTTGGGTAAACACAACGGCGGGATTCCCAAATGAGGCTGGGGATTTCCCAGCATAATCAACGTGTGCTTTCACTGCACGTCAACCTGTAACAGGATACGTACATGTACATTTAGGTACAGCCTTGCGTTGAAACAAACTTTATCCGCGCGCGTATCCTGACTTTGTGTTTTCTTTTCGTCGCCACATTAACCGTAGCCCCGGTAACCAGGTAGAATCTGTAGCCGGAGTGGAACTCCGTTTAATCTCCACCGTTGTTTCAATGAACGGGCTTCTTCCTCATCTTGGAAGTTCGATACCGTACATGTACGGTAGTGACATTTTGAATCTTAGTTACTGCTTAGCATGGCCTTACACCTGCTGGAGATACTTCGTCTCCATAACAATAAGCACATGCACGATGGATACGCTTACGCGCTGCTAAATTAGGTGTGCATTTCAATTTCCACGCCATCACTTACCTGTGTCGAGCTATCGTAAGACAGTCGTTGCACAACGGGTCTGGATTGGCTAAAATCGTGCGCACTCATGGAGACGAACACGATTGCCGAGTGCACTGCTGGTGAGTTTGCTCTGACCTTCCTGCTTTAAGTGTCAACTATAACTAGTATTGGAGCACCTCGAATCGAGCTGCTAACGGGGTCCGACGTTTTGCAGTAGCTGCGCCACAGCAAAACGACGTCCCCATTATCCATTTTCCGCTATTGAATTTAAAGCTCCAGTCGTGTGTACTCCAATCTATTGGAGCCCTTCCGGGATCCGTCAGTACTAGCGAAGGGCTCGAAAAACGCCCCCAAATCCGCTGAACTGCAGCCGACGTTGAAGCCGAGATCGATATCGAGCAAGTGGATATCGTCGAGCGGACATTTAGCTACAGGACGTAGCTGTCGGAACGCACCCGTCCAGCAAAAGCATGAACACAAGCCCATTGACCACGGTGAGTCTGAGCGAAGCACCAAAAATCAAAACACTATCTAACAGTGACTCGAAGACGCCGCCGGCCCGCCGCAAGACTTTATCCATACGTGACGAATCACATCATGCCAGAAAGTAGCATCAGCACTGTGGCTTCGGTTCAAATCGATTCCAAGGCGACGATTTCTGCTCTGTCCCTGCTTGTGACAATTGGACGGCGCTCGTTTTCGCAGCCGAGCGCACTACGTGCGATCTCACCACAATACTCGGATGCTGCCATTAGAGAAGGTGTCACCAAGTATCCGTACGTCAGCCAAAAACTACTGCGACGCCTTGGACTGCCTCTACTACATGACCAGCTTGCTCAACTTCTTCTCTGACTAGTAGGACTCCAAGCTGCAATTGGATTCTTTATACCTGCCGCCGGTGGTCTTACAACTGAAACTGTCGATATTTCGACAAACGACGACTGCATCACCTCTGAAGACAGCATCGTCAAGGGTTCCGCGTCCTCGTCTAGCTCGCTTCTGCGGCCCGGCACCTCGTCGACCGATTCCTCGCCAACTCTTTCCTAATGCTAGGCGCATCTATGAGTCGTAGACTACGACCCTTGAGACTACCGTATCACTCATGTCGTAACCGAACGTTTGTCCTAAGGGAAATCGATTATCTACCAATAGCAGTAAGTGAAACGGGCATATGGTGTTGTTTACTACCCGCCTTAAAAGTCTTATACCGAGACACTAAAACTTAGGCAGACGCATTTCCGTTTTAGTTGATGGGACGACAGTGCATCACCGGAACTGGCAGGAAGCCAAAATACTACAAGCGCATTGCAGTCGACTATACACACAAGCTCCAGGTATTGCAGTATTTATACACTGACAATGATACCAGTAACGCTATAGCCAAGTTCTACCCCACCATCAGTACATCAGCCGAACTGAAGAAAAAGCAGAAGCAGATTTCGTCGTGGCGGCATCAACGCGAGCGAATTGAGCAAATGTGCAGCCAAGGCTAGGGACACCACAAGAACTTGCGCTTAATTGTTGATGCAATTGTGCTGCCTCGTGATGCCGAGGAATACATAGTGCTGTGATTGAACTCGATGAGACGCGAAGGTTGCCCAGTTTCAGCACAAATGCTCCAGTTCAAGGCTCTTGAGGTCACTTCAGAGCGTGGAATTTCGGCAGACATATTCACCGCATCGTATTCGTGGCAGAAGAGCTTCATGCGGCGACATCGTTTGTCAATCCGGATCCGTACGCGCCAAGGACAGACAACGCCTGAGGATGCTGAAGATGTAGCTGCAAAATTTGGAGCTGAGGTTCGTGAAACGATCGTAAAGCACAACATATCCACTCTCCTCAATGCTGATCAAACCGGTGCGTTCTCTATCTAATGCATATCTGTGACGTATACTAAGATTGGTTTGTATGAAGCTGTATTTTTCGAGCATCTCCCAAAAAAAACCATCACGACGAAAGGCGAGAAAACGGTTTGGGTGAAATGCGCAGGCAAAGAGAAAGAACGAGCTTCCGTCATGTTCTTAGCTGATTGGCAGGGAAGAAAGTATCCGCCGTTCATCATCTTCAAGGCTGGACACTCAAGAAAGAAAAGCACACAGCAAGAGAACGACACAAAAAGGAACGGGTTTGGGCGGCTTCTGTGGTCTAAGATAGAGCCACGACAGCAGAATCATCACTGCTAAATCTATGGCAATTCTACAGCGTGGTGGAACAGCAAAATCTCGTTAAAGTTCTTACAGTTTTACTTTGCAAACAGGCAAGACATTGATGAGAAGCTTTTGGTCCTGTGGGACGACTTCTCAGGCCACTGGACCCAAGAAGTCGTCAACTATGCAGCGTTAGTGAATGTCATCCTTATGAAAGTCCCGCCGCGCTACACATACGTATGCCAGCCCGCTGACATTGCGTGGAACCAACCGTTCAAGAGCAAGTTACGTGGCTACTGGGTGGATCGGCTCCGTAAAGAAGTTGCAGATCATCATGCCTTGGACGCATCCAATGCGGCGATGCTGCTTGGGATTACGGCGCGGATTCAAGTCGTTTCCAGGATGGAGCCTCAAGATGTTGCCAGGCAACGTATCGACGGTATTCAGAAAGAAGCAAGTCCGTCGGCATTCCGAGCAACTCCTCCGAGTCGTAGTGATATCGTGTCGTGGATAACGTCAAGTTAAGAGAATCTGACGACTGCTACTATTGTTGGGGGGGGGGGGGGGGGGGGGGGTCAAAAGTAAAAATCCTAGGTGACACGCGTGCTCAGCCAGAAATACCAGACGCAGAAGCTAATGAGGTTGCTATCAACGAGCTGGTCGAGCAGCTGCAACACTTGTATGCTCTCGGGAATGCAGTGGATTCAGAAGACGATTTAGACGATGGTTCTGGAGGGGAAAATTAGCGATACATCATTTTTTTTAAAACTTTTCAGATCTTGTAGGAATTCTTACCAGCTGGGCATTGTCGTAACCACATGCCTTGCATTTTGCAGTTCGGTTACGACTTGAGCGATACGGTAATATCAACACTTCCTTTGATAAAACACCTCGCACATGTTTGCGTACTCCATTAACTCTCCACTAACTCACTCTGAATAGAGGGTTGAGCCGGTAAAACGACGCATCAAATCAATGTTGAAGGAACCCATTAGTAGCTTTTCTGGCCGTCCTAATAAGTAGCAAGTAACACAATCTTAAAGTAGGTAAGAAATAGCATAAAGAGGAGTAAATTAAGATCATTCTAAGTGGGGACTTCGTCCCCAATAACTCATCGTGCGTCTCCTTACTTCAGTTAAAAAACTGCGCACAAACCAGGGAGAGCTGTATGCCATGCTCGGCATCGGAACACTGCAGAGAAAGGTAACACTGGCTCATTGAAGTGGTTAGCTATGCTTCTTCCCTTTTATTTGTCTAAAACTGGTATTGTACGCGCATTGACGTTGTTTGCATGCTCTGCTTCTCTCAATAGACGAAGCATTGTTGTCACCTTCAGCTGTGTTGGACGGCGAGACCGCTGACTGGGGCCGAGTGAAAATCTGTTAACCCCAGCGTTACACAGATTTGCAGCCTGTTGTTCAGTCATTAAGGTAGGGAGACACGTGCCTGTGTTGCGTTCGATTGCCCCTGAACTGTGGCTCATTATTACGTTTGTCTTTTTTTTCGCGTAGTTAGATCAAGTGATAGTCTTGTGCACAGTCGTCGGTACGGAGGTTGCCCTGCAGCTTCATTACCACACCACCAAAGATGCCAAGCGTGTAGGACGTCAACGCTGGGAAACTCGAACGATTCAGGCAGCATGTGCAACTTACCGTCACTCGGCAAGAAGTGAACGGTTGTGGACGACACTGTGCCCATAGAGTGCGTGGTGTAGCCATGTTCCGAAATTTGACGTGTTTTCAGCCAATCCTGCGCGAGTACGACAAACTGTCTTACGTTTTGTGCGTCATTTTTGCTGTTTACCAATCATAGTGAAGTAAAGTCAAAAGCTGAATGGCATTTCTATTGATGACCAAAAGTAAGACACTCCGTCTTACGACCCCACAGAAAAGCATAGTTTTGTCTTACGATATAGCATGAATTCAATTTGTAGCTGCTCGTGCTGAATCCCACAATCGATTCTCTAGAAATTGGCGCTGTGCGTCAAGGAGCTCGCGGTAGAAGGGTAATACGATCGCGTGCGTGGACGGTAGACCTGACTTTTCCTGTTTTGTTGCTTCACTGCATATTTGCGCATTGACTTGGCACCCCCAGTGCTGACATGTCCTTGTATCCGTTGATACATTCGCATCCAGAGGAAATCTGCGAACGACAAACAATCCCGACTCTATAGACTCGTGACTCCACAGCTTAGAGGCACCACGGAACGCTGACCAGTTCGTGGTGGACTCGCTAAGCATCACGCTGCCTTCAAGTACCGCGTGGCGTTTTACCACCGCGTAAACATGAGCAAACAGCATCGTATCTTGGTCTAGGTGCAACATAATACGCGAACGGGTGGAGTAGATGTTTTCTGAACGGCGAACAACTTGTGAGAGTTTCTGGGGGCTGTTGCACACTTCAACCAAGTTCCAAACCGCCTTTGACGCAGCCACGTCATCAAAAGGCAGTACTTGAACGCACTTGTACTCCATCGCGGTCTTCGTTCCATCATCTCCATTGCAAATTTGCACTTCCACGGCATCAACCGCAGTCGACTTTAGCTGAAGTTTGTCTAGAATTAACTGGAGATCTTGAAATCGATTGTCCACTATGGTTTCGAGCGTGGTGAAGATGCCAGCGCTTTCACTGTCAATATGAAGCGCTTGGGGCTCCTCGATCTCAGCTTGGATTGGGTTTGCAGGTCTGGTGAATTCTTGCAAGTTCCCGTCGATTATAGCAGCTTGTAACGCGCCTAGAAGCTGCTGGTATACTCGGACTTTGTCTTTCAGCTCACTGTTCTCCTGTTGAGCCTTTTCCAGTCGTTGTTCCTCCATTGTAGAGGATCCTTTCGACTTCTGCGGGAATCCACATCTCGCCTGCCTGTTCTGCCTCTGGAGTCGTAGAAATACGACGTGCGTCTCCATTGCTTGTGTTTCCTGGCGAAGTCTGTGGAGCTCCTCTTTCCGTCGTAGCCACGACTGCTTTTTCTTTCTGGTTGTGAGCGGTGCAGCCACGTTCAGTCGCGCATGTTCATTTCGTTCACAAGTACTGAAGTGCTCGAAGGGTCTGGTGTGCGCGCTGTTAAACGTCTCATTAGCTTTTGCTTTTACCTGCTGCTTCGGGTCCCTCTTGGTGGTCTTTGACTGCGAAGCATCCAGCTCGTCCATATCTTTAAGGAACAAGTCCAACAACTGGACGCCCTCAGGTACTGCAGAGTCTGGAATACAATTGTCTTCATCCATCGGAATCATTACCACGCTCGTTCGCTAGTCGAAGTGGCTCGCGAAGGTCAACCATCATTCCCAATGAGGAGAAGCTCAACTCGGCAAATGCCACTAGGGACCGGAAAGAAGACATTTCCGACGATAAAAAACACAAACCTGCATGACCACAGTGCATCCTGCCAGCCAAGAAAACCACTTCAACATCACTTTATGTGAGCCACACAAAACCATTTACTAGTATGTATTTCACACAAAATTGGGGAACTGTGCCTACTGCGATATTGCCACAAACCAAAGGGGAAATTTGCAAGATGGGCGACAGTGAGCACTCGTTCGACGCGGAGCCGTCCACAGAGACGGAGCTCTCCACGTCTGCTTCCCCCGGCGCGGCGTCCACTGGGTCCGTTCCATGGAGCATCCGCATCCACGACAAGCGCGCCAAGGCCTTCCGCTTCACCACCGTCACCGACACTTTGTTACTGCGTGAAGTGCTGGACCACAAGCCCTGGTCCTGTTCTCATGGAGACATGGCCAAGACGTGGGACGTGGTGGCCGTGGGCTTTAAGCGGCTCGTGCCGTGGTCCACCAACGATGGGCGGGCCTGCAAACGCCGCTATTTGGCTCTGGCGGAAGCCTACGGTACGGAGAAACTACAGAAGCTGCGGGGCTCCGGGACACCAGCGCAGAACGCCCAACGCGAGAGACTGTTGTCTCAATGCCAGTTGTTGGTATGTAAATATGACAATAAGCTGTTATTGTTATATTGTACAATATCAACCTAACGTTTTGTGTTATTGTAGACCGATGAGGACCATCGGCGGCGTAAGGCAGCCAAGGAAGCGGACAGACGCCCGCCAGTGGCTCAGTTGGCACTGGACGATGCTGCGAGACTGACGGAAAATGGAGAAGCCGAACAACTGACGGGGATTGTAGCGGACGAAGCGTTCCGGACGGACACTTCAGCGCCGGGACAGGACCTGACGCAGTTGTTGAATGACCCGAGACTGGTCATGCGGCAACGGGAGTTGGAGCTTGAAGAGCGCCGCATGAAGCTGGAAGAACGCCGGGTCAAGTTGGAGGAGCAGCGGTTCGAGCAGCAACGGCAGACGGCAGACAAGCAGCTGGAGATGATGGCTGCGCAGACCAGTGTGCTGCTCAAGCTGGCGGAGAAGCTGTCTGGACCTGGAGGACTGGAGTGATACTGCTTCGCTCAGGTCAGAGACGACGCTGTGGATATATTTTTGTTGGTTGCTTAATGTAAACAAGAGCTGCAATTGAGTGGCTATGTAGTTGACCCGACAGTTTAAGCGGCATGGACATCACCGTCTAGCTGTTTGCACAGTCGAGTATGAGTGCGTTGTTGCTTCTGACGTGCAATTTCCTGGTGGATATGCAGCTGAGAGGCTTTCTTCACTTTCTTGCGACGACGCAAGGCTCGATCTGCTTCATTTTCGAGGTGATCGTACACTTCTCGTAGTCGCTGCGTCTGTCGACGACATTTCATCTGGTCTCGTTCTGCTCTGGCGTCATTTTCATCCTGGATATCGATCAATTTCTCTTCGAAGCGAAGCTGCTTCACTCGTCTCTGTAAAAGCAAATTGTGAGCCACCACTAGCGAGAAGCCAGCAAATGAAACGAATCGTACCAGTTCTTGGACGCTTCGTCGCTTTAAAGTATCTCGGACGAGCTCGTACCCTTCGGAGCGGCTTTGGGCATACCCGACTTGCAAAATCGTAAGTGAAGGCAATCCCTTGCCTCGAATGAGGTCCAAGAACGACGCAATCGCTTTTAGCTCCGAGTTGCAGGACAAATTCAGCTCATGTAGTTGCTTGCAGTTGCCACGCGCCAACGTCTCGTTGAGTCGAAGCAGTCCACGATGTGGGATTTCATTGTCTGAAAGCGAGAAAATTAATTCCTTTTTTACGTAGCCAACAACTCATTTTTCTCCATCAACGTACTGCTTAGATCGAGCGACCAGAGCTTGCGAGCTGGTGGGGACAGTAAGAATGGACAGAGGCGAGCAATACCTTCTCCGCGGGCAAAATTTGCTAAGATGCTCAAATTTAACGTAAAAATCAATACCATAAGGTTCTTCTGCACGCACCTACCTGATAGATCGAGAACCTGTAGCCGTGGGCAGCAATTAGTAGCCAATGTAGAGCTGAGTGCTTCAAACTCCAATAGTCCCAGCTCATTGTCTGCCATAAAATATTGTTCTTGAGCTATCCATATTCCTTTCAATATTGTAGTGCAGAACCCACCTGCAATCGCCAATGAACGAAGATATGGCAGCTTGTTCGCTGCTAACACCCGGACAAAAGTGTCGATAGATGACCGGATACCATTCCCTGATAGATCCAAGTATTGAATGTGTGTTGGTTGGCCTTCTAAAAGAGCAGTCGCAATTGTCCGAATTCCGTCGTCCCCAAGATTCATACCTAAAGCAAAACATATCCCAAATATTAGAACTTGTTTGACTCTGCAAAGAGCAATTAATTTGAGTACTTGAAGAACTGAGTTTGATCAGTTCTGGCCAGCCTGATAGCTGCTCGTTTGTGTTGAAAACGCTCGCAAGTTGCGTCGCTGCCTTTGGATTGCTAAGTGGGTTCCCACTCACGTCGAGAACTTGCAGGAGGGGGCAGCAGGGAGGCAAAATCTGAAATACCTCGAGCAAATATCCCATAGCCACTTCGTCAGCGGTAATGGCCACACAGTGAAGCCCTCTGAGAGACTTCAATGTTCTTGACTGGATCTGCTCCCGTAGTTTTTGAATTGTTGGGAAGGAGCACAAATTGTGCGATAATGTGAGATTTTGTAGCGACGGCATTGTTGATAAACACGAGAAAAAGCGTTGGAGGTCTTGGTTGGTCATTTCAGTGCCTGTAGGTAATTTAGAAGCGATTAGAAGAAATACTACTAAGAGACTAAATAATTAACGTACGAGATACATCGAAAGCTTGTAGATTCAGGAATTGCTCTTTTTCAAAGCTCCAGACCCAGTCTCTCACATATCGGCTGCTGAATGCGTTATCCGCTAGGCTTAAATGGCGAAGTACTGGAAAATGTGCATCCCTCCAAAGTCGAGCAAGTTGTATGAACTGGGCGTCTTCCAACTGTAAATCTTCAGTACACAAAATAGTTAGGATTGTTTTATTGAAATGCAAGATGCTAGACGTACCGATCAGCTCGAGAGATTGCAGTCTCGAGCTAACGTGGCCCATGAAAAACGTTTGTAAAAGCTGCTCGAAGTATTTTCCCTTTGACGCGCTCAATCCTTTAATTTTCCGTAGAGAAAGGTCTTGAACGGCAGCAAAGCAGTCGCTGTCATCAAGATCGTCGTCACTATCACTTCCACGCTCCAGAAGCTGCGTAACCTTGACTAGATCTTCACCTATAGCTCCGTTGAACAGCAGTGCTGGCGTCTTCTTGAAGCGTTTGTGGACGCGGCTAGTTCGAGGGAATTCGTAGCACTCGAGAAACTTCTGAACGGGCCGAACTCCGTTAAATTCCAGTGGTAGCGCGTTGCATGCGTCGTACAACGACCAACAGCTTCCACTAGCAGAAACTCGGTCTTCAATTGGCAGTAGTTCCATCATTTTAGCTAAAAACACACTTTGACGGTTCTCCAGTAATCGATGGACCAGATACCTTCGTGGGCGAGGAGGAGGGTAGTACAGATCGTAAAAAGCTTTAACACCAGCAGCAGTCGACTTATTCACGAACGCTGTGACTCGTGCGGGTTCAAAAGGGTGCAGGAATTCGAGAATACGAGAAAGAAGCACGACGTACGGTGGTCTGGAGTCCGTGAAAATGGCAGGAGGACGTTTGTGAGCTGAAAAAACGTATTTTTTCTTCCGGTGGACGCGATCGCGATGCTTCTCCACTGGGTCCAGTAGTTTGGGCACCCATCGGTTGATTCCTAGACTTAGTCTCTTCTTCTTCTTGGCTATTTTCCTAGTAGTTCCTTCTCCTTCTTGACCAACTTGATCTTCTCCTTCCGAGTCATCGCTTCCTTCCCCATCAAACGTAGGAGGAGTCTTTGGAGCTGTCGGTTGTTTCGCTCCTAGAGTTAAAACTGGCGATGGTTGTGCCGCAGCAGCGACTACTGGAGCTTCATCCGTAGCTTGAGCGGTAATCGCTGCAGGTTTCGGTCTCCGTACGATTCGTTGGCGCAAAGACGCTAGTAAATTTGCTCCGAAGGACGTCAAACTCAAAGCTCGGAAGCCAACCCGAGTCGTTGTAGGGACGGAGGCATCAGCAGCGTTTTTCTTCATCCAGGGCTTCACCATTTCCTAAGATATCCCAATGTAAAGTCCGCGCCAACCGCCGTTCTATCTGAGCCCAGCCAGCGGTAGTACAGTATTCAGCTGATGTGTCCACTGCCTGGAAGTAAAGTCACCTTGGTCAAAATGACGTTCGCAACGTATTGGTTGAGATGTCGTTGCTATAACATTAGTATATATGTGACTTAGTGGTGAATAAGTAGGTTGTATTTTTTTTTTCGACATTCTACACATACGGGGAAACTACCTCCTAGCAAGAAGCAGAGTAGTAGGGCGTCGAGTGCCCCGTAAGTTGCATGGGTTCAGGGATGGCGTTGGCCAAATAGCGCGTCCTTGCGATCTGTTCCAGTTGCTTGAGTTGCCCGAGGTGGGCCGCCACTGTGCTGCGAAGATTCTCGTTCTGCTCTTCGAGCTGCTGCACAGCGGAGATCTGGCTCTTGGCCACGCCCGCCCACTGGTTCAACGCTGCGCTGTCGTCACACTCCTCGTCCTCGACGAGCTTCTCAATGGCCTGACGTTCCCGTTCAAGCTTCCGCGTCTGCAGATCTTCGACTGTCGCCTGCAACTCGACAACCTGCTTCTTCAGAAACTCAATCTCGAGTTTCTGCCGCTGCTGCTGGGACTTTGGTAGAACGGAGCTGTTGTCCGTCACCACCGTAGTAGTACGCGGACGTTTCCGGCTTCGGGAGGCAGTGGGGGTCGCTCGTTTCGCCTTGGAACTGGAGGTGGTGGACCCATTCGTGAAGCCGAAAAGGTCACTTAGCACGACCAGATCGTCGTTAGTGAGTGACGAATCGTCCGATAGCTCCGTGCTTGAAGGGCTCATGGATTCCGAAGACGTGAAGCCGCTGTCCAAGCGCGAGGATAGTCGAGGAGTGCCGTCGTGAGTGAAAAGAGAGACCAGTTCGCTGCTATCTCTTGGCAAAGTCGTGATCATACTGGAGCGTGTGTGGGGTGCGAGGCAAATTCCAGACTGTGGAGTTGCTCCTGGCTGGGGGAAAGCCCAGTCGGGATTACAGCTGACTGGCGCCGAGAATGCGAGGGTAGCATATGATGGGGTTGTCCAGAGAGAAAGGGCGCCGTTTAAGCTCATAATATGGTACATATTATGTATGACTCCTTGTCGAATACCCATTGCGAAGCGGACTCACTCCCATCCTTGAAGACGGTGGCAAAAAGAGCCCAACGTTCGGTTGTGGTGTCCGTCTTGGACAGGAATGGAGTGTTACATGTACAAGGGCAAGGAGGTTTTCAACGTGGCCTGGCTAGTCGACAAGGCAATCCTCCACTTTATCGAGCGTGTTTCAAATGTTATTTTCTCACCAACACCGGCCATTAGGCAAACACGCAGCTTTTTAAACGGCAATAATACTGGAAGAGCGCATTCGAGCAATAACTTGTGTTTCAGGACCATGCACTATTGTTACAAATTCTTGGAGTCTACAGAATCTTTTAATTGAAAAATAAATTCAAAAGACCGTTTAACCACCAACCAATCGATGCCTTGCTGCTTCGATTGGTTGGTGACTTTAGGTTTTCTCGCCACCACCGCTTCAGTAGTCTGATAATTGCTACGTCAGCCAAAATTCACGATCTCATTTTTCAAGCGCGGTGAAAATTATTTAAAACCTGCCGGTTCGAAACGAGGCTATCCGGGTGAGCCCGCTACGCTCGATTGCGACGCATTTGCGCCGCAATCAAGTAATCTCTAGATTTGGACGGACAGGTGGCAGGATGGGGCCAAACACCTTTCTCGGCGAAAATCAAAGTCTCGTCGTTCGATGAGACATTGGATTTGGTTTCTGAAAAGGAGTGACGGGAGATGGAAGCGCACGCGTTGATGGTGGTGCCAAGCTCCTGCATTGAGAGGCGACTGGTCTCAGCGCTGGCCAAGCTGTGCGGGACTTCAGGTACTTGTACTTGTAGCCTACTTCGAAGTACAAGGTGTAGCTGCTTCAAACTTCGCTGGCCGTCATAAAAATGCTCCAATGCCGAACTTTCGGATAGGGCAGCTGGGGACTGTACCAACGCCGGAAAATCGTCACAAGCAAAAGTACGAATCGTTGCTAGTCAGAGCTACATGTACCAGTACACGTATAAGCAGTAGCTGCTTTGACGCTGTAAGCTGCCTTCAGCGTCATGGCAGGATCACTCGACTCACGTACAGAAGTAAGCAAATCTATAGGTGACGTCCCCGTTTCCATGTTTAGATGCGCTCGAGAGTCTCGAGTTGAGACGAGAGCAGCAACAGTCGGACTTGACATCAACGCGCTGGTCAGGAAAAGGCTCGTCAATCGACTCGTTGCTCAGACTCTCGTCTGTCACCACTCACCAGAAACTCACTCGATGGGTTCCGAGATGTTCGTTGCTCGATGCTTGCACCATTAAACTCCAGTTGAAACCCAAAAACCAGCTAAACTTTCCACTTCCTCTTGGCATTCGCACTGCGACTCGCCTGTGTCGAGCGCCGATGGACCTTTTCATTCATTCTTTCGTTCCAGGCGTCGCAACTTCATCTATACTGTAACGGCAGCCGAAATTATGTGAGCACTGGACTCGATTATAATGGACCCTCTGGTCCCCTCCATCATCTTTACGGCGCAAGCGAATTGAGACAGTCGAGCGATATACGGACACATCGGATGAAGCCCATCTGAACTGGGATCTTTCTCGCCCGGTTGTATATCGACCCTCTTGGCTTCAAACTGACTTTCGTGGAACTGCGATGCAGTTGCCATCGCCTTCCAGCTGGCACAAACGCCAGGGAGCCACGTACTGTAGTGCAGTGCAATCGGACTCGACATTGTGCTCCTTGTCAAGCATTGTTGCCACACAAAATCATTGATGCCGAGAGTGTCCAATTCCTGTTTAGTGGAGCACGCGTAGACGGCGGTGTTCAACAGTACTGAGCGTACATGTACACCACACCTTCAGGCTGATTGGCATGGGCTCCAATAACTCGGAAATTCGTCATTTTGATGAAGCTTCATCTTTCCATTGCCTTATAGTATTGAAGTTTTCCTCACAACGGTCCTCTTCAACCAAGACTTAAATGTCGTTGATGATTGCGACCGTGAAATTTACACAGGTTTGGCTTGGTATTGATGGACCGGACTCTGATCCCAGCCTTGCAGTACAAGTTGTACTGCTACAAGAACTGCTAGCGCGTAACAAATTGAGTAAAGTCGGCCGTGCGCACTGCTCATTCACCATTTATCCATAAAATCCATCAACTGAAAATTCAGCATCAGCTTTGCGGACGAGACCGACGAGTCGCGAGTCCATACGCAGAGGCTTTTCCACTCGATGATGCTAAGCTGTGTACTTCACAGGCCGATTGCGTTCCATTTCGGTGTGCATTTTAAGTTGTTGCATCGTCAATCCGTCTAAGCATTCCAGCGCTTGCTTGTTGTCGCGAGTCAGCAAGACCATCGGGAACGGCTTCCAGCTTTGTTAGGCCTCTCAATGCGAAGTTGTGAGCCACAGAAATGGGCTTCTCAGGCTGTGCGTTGCAGTAACTCCGCTACGACACGTTTCTTAGTCTCAGACCATGGTTTGTACTTCACCAGTAGCCGCACTCAACCACGAAATCCAAACCTTGGACGTTCAGGAAGCGAACCGCAGAATCTGTCAATCATTTTTCCCGTTTGTAGCTGTTTCAGGCGTTGCTTCCGATGGTCTGCATCAAGATGGAAGTTTTCCGGCGTCAAAAGTTTCTGGGGCCAAGACGTCTCGTCTCGTTCGATTATGCGTTTTCGATGCTGACGATAAGAGAGTAAAAGCCTCCGAACTTTGGCCCATAATCACTTGTCCTGACTTCGATCGCTTTCCAGAAGATCTACACGCTGGCGTCGGTATCTGCAATTGACGTAGCAGGGGTCGACGCTGCGTTCTTTGCCATCATTTCATCCAACACAAGATTTTCGAGGGTCTGGTTGATACTCTGGCGGCTTTGCTGGTACGCTGCAAAGACCATCTCCGTTAACACTCCAACTTCACGGTGCTGTGATTCTTGTTGTGAGTCGTCTCCTGAAGGTTGACCTGCGAGTGCGGGCACTGAGCTTGTGTAACTGCGGATGGCACATCCAGGAGATCCGTCCGGGAGTATTGCTGGCTCCATCACCGCGCACCCTTTTTGGACGAGAAGTACTGGAAAATTGCCGTTATCACCCGGACGCTTGACACTTGTTTTGGCGAACCACGCATACACCATCCGGTTCTCCTCACTGAAGCGTTTCATGACGGACAGACCGACGGAATTCCCCACTTCCTTGTTCTCATTCGAGTTCGAAACCTTTTTAGATAACGGGAGAATATTTCTCGAGTAGAGAATTTCATCTGTGCTCTTGAGGATAGTCAACTGGCTGTCTTCAAGCTTGAGCTTCCCCTCTCCGAACGATCGCCAGACGACTTCATCCAGAATCTTATAGTCGAAAGGCATGTACTTCTTCTCCCTGTACTCGAGGTACATGCTGTCCGTTGGCGAGTATTTTATATTGACATCATCACCAACATCCACTGCTGGATCAGATTCACCGAGTCCGTGCTCGTTCAGAACTTCATCGACCTGTGGATACCGAGCGTCCACATCTCGTAGCATTTCTTCCAGCACTTCATCCTCCTTGCGACATTCTTCTCCTCCCCCAGCATTTTTCTCCTGTAGCTGGTCCCAAATCTACACACACCACAAGCCGTTAAGCTTTACAAAATATCACTCTCACTCCAGTATTTACGTACCTTTCGTTTACGTAACAGCCTCTCGAAGCTCTTGACAAGCCGCATCTGGCTCTGAACCATCTCCCGAAGCTTCACGTTCTCCACTTCCGCTTTAGCTTTCTCCTCTCGCTGGCGCTTGGCGATCCGTTCCCAGAGTGAGACTTCAGGCTGCAAAGGGGCTCCAAATTCATCGAAACTCCTTGTCACCATGGCGGTGGACGTCCCTCCATCGCTTCTTGTCTGCTTCTGCTCCTCCTCTCGCTGTTGTCTCTCCAGTTCCTCGCGATTCTTCTGTCTCAATGAAGTCAATTGGACCTCAAGCTCCTGTGACTTCTCTCGTAGGTACGCGAGCTCCTCCTTCTGTCTCTGGCTCGTGCTTTTATTTGGTTTTCCCTTCTTCTTCGGAGGCTCCAATGACGCCTGCGCCGTGGATTTAGAGGCAGCAGGAGGACGTCCTTTTCTCGTCTTTGTAGGCTTCTTCTGAGAAGCTTTTGCAGCCTCCTGAGGCGCTGGAGGCATCGGAACAGCCAGTGAGAGCGTCACTGAGTCGTTTTCCAATGGAGGCACTGCTGCAAGAGCCGTCCAAGGCATCATTTCGTCCGTTAAAGCCGCCACAAAGCTGGTATCTGCGTCTGTCTTGTCTGCACTTGTGACTGGAGCTGTAGGCGTCAATAACGCAGCTTCGAGGCTCGGAATGGCTGTGTTAGCTGCGCTTACATCTAAGCTATGTCTGTGCACTGCGGGGAACGCTGCACCACCCTGCATGAGCCACAAGTCGAGGTCTTGCAGGAAGTCCGTGCTCAGCGCCTGTGAATCTCCGTCCATGGTCTATTTATCAGCTCCCACGAGCTTCTACGGGTGCAAATAGGACGAGCAAGGAAGACGACGGAGACAAACGGGATAATAACGGCCAATTAGGCGTTAGATAAAAAGGTCCCTAACCCTAATGGATCGGTCAGAATGACTGAAACATACTGAGGACAAGTGACAAATTTGAATTTGCCGTCAAGTGAGTCATCCGAGTCAACTTGTCCCGGTTTCTTCCACTGTAAACACCAGAAGAAAAAAGAATTCAACATGTTGTGCTTTACGTGTCTGGATCGGTCTACAGTCGGTATCACCTACATCCGAGCCAGTTTTCTTCGACTGGATCACACTTCGGCCCGACCGCTTTCTCAATCTGGAAACGTCTCAATGCAATGTAGTTATCATCAGCCAGACATGATAACACTTGGAAGCGAGTATTGTAGCATAGTCCAGTACGGTTTCCAGGCAGAAAGCACTGTCGATATAATTTCCCATCGCACATTTCGACTGTTGCTTTTGTAGGGAAACTCAAGTAATCAGAGGCATCGAAAGGTGATGGCTGGCAAATTAACGGAGCGAACTTCTCGAACGCGGCTTGAGTTCCAACATGTCCTAGATACGGAGTAACCGCGATACTTGGGTTGGTATCGTTCGTCAAGCAAGTTGCTGTTGGAGTAATTGAAGACGGATAACTCTGACAGGAAATGTGGCTTAAGTCGCATGATCCAATGAAGCCGTTGCAGCACAAGTGGTTGGGTCGAAGCACGACAAATTCCACGAGGTTTTGCAGCGGGGACATGTCTGGGAGCAGCTCCATGCCCGGTAAAAGCGAAAGAATTAGTCGTCCGAGATTGGGCACGTGTTCAAAACTCGGTAAAGTCTGGAGTTTAGGAATCCAAGCCAACGATAGACTTTGTAGATTCGGAACACCCGTAAGCGCCGGAATATGGTCGATACGATCGTGAAGACCGAAATGTATCATCGACAGTCGTGGTAAATTACTGAAGAGATCGTCAGGGAGACCAAGCAGGTTTAGATTCCCGAATTTCCCTTCAACTTGACTGAATCGAAATACGAGAATTGATTGGTAAGAGGGAAACTTCCTCATCGTTATACCATTCAAACTTACATTGTTTCGAGGTTCTGAAGCTCTTTCGTCCACGATGGAATGCGCTCAGTACCCGTGTACATCATTTGACTGGAAAAAGCAATTAGACTTAAAAAAAATTCCCCGAAAAAAAAAAGATAATCAACGTACACGACTTTCAGACCGCGACACTTGCGCAGTTCTTCTGGCCACACGAGGAGCTGTCGATTAATTACTTGAAGGGAAGTAAGCAGACCAGCTCCAGCAAGATCTTTCACTTTATCGTACGCGTCTATGGGATTTGCCCACTCTTGATAAGTCTTCGGGGCAATATCAACATCGATAAATATAAGGCACGGACAATGTTCATCGCTAGTTCTCCATCGGTGGCTGTGTACGACACACTCAGGATGTGGTGAGCATAATACTTTGGAGTCTGCGATGGCTTTGTGTGTCGATAAGATTACAGCCAAACAAACCGCCACAAAAACCGCTGAGATCCCTTTTGGTACCGGGTTTTGCGAGTATTTGGTAGTGTAGGTGGGGCGCAGACTCTTTCTAATCAATTCGCGATGACGTGTCCACACAATTCCCTGCAGGACGCGCTCAAAGCGATAGCAGAATGTCAAATTCATGCTGATTCGAAGTGCGAAGTCCTGTAATGAATCGATACGAAGAGAGTCGAAATTTACGCGAAATAGAGCAATTTTCGACTGATCTGCAAACGAGCGGGCGAGGTGTTCGAAACTCCCCGGTGGAAGCTTCTCCAGGTACGTGAGATAAACTTCCCGATCGAAGTCGAAATTGTAGTAGCAATACACCAGTGTCACAATTGGGAACAAAACTGCTGCCGATAAATCGAAACTAAGTTGCAAGAAATATGAGTCATACTGTACTCAAAGTTTAAAAATCACTTGAAAAACGCTAGTGGAAAACTTACATGGAGTCGATGACAACTTCTGTTAAAGCTGAAAAGCGATCTGTTAACACGTTTAGGACGCAAGACAACGCATTAACAGACAGGAAAATAGCAAACCCATACGTGAGACTGGCGGGGCTTCCACTTTGCAATAGCTGCCGCAATATGGCCATCTCCATCGCCAAGTCAACAAGCTTTAGAAGAGCGTTCTGTGTGTGCTCAAGAAATGATGAGAATAATCTAACAACATTCGTACAAACTACCCTACTACGTACCCATTTCTTGCGGTTTTTCCCTTCGAATGCTGTAAATTCATTCCAGAGACGGTATACTCGCCTGAATATTGGTCCACCCGATCTCATCCAAGAATATGATGAATCGATATTAAGTGCTGGCTGGCTCTGATAAGCAGATCCAAACAATTTGTCGCGCCAGAAGAGCATCCGTAGTGTAACGAGCAAGTAGCAAATGTCCACGATCACTAAACCGACAGCCCCAGCGATAATTATTTGCGGATTTGCATCGTTGAACAGCCAAAACTGCCCATTATCGTACGAAGTCGTGTCCATGAGCATATTTGCTGCTTTGTTCGGCGCAAGGGCCAAGAAAACGAGCCACGACGTCCAGGCGACGCAAACAATTAGAATTAACAGCAATGGCGCACCGAAAACGCCAAAGGCTTCACGGAATGACAGAGCCCCGTCCTGTGTTCGACCAAGTATTCGTCTGCTCTCGAGTTTCAGTTCTTCAGCTGTGGGGCCTGTTGGTACGATCTGGTTGAGTTTTCCTGCACTTTTGTTGGATTTCGTGCATTGAAGTAATCGAGAAATTTGGGAAGATTGCGAGCCTGGTGACACGATTGAGGGGACAGTGCTACCGCAAGGGGCTATCGTCGTCTCCTTTGTCATGAGTGTAAGGTTGCGATTCCGGCGTGGAGTTCTTAAAAAAAACTTCTTTGAGGACATCTCGATTTTGGCTATCCCAAAAATAATCTTACGTTATCTAAAAGTTCCACAAATTTGAAACTTAGCACATGTATAACCTTACGATATGTATGCTGTCACGGTATTGCCGTGTATTGACACCCTTCAATTATCCACATTACAGTTATGTAGTCTCTGATGTGAAGCTGTAGCTAAAGCACGATGCTTCTCCGACCAGTTCACCAATGCAACATTTTGCTAGTCAGATCAACTTCAACTACACTTTGATTGGCTAAAACAGCATTTGTACCTGAATTACGGTACATTCGTCATTATTCCAGCGAAAATGGAGTCCGAAGACGCTTACGAACAGCTGAACGCGTCGACGTCCATGCCTCTTTTGGACGACACAGCCCTGTTCGCAGGGATCGCGACCCAGGAACTTTATCCCAGTACATTTGTGGACATTTCAAGCGCTTCGACGCTCTCCACCTCTATCTGTAGCGAAAGTTACAGCCCTTCCAATACTGACGAATCCGTTGGATTGACACCAGACGAAGCTGCGGATCTGTTGAAGGCCTTAGAGGCTTCAGAGCCTTCTCAAACTTCACGCACTGAATCCAGTGGGTCTCAAAATGTGGATCCTCAAGTTACAGCTCCAAAACAACACAAACAGCGGAGGAAATCGAATCGGAAGAAATGTACCGACCCTAGTACTGGAAAAATGCGGAATCCGTCACGAGAACGTCTCCAAAATGAGTTATCATACCTCAGAACGAAGGTTGTGGAGCTGGAGAGCGAACTGAAGGTGTTGCACGTTGGAAAACGCCCAACTAACGGCTTAATCGGTGCAAAACCCAATTTTCAAGGAAATTCCGGGGCGAGTGCTCGAGTTTGGCAGCGGATAGCTCAACGTCAAGTCCAGGGACGAGGAGAAGCTGAAGCAGAGAACAGAAGACTCAAATGCATCCTAGAAGGGCAGATTCAATTGGCTCAGAGGCTGGAACAAGTGCTGCATAAACGGCCAAATGTGTCTGTTTTTCAAGACAAACCTCCCCATAAGAGACTTTGTGTCGGCAGTGAAGACCCTAGCAGTATGTACGAGCTGTTCCTAAGTGAGCTGGATGGATTGTACGCACAGATGGATGGTGTCTTCCATCAGAATGGCATGGAGACGTCGGTGGATGACTCGCTCAGGAAAGCTTACGTGAGGACGAGAAATGGACCTGAGGACCAGGACGAACTGTACGCTGAGCTCCAGGACGTCAATCTCATCCCGTTTGAATTCGAGAAAACGTCGTCAGCGTTGTGGTACGCTGTCAAGCGGCAGTATAGCAAGAACCGCTATCATTCGTATCAGGGAGGGATCGAACGGCCTGATGACACGATCGCTGTCAAGTACCGCAGTCAGTGCAAGCGGCGAGGAGTGGATACGTGGCTGGATGCCGTTATGGTCATGCGTTGCTACTCCGAACGTGATCGACTGGCTATTGTGTGGCGCTCTGTGTCCCGAGGAGAAGACGAGTTTTCAGGAATGTACACGGACGAAACTGGTTGGAGCGTTCTTAAGCGCATCCCTCCCAATTCAGGGATCAATCTCTCAGGTTGCGTCATGCACAATTGCGTGCATATTGTTCCCAAACGCGTGGATTATTCGGCCCCAATGCCACAAAACGAGATCGGACTACTAACTAACCTCGTGATTGACTCTTACGAGGACGACGTCATCGCGCTGAATACGATGGTCGAGGATTTAATCCTGCAAGAAAAAGTGTTCTCAATTGACCCTCAAGCCAAGTATTTTTGATTTTTACCACGACTACCGAGGCATAAAATACATTGGTGCTATTTCACGACCGGAAGACAAGGGAGGAACGAGTACGTGACCGCTTGCCCTCACAACATGAAAGCCTGGCCAACTAGGACTCAGATTGATCTCGGGACTGAACGATCAACGGCGAAGAACCAGATTCTCCCAGCAGGACCCACCATAAAACACCTCGAGAAAGAAAGCAGGCGGGGGTTGAGAGCGAGATCCACCCAGAAACTTTCATTTACTCGGGCGTTTGGAGCTTCTGGCGTTCCCATGCTGTTTGTTCTGGTCGTTTGCATCGTGTGGACAGTTTGGCTGGTATTTGTGGGGCTTGCACCGAATTTGGCTGCTAATTTCCTGATGGACACTGGTGCGTACGATAAAGGGCAGTTCTGGCTAATTGACGACCCAAATCCGACGATGACGTTAGTAGGGGCTGTGGGGTTGATCGTCGTAGCAGTGTGCTACACTTTTGTGTTACTGCGGATGCTGCTGTGGCGCGAAAAGTTAATTTCTTCGAGCTTTCGAGCTCAAGAACGTACCTGGCTGAAATCGTCGCCATGGCTTAGAATTGTTGGATCAAGTTACGGGCGGTGGAGACTTTGGTGGGATGATACCACCTCGTTTGAAGGCGGAAACCGTAAGCGATGGGTACGTGACCGGTAAAAAAGCATTGATGATGCCAACCTGATGCTAATTTGTATCAGTGATGCAGAACGCAGTCCTTAAGTTCATTGATTTGGGTCTAGAAATGGTTATGCTCCAACAGCTACTACAAAATGGGAGTCCTGGCGCTCTAACGTACGGATTTGCTGTCTTCCAAGCTGTCAACTCGCTGTCTTGCGTCGCAAACGTCCTGACGGATCGCTTTTCAGCGTTAACAGAGGTTCTGATCGACTCCATGTACGTTGAAAGCGATTTCTCGAAGCTATTTACTCCGTATCTGATCTTTCTTGTTCTGTGCTAGCTTCGATTGGAGTTGTGCTGTCCTGTATCCTATCGCGACGCTCCTGTACAGCTACCAGAACTTTGATTTCGATCGAGACGTCTACATGACTTACCTCGAAAAACTACCTCCCGGAAGTTTCGAGCATCTCGCCCGAGTTTTTGCTGATCCATCGGAAATCGCGCTTTTTCGTGTGAGTTTTGACTCGCTTCGAATCAAGTCGTTGATGGATTTCGTGGTACGGATTGGGATGAACTTGACGTTTTGCTATCGATTCGAACGCGTTCTCGAAGCCCTCGTCCTGTTCCGGCACCGTGAAGTCGAATCCAATGGTGTTTCAAAGCTGGCACGGGTAGAACGACCAACAAGTTATCAGAAGCCCGTGCCGAAAACGCTCACGGCTGTCTTTGTGCTGTTCAGCTTGGCGATCATTTTAGCCTCGCACAAAGCGATTTCGGACTCCACGCAGCTCTGTTCGGCGCATTCGGAGTGCGTCGTATTCGTCTACCGATGGAAAACCAGTGATGAACTCTGTCCCTGTCTAGTTCTGATCGACATCGACAATGCACCAAAGACTTACGATGAGTGGATACACCCTATTGACGCGTCCGACACCGTGAAAGCTTTAGCCTCTTCTGGGATGTTGGTATCACTACAAGTTACAAACCGGCAGTTAGTTGAATGGCCAGAGGAACTCCGGAAATGTCAGAATCTGAGGGCCATGTAAGGTTTTGTCTCTGTTGGCAATGGTCATTAAAAACTAACGTACTATTAGCCAGCTAACGTACGCAGGAACCCAGCACATCCCAGCATGGGCGAAAGAGTTCAAGAGCCTGGAAATACTGTAAGTACGACATTGTACACAGGATGGAGTTTCTTCTAACGGCAGGTCTCTCTCCTAGTCAAATTGAAGGGAAACATGGAGATCCCAACCTCTTCAACTTTCCCCACGATTTATTTAGCGATTTGCCCAGGCTGACGATGCTTCAATTCGGAGTTCACGAAAGAATAACGCAGTTTCCTCCATTTACTGGCGTTCCTCAGCTGCAGACGTTTATTATCGCCTGGATGCCTCATCTGCGCAGTCTACCGACTTTCGAGGGCGTCTCGAACTTACGACGCCTCGTTTTGACTCTGATACCAAGGCTGAAGGAGATACCGGACATGACGCCACTGCACAATCTCGTGGAATTCGTTATCTACAGATCCAACGTCGTGTGCTGCAATGGATTTATAGGCCAGTGTGACCTCGAGCATTCTTCCTGCCTTGCAAATCCGTTCCTGCAGACGCCCGCTGCAACTTGTCTTACGAGTGAGACGGACCCAAGTCAAGCCATCACACCATTTCTCGGGAATTCTGCCACAGAGAGAGTTTTTGAGAAGTTCTCGTCCACTATCTGCCAAGAATCCCCTTTTGACAGACTGGATTATCCAACTTACCCCACGAAGGAGTCCATCGACATTTGTGGGGGAAAACTCTTTCGACAGTGCCAATTTTCGGCCAACAGAACTGGTATCTGCTACAACGCTCGCTTTCAGGCGCTTTCTTGTTATCCGGATTCCAACTACATTGCTTTACGGCGCTTGCAAATTGAAAGGGGAGTTGGAATAAAGTGCGACCCAGTGGAGGAGAAGTGGCTTGGGTGTGGGGAATGAAGAGCTCAAGTATTTAGGCGCTTGTGGAAATTATCTAATGGAACCCTGGTGGTAAATGTACGAAAGCAGAGCCAGAAGTGGACCGCTCCAAGGTCGAGGAGACCTGTCAAGGACTATCACAATCCAAGCCGAATTTTATCGTTTCGAGAAGTTTTCGCGTTCAGATGTTAGGTATCCTCGTCATTCTCGCTGAACAAACTGATAAACTCAATAACGGCTTTTGTAATGTTGTACAGTGTAGCCGTTTCTTCATCATGAAAATTGGTCACGCTAGTCTCAAGTTACGAAACTGTTACACTACCGCAAACCGGCGTTGAAGATGAAAATCAAGCTGCATATTATCTTATACCGAGACCGACCGAATCAACCAAAGCCTAATCCACCCCAAGAGTAGACTCGCCTCGCCCCAATAAACTACGTCCCACGCACCACATCCGACCTTCCTCGCTCGCATTTCCTCTCTCAACGCCCCAGATTTCCAACTGTTTGCTTCCTGCGTCTATGTCAACGGATAGTCCCCAGTCCAACAGACCAGGCTCACCGACCCCCCCCCCCCTCCCCCCCCCTCCCGTTGTTGTCTCTTCTCTTCAATCCAAATTCAACGTCTTACACCACACTTTCAGCCTCTGCATCACCAAGTCGACGGCATGAGCCTCTGGACCTCTCGAAAACCGGATATAGCAAAGGTTCAAATGGTACGCTGACTGAACCAAACGGACCTCGTGCTGTTCCTGATCCACTCCGTCGTTTGCCAGTCCGCTCGTCCATTACGATGAAGCTTCAGTACCCATCTGGTAGCACCACGTTGAGCTTCGCTTAGGTAAAGCTTAGCAACTCGCGCAGCAACTGCTCGTCTTCCTTCTTGACAAAGCGGCCCTTGACTCGCAGTCGCGAGTCGGCAAAATTCTTGCGCACATCGTATTTGACCTCTTTCCGCCATACTCGCTTTTGTCTCTTGTCAAGGAATTTTTCAATCCGTTTCCGTCTAGAATCAGGAGAGTAAGCACCCACGAAGTTCTGCTTTTGGCCGTCCTTGCCCTTATCAACCACGCCAAACGGTCGAGTTGCTCCTGCGCCAGCAGATCCCGGAATCCCAATAGGACGAGAAGTTGACAAACTCGAGGCGGCAGCAGACGAGGCTGCAGAACTGGTGCTAGCGGTGCCCGTGCTTGTCTTGTGAGCAGCATCCAACTTGCCTTCCGTTTTGAGTCCCGGCTCCGTCTTCACTTGGTTTTCCAAAAAGTCTTCGGCAAAGCTGAAACCGGCGGGTGGCGTGATCCCGAGACCCATGGACGGCAACGAATTGGGCAGGGATGCACCGAGTGACGAGCTATAAAACTCTCCGTCTAGAATATCACGGGCGGATACATCTGCAAAAGATGAATCGAATCCAAGTTCATCCCACTCGTCCAGAGATTGGTTTCTTGTTCCTGACTGGAACTGGAAAATCACAAACAGTTAGGCACTTTAGCGTAAGAATGCAAAAATGCAATTCGCAGTACCTCGTCTTTCGGTGTGTCGCCAAGTGAGCCAACATTGAGAAACCCAAGGTCTAGATCGTCCAAGAGGTCAATAGACGACGACTTCCGATTGAGTGCCCCACTGTCCAGCATGGCTTCAAGTGTGGTCGGGTCACCTGCGTCAAACTTTTCCAGTGCCTTTTGCAGTGCCTCATCTCCACTGATAATTAAATCCTGCAATATGACAAAAATGACTTGAGTCACAAAGTGTGGTTAAACACACTTCTGAGAAACACGCACCTTTAGCACACCCTTCTGGTATCTGTCAATGTATCCGCGCTCCTCTAGATCCGAGGCGCTCAAGAGACGACTAGATATACTGCCGCTGCGTCCTCGTTTGGTCATTGGCATGGTCAAACTGCCAGGCGAAAAGGCCGGCGGCGTGTGCGAAATCATGCCTAAAAAGTCGTCGGCGCCCCAGCCAATCGAGTCTTTGCGTGGGATGCTGCCGTTACTGCCAGGTATTGACATGGAGGAGGAAAGCGAAGACTCCTCCTTCTCCTTTTTGATTGCCACTGGCAATGTTGGCGGCAAATTGCTCATTGTCTGCAACACCAAGAGACGGAAAGAGACCAAAGCATAAAAATGAGTTTAAAGTTACTATAAGCGTTAGGCAATTCGGCGGCAACTTACGTCTCAGGTTTAAAGGTTTTACCACTTGCGCTTTTGTGTCTAAAGCGACAGGGGGCTACAACAAAGGAAAATGGCGCCACATTGGTTAGTTACATATAAGCAGAACGGCAAAGAGAAGAAGAAGGTGCCAGCGTTGTACCCCTGTGGCATACCTTGGCGGTGCAGGAGTTGCAGACAGCGAAGTTAGCGCCGGCTCCGTTCTTCTGGCCAAAATTCAGTTTCGCTTTGGCTCCGTCACCGTCAACCCACTTGGCCCCCTCAGGTAAAACCTTTCATACGGCATATTTCATCCAACACCGGCTGTTCCTGTACACGGCCAGAGTTCGGCCAGGGCATGGGCTCAGTAAACCAAAACACTGAAGTTGCCGAAACTCTTCCGAACGATTGCCGATTTGCGTCTACCCACAACTTGCTGTATCGGTTGTTGCTGCTTGTTTCGTTCTTCTTGGTGCAAGTGCTCGTCGCTTCAACGCCTCCTCTACGTTAACTCCAAAGCCGAAGACTCTACGTTAAAGCAGAAGACAGCCGCCAGATTGATAGATGAAGCAAGCAAGCGCAGCAGCTGGCCCTATACCAAACCCATATCCAGCATCTTCCGCCTCTCCACCATCTTCTCAATGGATCATGGGCAACACGAGAATGGCATTACACGGCGACGCAGATGGCCGAGATTCGTGTGAAACAACGCGACTAGGTTAGGTGTCCGAGTGGAGAGGACGCCATCGAGTCCGCTATATTAACGTGGAAACTGTCCGCTCAGCACCGTTGTTGGTCAAGGTTTCCGAGTCCGCAACGACTCGCGTTGATCAGCTTTAAAAGCAGATTGCCAGGATCCAATGTGACATGGTATTTATCAGGCGAAATGCTGCTAGCCAGTCATTCTGGCGCCATCTGGCAAATCTCGATGCCTGTCAAGTTGCTCAGACAGGGCAAAACGCGAAATGGCTACCACACCTGGTAAGACTTTACGTAAAATGCATCGATTCAACTTTTGACCTTCCCAAGTGCAACTTACGGTAAGCTCTTAGAAGTACAGATACCGGTATCGGTATCTGTCTACCCTTCTCACGAGGAAGCCGTTTGATGAATCCATGCTGATGCATGCACGACTACATGTAGAACAGGTTCAAACGCTTCTCCATTTCGCAAATACGTGGGTCTGCTTACCCTCATCGTTCAACAAGCAACGATTGACTGCGTTCGCTACATTCATACTTGGATCTTGTTGCTTCTCCGTCCGGCCGGTTCGTGCCAAATAAACCGAAACGCACCGGAAGCGAGCGCTGAACTGAGCAGCTTGCTTATTTGGAGCCGTGCGGCGTCTTCGGAGCTGAAATGCGCTGGTGCTTCGTCTTAACTCGCGCTCTTGGACCCGTCATGTTCGTCTTCTTTGTGAGAAACGTCACGGTATGTAGAATACCACATAAACGCAGCCATAATACTGCATGAAGTACATGCATGTCGGTTGACTGCCAATTATGCTGTCATGGGCAGGGCCTCCGATACTATAACTGCAGTAGTATTCCCTGCGGTCTGCAAAATAAATAAATGTATTAATTCGATCAGAACGATAAAATAAATAACGGCATAATTGCCAAAACTGTACGACTTCTTTTTTACCTTTTAATAAGGGCATAACGACCTTAATGATGATGTTGGCATTCCAGGAGCGCGGATTCGCCCTCAGAAACAGTGCTCTTTCAAATTGAATATGTAGAAGTCCCTCCTTCTTCCTGTCTGTCGTCTTATACACCCACAATTTAAATTATTTTAGACTAGGACTACATATTAGCAATTTAATTTTTGACATTGAAACGTGAAATAAATAACTTTCGCCCAGATATTATATTGTATTTTCCGTACAATGATTTATTCGGAGGCCCTGGTCATGGGGACGATCCGGCTGGCAGCTCGGCGGTCCTCTTCAATGAGCAGATTCTGCAACATTTGGTGATCCCTTCGCACTTTTCCGCTGAGAGAGCTGAGGATATAGTCTCGGGTGTGCGCGACAGCTTCGTTTGACGAAAAGCTTTCGGAGCCTTCGGCGTAGAGTTGGTAACACGTGCGAGCAACAGACGCGTGAGTGGGGTCAGACTTGGAGCGAGATATCATGATCCAGCAGCGGTCTCGGAACTTGAGCCCCATGTGAGGGAGAGTCAGGATGTTGTGCTTGATCACCACGACACGGTCGGACTCCTCAAACTTGCGCATGAACTGGAACCCATCGATTTTCAGCACACCTGACGGGTTGTGCAGCGCGACCAAGAAGTTTTTCTCCAGTGAGTCAGGTTTGCGTCCACGAATCTGTAGCAACAGCATGAAAAGTCAGTAGTCCGCACTAAAAACAATAAAAAATGTTCTTCGACGTACAAAGCTGTAGATTCTCTCAGGGTCTTGGCTCTTTACGTTCAGGTCCTTCCACACCACATTCGCCGCAGTATTCAATGGACTCGACACAGGCGTCGTCGTGATGATCTCAATGCAGTTGCCATTCGTATCACTGCTACGTTTCACTCTCGTGTTGCACGAAATGGTTTCTGGCAGGTCAGGGGGGAACACCGAGTTTGTCGTCAAGTAGAGCATCTCCACACTCTTCTCCAACTGCAAGATGATCGTCATCGTTTCATCCTCCACCGAACTCTCCAGTTTTTTGTTCTCTTCGTCCTCAAACACGAGATCTTTACCCTGAAATCAAAATTATTTCCAAAAATATTAGCAATAATTGGAGCAATAATTGGTAAATAGAGCACCGACTTACGTAAAGCAACGAGCGACGCTGTACGAGGTGGCGGAAAGCTCCGTTGACTTTGCCTTGATTGGCCCAGATCTCCTTGAGTTTCCTGTTGGTTCTCTCTGCTTTCTGTCTTCGCTGGAATTCGCTCACTGCCTTTTGAAACCATTCCCGACTGTCGTCCTCCTCGTTCTGGGTGATTGTTTTTTTCTCCTTCCCCGCACGGGATTTCTGTCTCTGCTGCCGCCGCTGCAACAGTACTTTAACTTGTTCTTGTAGTTCCAGTGTTTGCTCTCTCAGCGCGCGAAGTTCCGCCTTCTTGCGTTGCTGCAGCTGTGTCGAATAGCACTGAGATTCACCCACCCTGCCTTGGGTTTTACTTGATTTTGGCGGCTTCCGCGCCACAGTGGAACTGGAAACACTGGAACTTCTAGACGCACGAGTCTTGATGGGCTTACCGTTGGTGTCGCACTCATCGATGAAGGCTAGAGCCTCTGCCAGCATGGCGTCCATATCCTCCTCGCGCTCCAGAAAGCTCATAATTGTTCGCCGTGTTCTTTGGTGCTTTATTGGAATGACACTGATAATTGGAGGAATTTGATTGGCTGGAAGAATTGTTGTCTTAAAATGATTATTGCGTTTTAATTTATTCATATAAAAACAATTTATGCTATCATTACGACACAGAAATGTTCTCACGCAAATCGACACCGATTTTCTCCGAGAGGAACTGTGTACTTCGACGTTGGGGTTGGTCGGTGCCTTTGACATACATGTACGAGTAGGTTGAAGGCGGCGTCCATAAATTATTTTAGTAAATATATGAAGAACACTGTCGTTGTGTTTTCTGAAAATCCAAGTAACAGGCGAACTTGTACTGAAGGAAATACTACGCTGTAGACGAATGGCCGTATGTTGAAGTTGCTCAAAACCAGTTAACTTGATCGTAAAGTCAATGGCCAGATATTATACTCTACGCCATCAAGACACCCAGAAAGGTAGTACTGGCAGCTTCAACCCGCAAATTTCGTATTGGTGTCTTCAATTGCTTCAAACCGATTACACGAAGTACTTGTAAAACTCAAAAATATCCTAAAAGTAGAGCGTCTACCAAAATACTTACCCGTTATTCCATAGCAATAGCTTTGAGAAGCGAAGTTAATGACGACAATTTCACCTAGTGACACGTTTTCCAGCTCTGCAAGACACGCTGGTGATAAATGTTCCAAGGCGGAGATAAAAGTGAATCAAATCCTTCCACACGGGCCAACACACCAACAACTCAAGCTAGAAACCACTCGAAGTCTCGAACACATACCAAGTCAAGATTTATCGTTTCGGGAAGCTTTTGGAGTTCTTGGCATTCCAATACTAAGCATCCTTGTTATTTGTTTCGCGTGGACGTCGTGGCTTGTTTTTCTAGCTTTAGCGCCTAATGAGGCCGCTAACGCGCTGATGAACACGGAAACTTACGACAACGGTCGTTTTTGGTACATTGCAGACGCCAACCCCAGTTTAACGTTGGTTGGAGCTGTTGGGCTGGTGATTGTGGCCTTTTGCTATCTCTTCGTGCTCTTGAGGATGCTGTTGTGGCGAAACAAATTGATATCTAAGTCCTGCCGTAGTAAAACTGGATTTTATCCCTTGTCGAAAATGTTACGAGTCGTTGGACCGAGCTACGAACGTATTCAGCAGCTATGGACGGATCTCACGTCATACCAAGGGAAAAACCGCAAGCGCTGGGTACGTACTCGAAATTAATCTTTGAGTGTTGAATGTTCTCTTACTTCTAACACTGTTTGGTACAGAATGCCTTCCTAAAACTGGTTGACCTGGCAATGGAGACTATGATGCTTCGTCAACTTCTTCAAAGTGGAAGTCCTGTGAGCCTCACGTATGTTTTCGCTGGGTTTTTAGCGTTAAATTCGCTCTCGTGTATCGTGAATGTCCTGACCGATCGATTTTCTGCGTTGATGGAGATTTTCATCGACTCCATTTTTGACTTGGCAGCCGCAGTTTTGTTCCCGATACTGACGCTGGTCTACTGCTATTATAACTTCGACTTTGATCGCGCAGCTTACCTCACGTACCTGGAGAAACTTCCACTTGGAAGCTTCGAACACATCGCACGATCGTTTGCAGACCCCTCGGAGATCGCCTTGTTCCGCGTAAGCTTCGATTCTCTTCGGATAAACTCGTTAACTGACTTCACAATTCGGATCAGCATGAATTTGGCCTTGTGCTTTCGTTTTCAGCGCGTTCTGGGAGCTTTGATACTGGCGAGATACCGTGAGTACGCGTCCCGTGGAGTCAAGAAAATTATTCCACACACCGGAGAGCCTGTTGCTCAAAACCCAGTCCCGAGGGGCTTTGTAGCTGTTTATCTCGCTATTATCCTGCTCATTTTACTGTCTACTCATAAAGCCATATGGGACTCAGACTCACTATGCTCTGCGCATCCAGAATGTGTCGTTTACACTCATCGATGGGCAACAAGTGACAAGCACTGCCCTTGTCGTATCTTGATCGACGTCGACTTGGCCCCGAAAACGTACGAACAGTGGGTAAACGCCGTGAATGCGTATGATAAAGTCAAGACCCTCGCAGGTGCAGGAACATTAACGTCGCTCCAGGTTATTAACCGCAAATTGGCAGACTGGCCGGAGGAGCTTCGTACGTGCCACGACCTCAAAACGATGTACGTTTTTCACGATTGTTTTGGATTCTAGATACTGACTGAATGACTAAATCATGTTGTTATAGACAACTCATTTACACAGATATTCAGAACGTCCCAGACTGGGCAAAAGAACTGCGTTACCTTGAAACGATGTACGCATCTTAATTAAATATGAGTAATCTGCACAAACTAACCAAAACAATATCCATCCTAGTCAAATCGAAGGGCGATACGGCAGTCCGAACCTTATCAATCTTCCAGACGAAATGTTTGCCGATCTACCAAGGTTGTCGATGATCCACTTGGGCATTCACGTCAACCTCCAGGCGATCCCTGCTCTTACGGGAGTTCCAAACCTGCAAAGTCTCACTCTCGCCTGGACGAATCAAGTGCGTGAACTACCGAGCTTCGAGCACGTTCCAAAGCTGAGTCGCCTCGTCCTGTCGCTGATGCCGAGGCTGGAGCGGATCCCAGATCTCTCACCCCTGCAGAACCTCGTTGAGTTCGTCGTTTATCGGCCGAGTCATCTGTGCTGCAACGGATTCGTCGGGGCCTGTAACTTGGCCCACGTCTCGTGTCAAGCCAATTTGCTGCTTGGTACGTCCCCAGCAACGTGTCTGATGGACGAAAAGCACTCGAATACTCCTGTCACCCCCTTTTTAGGGAGTTCTGCGACCCAGAAAGCGTTCGAGAAGTTCGCTCCGTACATTTGCCAGGAAAATCTCTTCGACAAACTGGAGATCTTGCTGTTTCCGACGGAAGAAACGATTGAAATGTGCAAAGGCAAACCGTACAAGCAATGCGAATTTCCTGGTCATGTACGGGGAATCTGCTTCAGCACGAGATTTCAAGTGTTGTCGTGTGTTCCGGATGAAAATTACATTGCGTTGAGGCGATTACAGATTGAAAAAGGCATTGGATCCACGTGTGACCCAGTTGTGGAGGAGTGGCTGGGATGTAAAAGGATAATATAACCTCCTTGGCGTATTTTTGGCAAGAAATTGGAGACTGCAACTTTGTGTTGAGTTGTTTTTGCTTTACTAAGAAGCGTCCATGGCGCGGCAGGTTCTCTCTAAATCGAAGATAACTCAGATCCTCCCGTCTGGGCCGACAAAAAATCCGTTAATGTTGACGAGTAACCCAAATCTATCGCTTAAGTGGAGCAGCTCTCTATCGTTTAATGAAGCGTTTGGCATCCTCGGCATCCCGATGTTTCTGGTCCTAGTGGTTTGCATTTTCTGGACTGGATGGCTGATTTTCGTGGAATTAGCTCCGAACAAAGCAGCCAACCTATTGATGAATACTGGGGCATACGACAACGGCGAGTTCTGGCTGATTAACGATCCAAATCCCAAAATGACTGTGGCTGGTGCGATCGGTTTGGCTCTTGTGGGCATTTATTACGTTACTGTGACGATTCGGATGTTGTTTTGGCGCAATAAATTATTCAACTTGGCTTTTCGTAGTCGTCCAGAGCCATTATTTACATCGTACCTATGCTCGGTCGTTCCAAGTTACAGCGTAATTCGTGTTCGCTGGAGTGAACTCACCTCTTTTGAAGGGAAAAACCGCAAAACTTGGGTACGTTTATCCTTCTTGGTATCAGTTCTAGCGTCTCTGACCGAATTGCCAACGCAGAATGCTTTCTTAAAGCTGATCGATCTCGTCATCGAGATAACCGCTCTCCGCCAACTTTTACAAAGCGGAAGTCCCATTGGTATCACGTACAGTTTCGCCACTTTTCTAGCGGTGAATTCCCTCTCGTGTGTGGTAAATGTCATCACCGACCGATTCTCAGCCTTAACGGAAGTCTTCATCGACTCTATGTAAGTGTAAAAAGCTCTTCACCGTTCCCATGACTCGTGATTAATACTGATGTTTCGTGGGTAGATTTGATCTGTATGCTGCCGTTGTCTTTCCCATTGGAACACTCGTATACTGCTACTACAACTTCGACTTCGATCGACAAGTGTATCTGACCTATCTCGACAAACTACCACCTGGAAGTTTTGAACATCTCGCTCGATCCTTCGCAGACCCGTCCGAGATCGCGCTGTTTCGCGTTTGCTTCGACTCGTTACGCATCACCTCAGTCGTGGACTTTGTGCTGCGCATTAGTATGAATCTTACATTCTGCTATAGATTCGAACGCGTCTTGGTTGCCCTGGTGTGGGCAAGGCACCGCGCGTTTCTGTCGCGAGGAAGCAAAAGGATTCTGCCAACGATTCCAACGCCCAATGCTCAGAACCCGGTGCCGAAGGGTGTAACAGCCATCTTCATTGCCGTAAGTCTCATTGCTCTCATGTCGACAAATAAGGCGATCACGGATTCAGCGAACCTTTGCTCTCCGCACCCGGAGTGTGTGGTGTACGCCCATCAATGGGAGACCGACGACGAGAACTGCCCGTGCCTCATTCTGATCGATATCGACCTCGCCCCGAAATACTACGACGAGTGGATTCATCCCGTCAATGCGTATGGTAAAGTGGAAGCTCTTGCGGCGTCTGGCATGCTCACTTCGCTCCAAGTCATCAACCGTCAGCTTCTAGAGCTTCCGGAAGATATTCGAAGATGCCGTGGCCTGAAAACGATGTACGTTGGTTGATCAGTTGCTCTCAAATTGCACCACTAATTCGGGTTTACCTTCAGCCACTTGATGTATACAAGCATCCAAAACGTTCCAGTCTGGATAAAAGAGCTGCAAACCCTCGAAACAATGTGAGGACGCACTGTTTCTTATAGCGATTAGCGATTGCTCGTTAGAGACTGCACTAACCGTTATTGGATCTTGAACTCAGCCATATTGAAGGGAAATACGGCAGCCAGAACTTGCGTGAGTTGCCCGACGATCTGTTCAGCAATTTGCCTCAGTTGTCGACGATTCATCTTGGTGTCCATCTTGATCTGAAGCAACTTCCACCATTTACAGGTGTTCCACACTTGCAGAGCGTATCTCTCGCTTGGTTAACTCAATTGTACGAACTCCCAGCACTTGATCGTGTCCCGAACCTTAGTCGCCTCTTGATGTCTATCATGCCAAGGCTCGAAAGCATTCCTGATCTTTCACATCTGCGCAAACTTGTCGAGTTTGCCATATTGCGGCCGAGTACGCTCTGCTGTAATGGCTTCATGGGTCCTTGCGACTTGGATCACGTGTCCTGCAGAACAAATCCAGTCATGAAAACCACCACTACGACATGCCTCAAAAGTGAGTCAGACACTAGTCTTCAAGTTACCCCATTTCAAGGAAGTGCCGCTACCAAGAAAGCGTTTGAAGACTTTTCATCAGGTATTTGTCAAGACTCTGTTTTCGACAAAGCTGGTTTCTTGATCTTCCCTACCAAACAGACAATCGACATGTGTGGTGGTAAGCTATTTCGAGAATGTTTCCTCCCGGGAAATATCACCGGCATTTGCTACAACACACGCTTCCAAGTGCTTTCGTGTCTCCCGGATGTAAATTATATTGAACTGCGTCGAGCAGAGATCAAGAAGGGAATTGGACCGAAATGCGACGTAGCCGAGGAGAAATGGCTCGGTTGTAGTGCTTAATGTAGCCAGACACCTGCAACATGAAACGCTTGTTATTAGTGTCCCTTAGCACCATGAGAGCACTGTACAATGGAGACTTGGTGGAAGGGATCCGACACGGCAAGGGAGAGCTAACCTTTGTAAATGGAGACAAATATGAAGGTGAGTTCGTCCAAGGGTTTCGCCATGGTCATGGGGTATTCACCTCTCAGCAAAGCACACGCGTATACGATGGCGAGTGGCGTCGTGGCGAGCGACATGGCGTTGGCAAAGAAAAGTGGCTGGTTAGTGGTGACCGGTACGAAGGTGACTACCAGCACGACGTCTTCCACGGGAAAGGAATGCTTGCACGCGGGTCTAGCAAAAACAAATACGAAGGTGAGTACCAGAATGGGCGTCGACATGGATATGGTCGCATGGAGTTTGCAGTTCCTGCCATAACCAACGGAAACGCTAGTTCCAGCTCCGGTGTATTCAAGAAGCTTGTTGGTGCTGCTGCAAAAGCAAATGGAGCGGGTCTTGCCGTGTACGTGGGTTCTTGGAAGGATGGCCGGATGCACGGAGAAGGCAAGTATTCGCGAGGCGATGGCAGCTTCTATGAAGGTTCATGGCGTGACGGCCTTGCTCACGGTCTGGGCAAGGAACTCGTCATGGTTACCGGGGAAGTATACGAAGGTACATGGCACACTGGTGTTCGCCACGGAGACGGCACTGTCACGCGCAATGGCACTCGACGTAAAGGCACCTGGGAAATGGGCCAACGTATTAAATGGACAACAGCAGAGCTCCCGTTGCAAAAGGGATAAACAGGTAAGCAAAAATATTCTATCCATAACCTTGAAGCTGCTATTTCTTCGCCAACTTGGCACCCTTCGGACCTTTTCGTCGCCTGTAGAACAACAGACATAGTATCAGAAAAAATACTAAACAATCAGTAAAACACAACTTCACGTACATAGTTCCAGTAGGGACGTGTCTCCTCTTGAGCCGCATCGGGTTGACTGTTGCATTGGTTGCGGTATCCGAGTTTTGCGATGCAGTAGTGTTGTTCTTGCTCTCCTGGCTGTTAATTATACCCATCTTGAGGTTTCCTGCAGCTGGATTAATCCTTGTAGCAGTTGATACCAACTTCTTCTCTGCTTCCTTTGCTTTCAGCTGCTCAGACCGCATCGGCTGCGGTGGCGTAACATGGCTACACTCTAGCACCCTCACGATACTCTGCGGGACATCAGTAGCAACAATGGGTAGCTGGAAAACTCCCTTCCGGGAGATCGTGGGGCTGAATTTGTACGTCAAAGTCAGGAAAACCTCCTTCGCCGAGCCATCCTCGGTCTCCACTTCCAAGTCCACACACTCCCGCTGTTCGAGCGCTTTCTGTCATTAAAATTGTGAGCATTTCTCCAGCTATAAACGCTTCATTATTGAACATACCAGTAGTAGCGTCCGAAACTCGTCCGCTTCCATCTCCAGCCCCAATTCTTCGCTCTAGATAAGTGTCAACTCGATATTAATCAACGAACACCTCGCTCGACAGAGGAATTGACCTACGTGTTCTGTCAACGCATCCTGGTTGACTGTAATTTCCGCCACGACACTCTTATCCTTCAGTGTCACTACCGCAGTGAACACTAACACGTCAGGTTCTTCCTCTCTTGCGAACAACAGCCACTTCTTGTCTACGTCCCCAGCATACGAGCGCGGAATCATTTTTGAACCCATTTCAAAAGGCAACTTGTGTGGTGCACACAACTCACTTGTTCAAGAAAAGACAATCACTCTTTAGATAGATACCGAAGCACAAATGAGCGACGCGGGCCCCGCCGTCATTTCCCAGGTGGAAGACGCGCTACGCCGCGTGCTGGACCCCTCCACACCGGCCGGAGACAAGCAGCAGCTGGAGCAGCAACTTACCAGCTTCAAGGAGACGCCCGCGGCATGCTTGCCCGTGTTATTCCAGTTTCTAGGGACCTCTCAGAACGAATACGCTTTATGGTTTGCTGCGACTACTTTGGAGGAATATGTAGCGAAGAAATGGCTCCACTTTCCAGCCTCAGAGCAACTAAGCATCCGTCAGTTCGTGTGGGACTATCTCCTGGCCTCTTCCAGTGCCTCTGGGGGCTCCCAAGTCGCCTTTGTGAGGCGGAAGCTCAGGAAAGTGGTGGCAGACATTGCAAAGCTCCAGTGGAGGGGGGAAGAAGCAGCTTCTCCACGCCCTGATGACGCCAGATGGCCGGACTTTATGACTCAAGTGGAAGCTCTGGTGGTGGACGAGAGAACCAGGGAGAGCGGTCTGGAACTGCTCAGTGTGGTGGTGGAGGAATTTGGACGAGATGACGCCATGGTGATGGCCACAGTCAAGAGGCAGGCAAAGACCAGACTCATAGCTCAATTGCCCAGTGTACTGGCGCTACTGGCCAATGTTTTGAAAGGTTGTAGCAATCTTTTGCAGGTCGGTGACGCTCAGGTTGTTGCGGAGCAAGACCGAGTGGCTAATGTGGCACTGACGACGTTGAACAACTTGATTACGTGGGCCCCAGTGGCAAGCCATGTGAATGAAGCGTGGATTAGCCTGATGTTCGATCTGGCGAGGAGCTGGGAGGGTGTCATTGCGAGAGGATTTACATCCCACACGTGTGTTTCGAGTGCTACTGCGCTCCAATGTCTTGCAGAGTTGATGAACAAGAGATTCGAACCTGTGAGAGTGGATGAGATTGTGGGGCAGGTGATGTTTGGATTGTGTCCTCTGCTGCAGAAGACAGTGGAGGACCAATTGATCGGCAGGGCCACGGAGCAGTATCTGGACAAGTTAAGCGAATTTGTCGAGTTGTTTTTGACCCAGCATCTGAAAAGACTGGAGAACCCTAAGTATGGAGATATTTTGCCGACGTTTCTGCAGTCGGTTCATGCGTTCACGACAAAGCAGCCCCATGTTGAAGGATTTCTGTATTGTTTGAGCGTGTGGGAGGTGTTTGTATCTTACATTGAAGAGATTGAACAAAATGAAGGAGCTGCAAACGAAAGGGTGAGAGCAGTCCTTACAGCCTATGAGAAGGGTCTTGTTGCCGTGATGCTGCATCTTGTGGAACGAGTGACGTACGAGTCGAACCGAAACCAGTTGGACGAGTTGGATGACGGAGATGATGCTGGAAATCACCGTGATCACGAGGATCCTGACAACAGTGCTGCTTTCGATTTGGAGAGTACGGGTGGTGCGTACGGCCAAGGTTCCCTTCAAGACCTGGCACAAATTAGAACGGATATCTCCAGCGGAAATGGCTCTGGCGGTACTACGATGATTGAACTTTCGGAAAGGAAGCAGTTTGTGGTTGACTGTATTGCGCTGATTCGCCGTATTGCGGCGCTACCATCCTGCGCGCCTCCACTTCTTGAAATCATGCTGCCTCGTGTGCAAAATGTTGTCGACAAGGTGCTGTTCCATATTCATGAAATGCCAGTGATTGTTCAGCAGTCGGAACAGTGGGAACAGCAGCGCTGCGTGATTCATGATTTGACGGTCAACTGCGCGATTCTCTCCAATGTGTGCGCCAACTACTACAGCATCAGTAGTGACCTGAGCCAGCAAATGGCTGGTTGGCAAATCTTGCATTTGTTTATCAAAATGTCAAAGTACATGGTGCAGCACAGACTGCACACTCGGGGAGGCGCCTTTGCTGATTTGCAGTGCGAAGCACTTACGAGCATCAGGTTCTGCTTGAGTTGTATTCCGTTTGTGATCAAGAGTGGCGCAAGGCAAGAGGTACTGAATGCTTCTGAGAGTGTGCTCCAGGTGCTTCTTCAGACACTCGACACGAGCATTGTTCCATCCCCACTAGCTGTGATGCAGAACTCGATGCAGTTGCTCGCAAACCTCGGCTTTGTGTTATCGTATGAAGATATGCTGCAAATTACGTCCATGACCCAACTCGAGGCCCATATTCACCAGTTTAGCCTGCACTTGCCGCTCGCGATTCAAGGTGATCTGTATACGTCAATGTCGAACTCCATTCTGAATTCCGCAATCTCGCTACGGGGCAACAACGGTACCTCGAATGGATCTCAGCCATGGGAGAACGCGTATGGGTCATTGCTGGTTCCAATTCGCGAATCCATTGATCAGTCCGCTGTAACATTACATCAAAACGATCAGCGTGTCCTTGAGCAAGCAATGGTTGTTCAACTGAGGCGAGACTGTTACTTGGTGCGCTGTCTCGCTCGTTCGGTTGAGACGAAGCCGAAGATTGCGAAGGATGCTTTCTTCTCTGTGTTCCAGTCCTCATTTCCGTCGCTGATGGCGCTCTTGACGACTTATTTCACAACTATTCGCAAAATGTCGGCCTCTTCTACTCCCCAGTCGAAAACCCAGATCAAGAGTGCGCTCAAGGTTGTGAATGAGATTGTACGCCTGTACGCTCAATTGCTCAAGTCGATCCGCAAGGAGATGCAAAAGGAAACTGTGTCGGAGATCATGCGTACGTTCGTGGAGATCTTCAACGACGCGCAGCTTTCTGGGATGTACGTAATTTGTATGGGGTAATGTGTTTCTTTCCTTACAACTAATAATTCTGTCCGTTGCCTCCAACAGACTGTATAGCCAAGGAAATGCGGGATTAATGGTTCTCTGCGGCTTTTTGCAACTGCTGAAGATTGTTGTTGAGGAACCAACCTCTGTATTCTCCTCATTTTTGCAAAACATTCTCGACCTGTGTTTTGGACCACTGAAGGAGGTAAGACAAGCTTGTTGCATGTCCGACGAAAGTATTCACCTGCTAATATTTATGCCTGTGCTTATGCGTTAGGTCATATTCTCCCACCCTGAAAGCGACTCGGTCATCCTGGGCTACTTTGTGGCTCTGGTTGAGCAATTGCTGGAGAAACACTACCGCTTCTTTATTGTGTACTCAGGCCAGTTTACTCCTGACGGCGCCCGCGAGCGTGGTTACGCGTCGGACCAGGCACACACGTACTTCTTGTCGATTTTCCAGAGTCTCGCAAGTGTTCTGAGCCGCGAAGGATCCAACTTGGCTCCTCGCATTTGCAAGCAGGTGCTGGGATTGCTGGATCGGGTTGACAAGGCACAGGGACTCTTCGCTTTCACTGGATTCCAGAGCGAGCTACGCATGGGATTCCTCTCTACGCTCATGAACATCCTGACTCGTGGCGAGATGAATCTGTTGCAGGATGAAGTTATACAGCTGCTGCACCGCGTTGCAGCTGTGGACTTTGCCTCGTTCTATCAGGTATTCCTGAACGGATACATCAAGGAGATCCTGACGCAGCCGCAGCTTGAGGCAGCTTCGAGGATGGAAAGCGAGTGTCTACAGTGGAGTGGGCAGGTGGATCTTCCTACGTTTTCGCAGGAAGTTGTTGCCTTTTTGAACGATCTGAAGGTGATCAAGGCGCAGAACTAGCAACAGTAAGTGGCAATTATCCTTGGATGGAATAGAAATTCGGAAGGTGCGCTTCAATACTAATCGTGAAGGTATTGAGGAGGATTCCCAAATCTGGGATCCAACTTTAGGATCGCAGAGCACGCGTCGACGATGTACCGGTACCGGTAAGTACATTCACAACCTCTGCGCTGCCAGTAGCAGCCTGCTACATGTACATGTGCATGCACTGTATTGGCTACATTGTAGCCATAGCACATTGCCACTGCCAATTTGCCATCGATCTGAGCTGTTGCAACCTCGTCGCAGGTTCACCCTGAATCGCTGCAGCATAAGCATTGCTCAGGCATGTGACGAGTCTAAACTGCAGCTCGAAGCAGCGCTCTGCACCAAGCAACCCTGCAGTTGCCCGGATCTGCTGCATCGAGCTGTCGAGTTCACACCGATGAACTTTCGGTGCGTGTTCTCCTTGTTAAACCGAGTGCGATTGATGCGGATTGGTAATCTATCGGTACGGTTTCTCCAAGCAGGCGGCACTGCAACTTCAAGGCCAGTCGAGCACAAACGCTGCAAAACTTGCGACGAGGCAAAGTCGTTGCAACACAAAACTGGGCAAATAATTGTACTGTTACAAGGTGACGACACGTTTTTTTCAAGACTTTCATGATCTCAGAAATCTCCATGGTGGCGGTGGAGGGATAGAAAGAGACATGGGTTTTTAGCTACATGATACAGCACTCGCCTTCAGCTTCTTCCTCAGCTTCCTCGGCCTTGTCCTTGACTATTGCCTCGCGGCGCTTTTTGTGGCTTGATGCCTCCTTGCACGGACACGGGAGACCAGCAGCCACGCCAGCAAAGTAGCACCGACCACAGTCGTTGCAGTGCACGTCACGGTGGTCGCAGCACCGCTTGCAGATCGCACAGTGGTTGCGCGGCGTTCGTTCGTGGTCCAGCAGCTTGTTCATACACCACGAGAAGTCGAAACGGCGCTTGCACGGCTCGCACGTGTATCCCTGCACGCAGTCGACCACCTTGATTGTAGATTCACAGCACGGCACAGCCACAGGCTCCTGTAGCCTCTGCACCATATCTCGAGTCTTGGACACATTGTGCATGAAGCAGTCGTCCTTGAGCAGTGCATCGATGTCAGCACCTGCAGCCTTGACCATCAGGTAAGGGTTCTTGCAAGACGTGCAGCGACACGAAGAGCCACACATGCCGCCCTCCTTGACACAGGCACACCGTCCATTTCTGCATCCTCCCGTGCATCTACACGACACAACACGCGGTGCGACTGGAGCCGTAGCACGAACAACGTGTTGATGGTGCACGTGTTGGGGCTGTGGCACTGGCACCTTGAACGCCGGCTCGGTCGACCTCACAGTCGTAGCAGCTGGTGATCGGACGTGCTGCGGAGCAGCTCTAGCATCAGGCTTGGGCGCAATATGCACCATTCTCGCGTGATTCGGAACCGAAGGAGGCACAGCTGGGGCCGGGGGCATGATTGAAGGTGCCATTCCTTGGTTCAACACGTTCCAGTAGTTCGGCATAGCCGACGCAGCAGGGAATTGCTGCGGAGCGACTGGAGCGAAGTTGCTTGGCGCCGCGTAGTTTTGCGACATCACCTCCTGCTTGTCTCCATTATCCACTAGTTCATCGAGCTCCATGTCCATATTCTCATCTCCGTCCGCTTCCTGCTTCATCGAGAGGTCGAAACCCGTAGCAGCGTCATTGCTCAGATCATCCAGCGCTGCGAGCTCCATATCCGTATCAAAATTGGAGTCCAGGAATGACATCAACTGATCCGAATTCGCCAACAACGGGTCGTCCAGTGCCGCCACATCGCGTAGCTGTGGCTCCCTGGTCGGCATCAACTGCAGCGGTTCATCGTCGATTTCAGCCATAATAGCTTCCAGTTCGTCCTGCACGACAATAGTCTGCGCCAGTTGCACCTTGTCTACAGCTCCGCGACACAGTGGACACGATCGGTTAAGACGGAACCACCTTAAAAAGCAGTTCGGGTGGAACGTGTGGCCACAGGACGAGATCTGCGCGTGGGCGTTGGCAGTTAAACACACCGAGCACTCTCGGTATGAAGGGGGCATAGCGGTCGCTTGTTTCCGGATGGCATTGCAAGATCTGGCGATCTCCGCTTCAAAAAGGTCCACGCCACCGTTTCCCCTCAGGTTTTCGCTTGAATAGTCTCTTGGTCGCTTGCCAGCGAACGTCATAGTGGCGTTCGGCGTGGGGTTGCTCTTGCTGATGCTGCTGTAGACATGGGGTTGGGCCTTGGAGCTGTAGTTGTTCAGGGCCTGTTGCTGCTGGACAGAGGCTGGAGCGGGCGCCCCGTTGCTCTCGTAGATGTAGCGAAGACTCGAGTCAGCACAGAAGACGCTGCCTGAAGTCTGTTGGCCCCAGCCGTCGGCCAGGACTCGCTGTTGCTGTGTGCCGTCCATTTTGTAGAGTTTCTCTTGAGTTCACTATGGGATGCTAAAAAAACGCTTCTTTACGGATTTCTACCCTACACCACCGCCACGTTCGGAAGGAATTTCTGAAATGAAAGCAAAAACCTCCGAGAAAAAAGGCGGGTTGCTATTATTTAGTGACGATACAATAGTGAAGGCAAGTGGAATTGTGCTGGAACTCTTACACCCATCAGGTATCGCATGGGGTCCAGAATCGATGGGACGCGCACCCTGGAAGTTGCATTTGGCAACTGGAACTGCCCTGTACCACTTCTTCAACGTGGAATATCCGTGACGCGCTGTTTTTGTCACCTTCTGCATACTTAAGCCAAGTGAAATCGTCCTGACGCCAGTGACCAGCCCTACCCCGTAGTTCCAGAAGCCGATGGTACCGTAAAAAACGGCTGGAACCACCTGCAGCTGACTGGTACGCATGAAGCGCAAGAAGACGGCAAGTTGCTGCACATCGAAGCGCTGATCGATTGTTGGGCAACTTGCTGCAAGTCTTGCACCACAACAGCAGGCGTGTGCTGCCTTGCGTTCCATTCTCGAGGCGCTGGCGTCGTCGGAGCGGCCATTGAACGTGAAGCTTTGGCAGATTTTGCCGGCGGTGTTTTTCGCGGGAATCCCAATCATTGACAGGAATTTCGCCCATGAGATGTCGCTGGATTGCTAGTGTCGTGCCATCAACATCACAGCTTTGGCCCTTTGTATTATACGGCGCGCAATGTGCTTGCATTCGATGCTGCATGCGAGGAGGCAGGTATTGTTGCTTCAACGGGAGTTGAGGCGACCATGGCACCGCTCTCAACGCCGTCAGACAGCGTCGATTAGCGCGAGGGCTGCTTGGAGGAAATAATCACGCCATCGCAACTTCAGCACGATTTTCCGGAACTTCAGCTGAACCGGTACAGCAGCGGTTAACGGTAAATAATTTAACCGGTTTTAAAACCGGTATCACAAACACTTCAAGTGTAAAAAGCTGCCTAAAAGTTTGGCCACGACATGCAATTTCCGCGCTGTGGCCATATGGATACAGTGGCATGTACTCTGTTGGTTGTACAATGTGCAGACGAGATCAATGAGATGCTCGCTGCTCTAAGAGCATTTCTAACGGTTCACTGTATGCTGAGGGTGGCACTATTCTCAAAAGAGTGTTGTGCTTGAAAACCAGTGTTCGGAGTACGAACTTCGTATCCTGCATCAAATCAAGAATTTTCATTGCCGCGGTTGAGCTCCCCTCCGTTGAAGATGTAATACAAGTTCGAGGTACAGTAGCGTTAATAAGGCGCGTTGGGGTTAATCTGCACTCCATCAAACGCTATCGATCGATTGACATGTAAAAGCTGAAGTGGAGAGATAGTACAACGACGTTTGCACACCAAGCAGCATTAGCGGACAGGAAAAATGAGGACTCTCATGTTGAAACTCAAGCTACATGTATGCTTTAGCTCACTTGCTTTCACGTGTCTTCGTTGTTCGCAGGATGTGTCTCGTGCGCCACGCCAGCCTGAATTCCAGCGGTCCATCGAAGAGAGACGCTACGGACGGCGCAGAGATGGGCTGTATCCTATAGCGGCACAATCGACGCTCTGCTCTCGTCCCCAAGCTTCGTTATTCTCGCTTTGGCGCCCTCATCCATCAGTCGTTCGTACACGAGAACCAAAATGCGGCTCGACGTGGATCCCACTGGAGACCAAACGCCTTCACACACGGCGTTCAGCCGCTTCTCGCACACTGCGCGCAAGTTCATCGACCGCTGCGAGCGCTCTCTGCATCACACGAACCGGAGTCAGTACCTTCGCGACGAACGGCACCACAACAAATGGTTCGTTACCGAGAGCGCACACGTCCGCGAATGTCTGGCTGAGCTTTTGGGGACGTTCGTTATGATCTGCTTCGGTATGGGCGTGAACAACCAAGTGAGTCTGTCGGAGGAGACCAACGGCACGTGGCTCAGTATCAACATGGCGTGGGGTATCGGCATTCTCATGGCCGTCTACTGCTCGGAAGGCGTCAGTGGCGCACACTTGAACCCTTCGGTCACACTTGCACACTGCGTCTATGGTCGACTGCCATGGTGGAAGATGCCGGGTTACATTGTGTCGCAGGTGGTGGGCGCCTTTATTGGCGCTGCGGCGATTTACTTGTTGGACTACCAGAAGATTCAGAAAATCGACCCGGGCCTGGACACGACGCAGGGCAACTTTGCGACGTACCCAAGCGCCGACATCAGCAACTACACGGCTTTCTACACGGAAGCGTTGGCGACTGGAATGCTGTTGCTCTGCATTTACGCCATTACGGACCAGAACAACCGATCGCCGGGAACTGTTGGCACGCCGTTCGCGTTTGCACTGATGATCATGGCTCTCGGCATGAGCTTTGGGATGAACACTGGTTACGCCATGAACCCAGCACGCGACTTTGGCCCTCGGTTGTTGACGTACTGCGTGGGTTACGGCTCCAAGGTGTGGACGACGGCGCACCACTACTTTTGGATTCCTATTGTGGCTCCTCTGTTGGGTGGTGTGATCGGTGCGGGTTTGTACACGCTACTGGTTCAATTGCAGCACCCGCATGAGCACGAGTCCTAGGATTCTCGCTCGGTTAGCATTACCGTTCAACCATTGAATTGTTTTCACAACACCTCAAAAACCTTTCGGTGAATTAATCTCGCAGCTTATTTTATACTTCATGTTCATGTGGATGCTGCATCTGAACCAACAGGGTGTACAGTCCAGCTCCAATGACACCACCAACCAGAGGACCGACAATCGGGATCCAGAAGTAGTAGTGATCCACAGTCCACACCTTGGAGCCGTAACCCACGCAGTACGTCAACAGCCTGGGACCAAAATCACGTGCGGGATTCATCGCGTAGCCCGTATTCATTCCAAAGCTCATTCCCAGTCCCATGATCATGAACGCGAAAGCAAATGGAGTACCAACAGTACCTGGCGACCGATTGTTCTGGTCGGTGATGGCATAGATACACAGCAACAGCATTCCCGTTGCCAGCGCCTCGGTATAAAACGCTGTGTAGTTACTGATGTCGTCGCTCGGATACGTGGCGAAATTTGACTTTGTAGTGTCCAAGCTCGGGTCGATTTTCTGAATCTTCTGGTAGTCCAACAAGTAAATTGCAGCAGCTCCAACGAAAGCGCCCACAACTTGCGAGAGGCAATACCCAGGCAGCTTCCACCATGGGAGACGTCCGTAAACAGCGTGAGCCAGAGTGACAGCACAGTTTAAGTGTGCACCACTGACTCCTTCGGAGCAATAAACGGCCATGAGGATGCCAATTCCCCACGCGATGTTGATACTAAGCCACGTGCCATTGGCCTCCTCCGAGAGACTCACTTGGTTGTTCACTCCCATGCCAAAGCAGATCATGACAAAAGTCCCCAGAAACTCGCAAATGCACTCGCGGACATGAACGCGGTTGACCACGAACCATTTCGTGTGATGTTCTTGATCTCTTTGATACTGACTTCGATTGGTGCGGTGCAACGAGCGCTCACAGCGGTCGAGGAAGCGACGATATGGCGTACTGGGAACGGCACAGTAAGAAGGTGCTGCAAGCGGCACTTCCCCGCTCGGTTCCAAGTTGAAGTGAGGCTGCATCTTGCTTCAGCTGAAGACGAATTGCACGGAAATCTACCTTCGCGGACTCGTAGATCAAATTTGAAAATGACCCGTTGCGACGTGATCGCTCGAAGATGGCTGTTGATGTGCCCGGCTCATGTCGCTACTCGACAACTTGACACCGAATTGTGACAGTAAAGTGAACATGGTGGTTGCCTACATGACCCGCAACATCAATAAAACATCCTACATGACAAGATGCCGGATCACAACATGAAGTAGGTTCCTACATGCGTACATGTACAATCCGATACGACTTCAGAATGACCAACACCATTTTCACTAAAGAAACAGTGAACACCTCAAGTATAGAGGGATTAGAAAACCAGACTGTTATCCAAAAGTGCCGTGACTGACCTGTGTTTGTTGGATACCTGGTACTTGGCTTTTGACCTCTCTTGTTGACGCTCGCCAGGAACAAAATGGCGCTCTGTGATTCATATTTTCATCTTTTATTCATTCCATATATATCGAGCAAGTCGGTCAGTTAGTTGTAGCCTCCATATAGGTTGAATCCTTGGTCGTCTCTGGTCGGTGGTGTCGAGGTCAGGCGAAACTCTGCTCGGCCCGGAGCAGGTGACGAGCTACATTGACAAACGTCAATTTTTTAGATCATCGCTGGCACTCAAGAAAAGCAAAAATTGCGGATGTACTTACTACGGGGATTCGGTTGGGATGCTGGCGTCTGACAACCGGCGCTTCATGATGCCGCGCCAGCCGCGACGCCGACGCTGGGTCTCTTGGAAGGCGATGTAGCGCTCCACAAGGTATGCTTGACCGGCCTTGACTCCCATGGCGATAACTGGAAGCAGTGGCAGCGGACCTGCAAACCACGGCGCCACGAGTCGACTGGACTGTGCGATGCATGCCAAAATGGCAATTCCTACACTGATCATGGAGAGCGCATTCCAGACCGAAAACCGACGCGTGAAAGTTGAAGATGAGAGTGCTAGCGACACAATTCCCATGATGGGCGACACAACCAGGGCGAGCGGAGGGACCAGCAGAACGGGCACCATGATGGAGGCACTGCAGTCGTGGTCAACCTCACCGTTGGTAACGCACTTGAGATTCACCAAAATGGCAAAAGTAATGGCCAGGTCCACCATGAGGAGCGTCAGCAACGATATACTCAGCATCCACGACAGATTAAGCGAGCTACTGCGAGGCAGATTACGCGGTAGCAAGTGGAAACGCAGGAAAGACTTGAGCATTTGGCGGGGAGCCCGATCTGCGAGACGTTCACGAAGCTCGTCAGCGCAAATCAACACCCCGGGTACGGGAAGCGATGCGTCGACTGGACCAAGCCAGCCTTCGTAAAAAGTGTGGTGCACAGCGCTGTTGTGATGCTTCTTCGTCGTTGTTCCCGAACCGAAAGGAACCAGTACATCATCTGGGTGTCCACCTCGTCCAGAATGGCCATTACTCCCTAATCCATCTCCATGTGAACTTGATGAGCGAATACGCAATGCCTCTTCTCGAATGCTACTGGCAGAATTTTGTGAAGTGAGGCCGGTTCCAGGGCCGTTCGAACTGCGGCTTCTTCCACGTGTAGAAGACCCTGCGTTATTCAGTGCGGTCCCCCATCCGCCCATGTCGTAGAGCATGGCATCGTTGCCGAAACTACCATCGCTGCGGCGGGGCCCCGGGTAATCCAGGGAATCACCACGACCATACCCGTACACATCGTTAATGTTGTAATAGTTGGTGTCTTTTGAGTAGTGACTGCCGTATCGACTTGAGGATGGCGGTGGTTGCTGGTGAGACTGCTGGAGATTGTTGTTGCTGCTGACGTTGTCCAGCGACTCGTTAGCTGTTGTAAGGAAAAGGCCAAGTTTAAACTCTTCACCCATATTCAGCTCGTCCTGAACGTAAAATCTCCCGAGGTAAATACGCAACCCGCCAAGCTTGCTCGAGTTGCTGCCCAATGATGATAGTGCACGATGCTTCTCGAGATAAACTGCTACAGGAATGAGCGATTCCACTAGCGAAGCTTCGTCACGCTGTACGACACGCAATAACTCGTTCAGCTCCGCAACAAATTCAATCCATGGCTCGTCGATAAATGCCGTCAGCTCTGGACACTGCGGGATCGAGCGCACCAATAAATCGTTCGGGTCCAAGTAAAATGGAGAGAAATATGTCCCGCACCCAGCAAACAGGAGAACAAGCGGTAATGAAGGCTTGCCAATTTTTGTTGTGGGAACGCACACGGACTGCAAGCTTTCCTTGTACAATAGTTCAAGGTAGACAAGAGAGTAATCAGCACAGTAGCCGAGCTTCACTGCGTTGAGCAAACCACGCGCTCGGGGGCCTTTCATGCACGCATGGTTGTACTTTGCCACAATCCGCTTCAGCTCATTCACACGAATGTGGCGTCGGAACAGCTTCACCTCCGACGCGAATGGATAGCATAATGCTGCCACTATAAAGTATACAATCTTCCCCCAGCTGGAGCATGGGCCACGCTGCCACGCAAGAACGCGGTTGATCCGATCCGCCAAATTTTTAAACTCCACGTCATACAGAACCTTCTTTAAAGACGACGGGACCGTTGAGCGCAGCTTTAGCGGGGAGTCTGGATCGTTGTATCCAGCTAAATAGAGTCGTGCCATGTGCTCGGGCAGATCGCGCTCCATAAGTTTCGGATATCCAACGCGAGGCCAGTAAAAACAGCGAAATACCGACGCAAACCAACTACGCTGGGAATTAGCAACGGCAGAAGACAGCAAATGTTGTCGCTCACCCTTCGCGCCTCGGCTGTTGTACATACGAGTGTAAGATGGCTCCTTGCGGTTCCGACAGGCGTATCCCAGCAAAATGAAGAAAGCTACGATACTCATCAGCACAAGGGCAAAACCAAATTCTCCGCCACAAGCATCGAGCAGTTGCTCAATTGGCGAAACACAATAGTAGCCAGAGTAGCCAGGGTCGCATGTCCAATCGCATCGTGCACTAATGGCACCAAGTCCGATGTAGTGAGCATTTGATGGAGCGTTCGTACATACAACGCATTCGGCACTGTTGCTTTCGGACTTGTATTTCCCAACAGGACACAATCGGCAAAAAAGACCACCAGATCCAGGCGGGCAAGGAAAACCGAAAAAAGAGCCACTCGCACCAGCTGGGACAATGGACTTTTGAGCAATGGTTGACGCAGGAGTCGGCGCTGGTAGTTCTGGAATGTCGCCGCCTCCACTAACGAGTTTGTAGGAGGTAGCACCTCCTGCAACTGTGTAGTTACCATCAAATCCTCTCGTGCAACGGTCAAAAGTGCTCAGCTCGCATCCAGTTAACTGCAACCGGCCTCCACCACCACCACCTCCGCATAATCGAGGCACAACCTTCGAGCTCATCGGCGATTGAGCCTCTGCCTGTTCATCAGCAGCATCATCTTGGATCTTTCCAATTAGGAATGCGGGTTCTAGCCATGTCGAATCTTTAACAAGACTTTCGATAGTATCGGTACATTCAGAACCACCACCAACAGCACTAATGTGTCCGTGACCACGCAGATATAGCGCTACGGAAAGACCTAAAAATCCACCCGAACCTCCACCAGCACCATTTGCACCACCATCACCATTGCAGTGAATTTCGCCATTAAGCACAAGCCCAGAGGCACCAAGCATAACGATACCACCACCATTTCCACCATCCACACAACCACCACCCGAACCCAGCATACCTGTGCCAGATCGAGTTCCGTAGGGGAGACCGCCAGATGCGTAGTTACCAATCTTCGTCACCACACTGGAGTCAGCTCCCCGACCACCGTATCCTGCACCGCCACCGATGGAGCCAACACACGAGCCCATACCAGGTCCCTGGTTGGCCAGCTCTCCCATGCCATCCGCTGACACAATGGATCCACGGGATATTTCAACAGAATCGGCTGCACACAGCAATACAGCACCCCCACGAACGCGACCCACTGGTTGCGGGGGTAGCTCGTCATTTTGTTCAAGCTGATCTTCAAGCTGCTCCTTTTTCTCCTCTGACTCGCCAATGTAAATTGACCCACGAGCGTGCAACACTAAAGTGAAATTGCTTAGCGCAGGTAAAGTCGACGGGACGGATGGTATCGTCGATACATCCCCCGATCCATCTTCCTTGCCTAAGTCTTCCTTCAGAGAACGAAGTGATATCCACTGTTGCTCCTTGCAGGATCGGAATGTCGATTTAATACTCGGAGCATTTACCACTTCAACGTGACCATCGATGGTAATCGAAAACTCAGAAGATACAGATAGAGCTCCAACAGTAATCATCCCACCCAGGAAAACATCGCCACCACTTATCAGCACCAGCATTTTACTGTCAATCAGTTTTGTACTGGCGGATGGTGTTGTTGTTGTAGGGACAGCAATGATGGGATCAAGAGCACTCGATATGTTCGCATCGAGATGGATATTCTGGCTCGTAACAATCTGAGCGCTCCAGGTAAACTCCAGTGCAGTCGTGGCATCCATCGATAGAGACCGAGCAGAGAGCTGCAGAGCGCTGGTGGGCATAATTATATGCGAATCACTGGATACAACCATGTCCCTAACGCGAATTTGAAGTAGAGGGGGCTTGCTGTTGCTGTGAGCGCTGATTGAATCCGGTAGCTGATGAGGTAACCCAACAAGGAGTGCATCCAAAAGAAACGAGCCGTTAAGTACTCTCAAGTCTCCTCCCGACATCTTCAGGCATCCAGCCGCGACTACTGCGCCGTCTGAGATGGTTATTGCGTCGATGTTCGCGGCCTCGTCGTCTCCAATGTACAAGCTCGTAACAGCACCACCAATTGCTGTATCCATGTCATCAATATCAAGGGCTCCTCCGTCGTCACTTTGAACGCGATTGGGCCACAAACGTTGCATATCGTTATCAACAAGAAGTTGCGCTTCGTGAATTCCATCCGAGTGCTGCACCACCTGGTAGTAAGTACCCGCTGCACCAGCTAGTGCTGAAATCTGTACGTGGCGGAAGCGCTTGTCCTTCGCCAAAAGTTCCTTTACCTTGTCTGAGTTTAACGTTCCTCCTGTTGTATCAATTGCATTAGTGTCCAGCTGACTTGACATGTAGGTGATTTGGACACGCCCACCGCCGCCTGCAGGGAAGCAGTGAGTGACTCCACGATCTGCCGCATTATCTGTACAGAACGCATCTCCCCCCTTCGCCATAATCTTTCCGCTTACCGAAAGCGCATTTGCTGAAATATACACGGAGCCTCCCGAGCCTCCACTTACTCCATCGACCGCAGACGCTCCATTCGCCTGAATCGTAGCGCCGTCCATTACCACAACATCCTTTGACGCTTTAATTTGGATTCGACCTCCTCCATCAACCGTGACAACGTGCTCACTAGAATTGTCCCCTGAAATCACAACACGACTGCCACTACCGAGAAGAAATGGCGCGATCGTTGCGCTAGGGTCTCCCGACGCTCCCGAGGAGGCAGTCATCACGGCTGGATCCGCCATCAATCCCTTCTCCTTGGCCCACAAGTCAGCCAGCTGCCACCCCGCGCTACTTTCTTTCAGCAACGCTTCCTTCTCTTCAAGCAGCTCCACATCCACCGTTCGGCCTCTCACATCAAAGAAGCCCCGCGTCGTTTGTTGTGTGAGCATGGTCGCATTAGCAATGAGTCTCTGTCCACCACCTCCTCCATGACTTGCACCAAATACATCCGTTCCAGTGAAAAGTCCGTGGCTGTCCCTGAACGCGCCACTATATGACGATAAGATCTGGGCCTGTGTCTCCAGATGCACGAACGACGCCTCCACACTGAGTGAAGACACTTCCAGCGTTGCTTTAGCCCCTAGCAGCACCATTTGGCCTGACCCGACGTGTAACAGGCAGTCGTCTCCTTCCACAGCGACTGTAACTCCTGGCGCGAAGTGAAGATCCCCTGCCACATCCCAATGGCAGGTAAAATCTGCCACAGCTGATACACCTACTTCCTCTCCAGCGTCTTTTCCATTGGAATCTCCAGTGAAAGAGGATGCAGAAGCTGCTGCGTCCGCTGGATTGCCGTTAGATACGGACACCGACGGCTCTAGAAGCCCACGAGGGCCGCACACGAACGAGATGGACTGCTTGAACTCACAAGAAGAAGTACTAGAATTCCAGGTGCAATGCTGGAGGAAATCAGCGCAGTGCGGCTTCTGCTCGTCCATTTGCTTCAACGTCTTGGGCTTGACTTCAACCGCAGAGCACGTGAGCACGACAAGAGAGAGTAGCAAGGGCACAGCATAAAGAAGCCTCCCTCTATAGGCACAGGGCGGCGCCATGCAGTCTGCAAGGGACATACCCAACGATTCCGCGCGCAACCTGTTCACCCGAGAGATTGGTATGTGAGACTGGATGCGCGTGTGTTGAAAGAGTGATGGTCATCTCATCCTCTGCCCTGAGTTCCGTTGTCAGTATGTCGAGGGATCCCGTCTGAGTGACATGTCGTGGGTGGCAACCATTTCGAGAACAGGAAGCCACTATGTCGTACTTGCTGCCCCACCTGGAGAGCGGTTGGGCCGTGGACCAAGCCATCCTGAACGAAGGAGACCGCGTGGTGGTCATCCGCTTCGGCCACGACCACGACCCGACCTGCATGCAGATGGATGAGGTGCTCTGTGGCGTTGCGGAGGACGTCAAGAACTTTGCTGCAATTTACGTCGTGGACATTACGGAAGTGCCGGACTTTAACACCATGTATGAGCTGTACGATCCGTGCACGGTCATGTTCTTCTTCCGCAACAAGCACATCATGATCGACCTGGGCACGGGTAATAACAACAAAATTAACTGGGCCTTCAACAACAAAGGAGAGATGATCGACATCATCGAGACAGTCTACCGTGGCGCTCGCAAAGGACGAGGCCTCGTGATCTCACCCAAAGACTACTCCACCAAGTACAGATACTAGGCACAGGGGCTACATTTCGCCTACTCAACAAAACGTGAGTTGTTTCTTACTGCTAGTTTGTTTCTGATTCTGTGCTGTAAAGACTGTTGATGGCTGAAGAAGTAAAGCAGGAGGCTATGAAGATTCGACCTGGAAGCTAACGTTAGCGGACTGTTTGTGTTGTCACACGACTTATAGGCTGCATTAGCCACGCACCTGGCGCCGTGACAGGATGTCGAAGAAGTATTGGCATTCCAGGACGCCATCCTCTGCGAGGTCAGTGCAGTGCACGGCGTTGCGCACACGGTCATGACCAAACTTGGCGCGGATGGTCTGTGGTTTGAGCTCTTTGGCCATTTCAACGTCCCAAGGACCTGCACTAGCACGGAACTGCGTCACAACGTCTTGTGTGTGTTGCCCCACGAGCTCCATTGCCAGACATGGCCCAGTGGTGAAGTGGTCGACGGACTCGTTGAAGTGCGGCACGACACCTTCATAGACCTCCAGGAACTCGGCAGCAGTGGTGCGATCAAGGATGAACAGCTCCATAGCCGTAATTCGAACTCCAGCATCGCCCTCGATAGCGGATACCACCTCTCCAGCTAAGCCTTCCTTGATCACATGAGGAAGCACCACGCAGCACGTGCAATTCTCGAAAGTTGCAGTCGGCGAGTGTGGAGTCTCGAAGTAAAAGCTGCGTAGCTGTTGCGCCTCCAGAACCGACAACGCGCTCTCGAATTCCCCAGTTTGAGCATTGAAGCGTGCGCTCAAGCTGGCCACAACCTGCTTGAGTTTCTCAAGACAGTTTTCCTGTACGAGCTCCATCGCGACAACGGGGGAACCAGTTAACTGTAACACGCGCGTCTCAAAATCTGCAGTACCTCGTTGCAGCTCGTACAGTTTCTCCGCAAGCGGTTCCCCCACCTGCATCATCTTCACTGCCGAGAACGCAAACTTCTGATGGGAGAGGAAGTCCAGTACTGCGCCGACATGGTCTACCATGCGAGCTTTGATCACCAGGACGGATTTCTGTTGCTGTCGTCCCAGTTTCTCGGCCGTGAACGGGTCCAGATAGTCCTGCAACTCAAAATGGCGGCCGTAGATCAACACCTTGGCCCCAAGAAAGAAGTCCTTGGCTGCTAGCGTTGCTGGACACTCGCTCTTCTTGAGGAACAGGCGACTGGTTTTAGTGTCGAAGATCTCGACATTGTGCGTGTCCACGAAGTACCGCACATTGTATTGGCGATTCAGTCTGTTGCAGTGGACAAAACGCGCCAATCAGCCCATTCAACTGCACTTACACCTTTAACTCATGGACCGCTGGACGTACTGGGCGTGCGTATCGAACCAACGCGCCTTAAAGGAGTAGATGGTCTCGCGAATAGCCTGCATGGCGATGGATGGAGTGTCATTGAAGCGGCGCGACGGGTTGCGAACCCATTTCTAGCTTACAACGATCAAGTGTTATCACGTCGCATATGACCCGTTGGCCAAAACGTTTTTCAGCGAATGGGATGTTGAGCTCACTTCAAGCGCGAATGAACTTCCTGTTCATCTGTTTGTGCAGTTTTCGTCGCCTGGTGTTTATGGTTATCACTTTACCTTCACCAACGAGTAAACTTGCTGCGTGCCCTGCAATCCGAGCGAGTGGAGTGATTTCATTCTCTCTTTGCCTGGGTGACGTGGTCGTGACGTTTACTTCACCGTTATCGAAGGAGATGGCCACTGTCCCAACTGCTGAAAAAGGCTCGCGAGATCGCTACTATAAGCGCCAGAAGCTGGAGATGAAGACACTCACCACCGAACTCGATCAACTCACAGCCGTTTTGAAGCGGGAACAAGCACTGAAGAGTGGGGAAAAGAAGGCCAAGGTGGATGACGCCAAGTTAGCTCTAGCTCGTTACCATCGGAGAGAACTGTTCGCTTCTGAAAGGAGGCGGAAGTGGCTACAGGTGGCGGTCAAAGGGAAGAGCTTACTTATTGACGACCTACTGGAAGTAGTGCGTCAGCAGACCAGAATTGCGAGGGTCATTGCAGCACAAGGCCATCAGACTCGTTCGTGTCATGAAATATTCTCTACGCTCTGGACATGCAAGATATCTATGACCTTTACAAGAAAACCGACGCCGCCTTTAGCGCCTGTGGACTTAACCCGACATCGGTGGATACGACTCAGTTCCAGCGCTCGATCACGAGGTCTTGCGACGGAATCTTCATTCAAAATGTCCGCAGACAGTACCTGGCTTTCAGCTACGCCCAGACCTGCCAGTCTATTTGGATGCTCTCCCATCTGATGCATTGGCAACAAGATAGAGAAGATTTCCCTGACGTCAACGACCCGGACAACATGATAGCAACCAAATTTCGGATCTCGAAATGCCTTCCAGGGGGAGATCGGGTTTCCCTGCAGAAGCGCTTCGTGCTGCGTCAATTAAAGGAAGATACTTGGACGATTCTAGTGTGGAAGGCTCATTCCGCTGGCGAGAAGTCCTGGCTAGGGATGGAGACGGACGAGATAGGTTGGGCCATTATCAGGCCCTCGCCAGCAGTGCCTGGCACTGTGATAGAGATATGCTTGAAGCTAGTTCCTCGGAATCTCAACAGCGAGTATGTTGCTCCTAAACTCCCTGGCAATCCATTTGACAATTGTCTCCAAAGTATCGTTCAAGGAGACACCGAGGAGGTCTCCAACGAGGCAAACGCACTGCTACTGGAGCACATGCTCACAGGAATTCATGCCTGAGAAGGGACAAGTAACACACAATCATAAAGTTTTGTTTTACTCTTTCGATGACCACAATAATTGGCTTAGAGGTTCGCTGTGAGGTAGAATAATAATAGGCTTCTACAGTGTAGACTCTACTAGGTAGAAGCCTACACTGTAGAGTTCCCAGCTGTCCGATCCGGTCGCAGATCATATCCTAGCTCAGCGTTGGGATTTACTCCGGTAATTACCGGGTAATTAGGTAGCTGGGTAAATAGCGGTAATTACCGTAGGGTAATTACCTTTGGGTAAGTTGGGAAATTTCAGGTTTGATTTTCAAAACTAACAAAAACAGACAAAAATCCAAAGCTGCACGCATCGAGGAGCAGGCGACACCGAGAAGCCCATGGGCCGCATGTGGAGCTTTGTCAAGATCCGCAAGACCACGACCGACGAGCAGGAGGCCCAGTAGTCGGTGCTGTCGGGCTACATGGTGCGCAAACAGATCAAATTGGTGCAGTTCACGCCCGAGCGCGAGCAGGAGCAGGCTGAGCAGGACGGGGACTAGGAAGCCGCGCGTTTATGCAGGATATGGCGCAGGACAACGGTGAGAAGGATGTGCCCGTGCTCAGGCTCCAGTTGGTGGAGCAGGAGTCCGCTTCCAAGCTCAATAAAGACGACAGAAGTGTGCTGGAAGTGGTGCTGTCTGCAGACTATGAAGGGTATGATGTTGCTCCAAGAGGTGAAAGGACTTACGGCTGAAGCGGCCAGTCTAGGGGCTGATCATAGTGAGCAGCTGGAGGAAATCTACGGCCGCCTGGTAAACATCGACTCCGACACGGCCAAGTCCAGAGCCCGCACGATTCTGAGCAGCCTTCAGTTCCTTGATCACGTCGTGGACAGCCTGGCCAAGGCTCTTTACGGTGATTGACGTATGCGTACAGCTCTAGCTGGAGCGCTGGCCATGAACCTGGACCTCCTGTTGCTTGATTAGCCGACGAACCACTTGCATCACGAAGCTGTCATCTGGCTGGAGCAAAAACCGTAGAAATACAAGAAGCAGATGATCGTGGAGTCCCACAACTCCATGAACGCCGTGACCACCGACATCATCCAGCTCACGAACCAGAAGCTCGAATACTACAAGGGCGACTACAACACGTTCGAGCGCACGATGAAAGAGGTCTGCACCAACAGCCCAAGGCCAACGACGCTCAGCAGACGGAGATCCAGCACATGCTGCAGTTCAGCGAGCGTTTCGTGTCAACACCAAGAAGGGGCCACTTGTGTCAAGACACTGAACAAGATCCTGCAAAACGAGCCGATCGACGAGCCCAAGGACGCACACACTTTCGGGATGCACTTCCCGCCCTCGGAGCCAACCCATCATCGCCGTCGAGGACGTCGGTTTCCGGTATGCACCGGAGACGCCATTGGTCTTCAAGAACGACATCATGATCGACATGCTGCGCGCCAACGATGGCTCCGTCATCATGAATATGCGGCTACGTGTGGTGACGTTCACGCACCACCACGTCGACTCGCTGGCCCTGTCCAAGTCTCCCGTGGACAACATGAAGTAGTGGTTCCCTGGCCACGCATCAGTCAAGTTTGGTTCGCGCCTCGTCCGGATTAGCCTCTCATGCAAGCTAGAAATAAGGTTGCCAAAGAGAAAAGCAATGCAAGAAAATGCGGTCAACGAAAAATAGGTTAATTCAATTTACTTGCTTACATGTCAATATCCGACATCGCACTCCCGTTGGCGTCTTCACCGTCAGCTACAATACCTTCCTCGTCGTCTCCATCACGCACGTCCATATCGCCATCGTGTGCGTCTGGATACATGTCATCAGCCAAGTGATCTCGAATCGGTTCACCTGTTCTCGAGACTAAGTTTGAGTAAATAAAGACAAGTTTCTCCACTCTTGATGCATGCAGACGATTTCTCCGCTTTGAATGTATGAAGTCGTGAATGCTCCAACACCGCTCACTTGACGCGGACGAAGTTGGAATTGCAAATATCATGTCAGCAACTGGTTTCAGCAGCGGAAATGCCGAGCGACCGTGTATCTTCCAGTAACTTGAAGGTGACATTGGGATAGTTGATGGTGCAATTCCTCTTTCTGACCATGTAAACCTTTGACACGTCCAGGCTTCAACCGCGGCTTGACATTTTTTCACTGTATCCGGATTCGTTGCGGGGCCTTTAGCCATGTCAACGAGTTCACGCATTACTAACGCGAGGTCACCTTCACCCCTTGGGTCGTTCGCATTAGAAGACTTCGTGATATCTGTGGTCTGGTCCAGTAAGTATGCGACGCGCATTGAACTTGACATGATGAAGTCTCGGCGGCTTCCAATCAAATCCAGAATTTCATACTGAATCTCAGCATATTTGGCCCTTTCTTCCATGCTGACCCGGTCGACAGGCGCACTGTAGGCCGTGCTCTCGTTGAGAGCGACGAACTCAGAGTAGACGGATGACAAGTAAGTGTTGTCACTTTCACAGACGGCCAAGCTTTTGTTGATTGGTGTTAACAGATCCAGTGTCCGTTTGGCCTCAGCCCAACGTTCATCATCGGCAACGATTGTTGCAACGCGGTCCGCTTCTGGTCTCTGCGTCTTGGTTTTGTAGCGTTTCAATAGCTGCGTGTCGGCAAAGGTGGAGCGGATGACACTCTCATTTCTGGAAACACTGCGAATGCATTTCTCGACAGTGTACCAGCGTGTCGGAATGGGAACACTTAGTGCCATTCTCCTCTCACCCTTTTTAAGGATAGCATTTTGCTGCGACCGATAGCTATCCAGTAGCCCGTGTCTCGCGCGAACGAACTTCGCCACACTTTTAGAGTCATCACGTACGTCAGCAAGCCGGCTAATCTTCATGACGTCCTTCATGAGCAAGTTGAAAGCATACGCTGCACATCCATTGCAGTAGACATAGGGCCTCTTCCTCTGCACCTCCTTCCACGCTGCCTTCATATTTCCTGCATTGTCAGTGACGACAGCGCAAATGGCCCCCTTTCTTCCAATTGCCGTCTCCACCTCCTCGATGACACGATCAATGCAGTCAGCAATATACACTCCTATGTGCTCCTCTTCTCCAGTGGCAACGGATGACCAGAAAACAGGTTTCATCGTTGGCGAAACTAGCATAAAATTTACGATGCTAGTATTATTCGCATCCGACCACCCGTCTGTTGACAGCGCCAAGTACTGCTGCTGCTTGAGCTGCTCCACGACGTCCTCCTTGCGCTTTTTGTACGTTGCCTCAAGCAAGGGACCAGCAATGCGTTGACGCGATGGCAACCGGAACGAAGGGCACGCTTTGCCAAAGAACCGTTTCACGGCGGGGTCCTCTACAATACGGAACGATATCTCAGTGGCGTAGAATAGTTCGGCAAAATCTAGCTCGAGCTCCTCTTGAGAAACAAAACTGTCCGAAGCCTGCCCGGGTACAGAGAGCCCACCACCAGCATGACGTCGTACCCGCAAATTTGCTGGAGATCGAGTACCGAAGACCCTGACGATGTCTTGAGGGGCCTTGCCACACTTCTTCAGGTTGCTAAGATGCTCAGCAAGGTTCTTCTTCCGTTGAGCATTTCGGATGGTCTGGCCGCAGTATTTACATTCCACATCAGGATGCTGCTTTTCCCCCTTCACCGCCGGCTTAACGACGCGGAAATGAGACTAAATGTCGTGTCGTTTTCCACCCATCTTCGTTTCTAGGGCTTGAGTTCTAATGTTAAATGCAAGCTCCTTCTGCACGAAGATTTCGCTGTTGACTCAACACTTATCGGGGTAAGATACAGGTAATTACCGCGGGTAAGTATTTCCCTGGTAAAAAAGGTAATTACCGGTAATTAATTTAACAACGCTATCCAGAGGTAAGCGTGGTGATCTTGATGATGGTACGTTTTGAACTCCGTGAACTGAGGATGCAGAATCACTCTCCAATTCGACACCGAACACTCATGCATCCGTCTATCTGCCTAGAAGAAACCGTAATGAAGGAGCAACTGAGTAAGAAAGAGATCCGAAGACTGAAGGACCGTATCCGCCGACGCAAAACAATTGCTCGTCGAAAGTGCGAGCGAGTGGCTTTGAATTGGGAGATCCAGGAGTTATACAAGCAAGTTGAGCTTCTGAGGAGCAAGGCCAATGCGGACACTTGCTCCTTGGCCACAGCATCTCGACACATTCAAGGACTTGCAGATAAACGCCGTGTTTTACGAGAAGAAGTGCGCAAACGAGCTGTTTTGATCCACGACATGCGGAACTTCCTTCACGATAAGCTACAAATGCCCGAAAGAAGTAGCAGTCCCAAATTGGAGCAGCCCAAGCCCCCGTTGATCCAGCAATACGTTCGTGAGTTGGCTGGTACTTACCAGCAAACCACTAGCGTATTCCAGACCTGCACAATGAACTCGAGCCCTCAGTCGTCAATCGTCCAGACAACACGAGAGATTCAAGAAGGAACAGAGTTCTTCCAGTCTTGTGGTAGGCTGTTAATGCCCTTCGGTTATTGCCAAACACGCAGTTTTCTGTGGCGTTTAGCTGTTCTAGCACATCGTCACGAAGACCGAAAGGCCTACAGCGTTGAGGACCCTGACAACACTCTGGCAGTCAGGTTTCGCGTAAAGGGGAGATACGCGGAGCAGCCAGTGCCCATGATGGTCCATTACGTCATGCGTCGATACGAAGAAGACGAACGGACTGTGCTGGTCTGGAGATCGCTTACTGAAGGTGAAGGCGCGTTTAAAGGTATGAACGCCGATGAAACAGGATGGTGCGTCCTCCATTCGTCCTCAATGGATGTGAGTACCGTCGTGGAGACCTGCTCTCGTATAGTTCCGATGCATTTATGCTCCGATGGAGAACTGGCAAAGCAATTTACCTCTGTGGTTCTCAGCGCAGTGTCAGAGGACATTGCACACATTTCGGTGAATCTGGACAAACTGTTGCTTGACGAGGCACTGGAGCACATCCATATTGCGAGCGACAATGAATGGACTGAGTGAGAAAACCGGAGGAGGAGTTTATGGTTACGACGGAACCTCGTTATACGAGTACACTGCGGCATTTGAGAGTCTGTTTTAGTACCCCACTTCCAGTTACATTGTCATGACGTTTGACTCTGCATCAAGTTATCACATCGTGGCCCCTTTGTGCTTGGAAGACCTGATGAACTCCCCAGTCCGGTAGCTAAGGTCGTGTCCCCGCCAAAACGTGTTACTCGGCATTGCGACCGGCCGTCGGCATCCCGGAGAGGGAACGTTCGGCCTCGTTTGTGTCCGACAAGTTCCGTTGCATCTTCATAGCGCTCAAGAAATCTCCCAACCGACCGCGATGCGTTTTAACAACTTGGTGCAGGGAATTGTTCGTGAAAATAGTGAGGAAGCTACAAAGATGGCCAAAGCGCTGCTGCTTGAGCGAGCTCTAGATGGAATCCACGTGTAAATACGCGCGAGCTCCGGTAATTTCTAGCGCGTAAACTGCTTGTAATTTGAAGATCGTGAAATTTTGTGAACCATTAAATTAAAAGTCTGTTGTTTATGGTGGTGCAGCGATCTCAACCGTCAAGTAAACGTCACATCGATGGTCACATCGATGGCCACCTCCTTTCGATTTCATTCCAGCTTTAGTGGCGTGACGTGATAGCGATGCATTCTCCCCCGTTCTCCCCCGAATTCATCCATGAGTTCGATTCGGTTCAATCGACAACGGAATCAACCCATCAAGCTCCAAGAAAGCGCATTTGTCCTTCTATTCCTGAGGAGCGACAGCCCAAACGGACGCTGCGCCACTACGAACGACAGAAACACGAGATGGACGCATTGACCCAGGAGTTCTGTGAATTGTCCAAGGATCTACTGATACTGGAAGCACGGAAGAAGGCGGTCCAGGATACCAAGAAGGAGTCAACGTCCCCATTTGCATGGGAGGCAATGGCTAGACATCGTCTGCAGTCGAGATTGGAAGTGGAAGCTCGAATGGAATGGCTTCAGAAGGCTGTCAAAGGGATATCGACGACCTGAGAGGCGTCCTACGGTATCGTTTGAAGATCTCAGGTATTCTCGCGACTCAGTTACCTACTCCATGTCCTCGTTTGTTTCCCGATCCATCGGACGACGTGCTTTACGTCACAGACATGCTAGACACCGGCGATATGTATCAACAGACAGAGTCGGTCTTCCGTGACTGTGGACTAAACGTGGGAACTTCACAATTCCAACGCTCAATCATAAGGAACGGCAGTACAGTGAGTGTCCAGCTTGTTAGAAGACAGCAGATGCCCTTCAGCTACGAGCAAACGTGTCGATCCATTTGGATGCTTTCGCACTTGATGCATCGACAGGAAGAAAGAGAGGACTACCCAGAGATCGACGACCCGGACAACACAGTCGCCACCAAGTTTCGGGTCACTAAGCAGCTCCCGGGTGGAAAAAATGTGTCTTTAAAAGAGCGCTTCGTCTCACGGAAGTTTAAGGAAGCCAACCGCACTGTGTTGGTGTGGAAGGCGCTTCTTTCAGGTGAAGACTCGTGCGCGGGGATGCAGACGGAGGAAGCGGGTTGGAGCATTATTCGACCGTCACCGACTGGAACCGAAGCAATCGTTGAGGTTTGCATACAGCAGACCCCCTTGTACGTCAGTGTCCAGCTCGCTTTGAAGAGTTACTCCACAGTATTCTCGTAGAAAATAGTAGAGAGATCACGAACGGAGCCAAAGAACTACTGCTGGAGCACATACTGACGGGACTTGATGCTTAAAACCAAATCGAAGTACGACATCACTAGAACCGATGAAACAATTATCGCATCCAGCAGGGTAACAGTCACGTCACACCCACACGTTGTGAACTGAGTTTATGGTCATCGCTTTGCCTCATACTGCGAGTAAACAAAACATAAACCCTGTTTAAAAACAGACAGCAGAAGTTGGACTTGTTCATTCTTACTTTTGCCATTAAGTGACGTGCTCGTGACGTTGTCTATCCCTCTACAAATGGACACGTTGGGTTCGGAAGTGAGCGCAATCGACGCACTGTTATACGATAGCGCACCCGTCCAGAAGCCACTAGGACCCAAGCGCACAATGCGGCACTACGAGCGACAGCGGAAGCAGAAAAATGAGTTGGAGCAGCAAATTGTCTCTCTCTCGGAGGTTCTGCAGCAAGAACAAGCCAAGAAGAAGAGAAAAGTCGACAAACCTCCACCGCGACACAGTTTGGTGTGGGAAACGTGCATCAGACGCCACCTAGAAGCCAGATTGGCCGCGGAGGCGCAGAAGAGATGGCTGCAAGCTGCGATGCGAGGCTAAACTGAGCTCATTGGCGATTTAAAAGCCGTGGTGCGCCAGCATATGAATATCGCTAGTCTTATCGCGGCAGCGTCTCCGGAAAATGGATCCAAGCTATTCCTCCAGCCCTCGGACGACCTGCTGTACAGCATGGACATCCAGGATATCAACGATCTCTACGCCCAGACAGACTTGGTGTTTGGCTCTTGCTGCTCGGAGCTGGAGACAGAAAGGAGCGAATTTTCGCGAACAGAAACGACAGACTCCAGTGGAGTCTCTGTTCGCTTTGCGCGGAAGCAACTCATGATGTACGGCTACGAACAGACCAGTCAGGCCATGTGGATGCTCTCAAATCACATCCATCGACAGGTTGATCGCGAGGAATTTAAAGCTTTTGACGACCTTGAAACGACTCATGCCGTAAAGTTTCGCATCAGGCGCTGCCTGCCGGGAGGAGACTCGGCGTCGTTGACTCAACGTATTACTACTCGTCAATTCGTGGAGAAGGACCGAGTGGTTATCGTTTTGAAGTCTTTTACTGCTGGAGAAGGAGCATTGCGTGGCATTCAGACGGACGAAACCGGGTGGATCACTATCCAGCCGTCAAGTACTGGACATGGTACGACCATAGAGTTGTGTCTGAAGCAAGTTCCTCTGCACCTCAATAGCCCCCTGCCGGAGCCATCTGCTCAGCAGTTTTACGACATGCTGCAAAGTGTCATTCAAGAGAGTAACCAGGAGATTTTTACGGCCGCTGAAGCCCTGCTTCTAGAATACGCGATGACTGGGATCAACTTTTTAGCACGTCTAGATCGACCTTCCAGAATTCTGAGTCACAAACGTTTTTCATTTTCGTAAATTCAGGTTTAATTTTGTTTAAACGTTCTTAGAAAAAAATAGATTTGAGGACTAAAATAATTGTCTGACTTTAATTAAAATTGGGACTACACAAATTTTGAAGACGAACACAATTGTCGACCCATGGCGTCCCAGGAAGTCCAGGACCTGTCCTTCATGGAGGTGATGCAAGCGCCACACGGTCCCAATGAAGCTGCAACCTTCCCATCTACATTACCAGACCCTGTACACCCCGTCACCTCTTTTTCATCTTCCGACAAATCCCCCGCGTCGAAAAAACCGAGGAAAAAGCGCAGCCACACCACTCCGACCCGAGATCGCGAACGTCGCGAGCTTATGGCGCTGCGTGTGCAGTCTGTAGAGCTCGAAAAGCAATTGGAACAGGCCCGAGAACATCTTTCAATTGTAAGGAAGAAACGACAGCGAAATATGGCCTCTAGCGGCAGCAGAATTGTCAGTACGGTGCCAGCATGGAGACACATCGCCCGGCGACATTTGAAAGCACGACAAGAGGCTGAGAGCGCAAACCGGAAGCTCCGGGAGCAATTAGCGGAGCATATGAAGTGGGGGACCGCATTGCAGACCAAACTGAGCACGAGAACAGGCGGAGGTGATGAGGATTCGGGTCGTGCTGCCGCTACGGCTGCCGCCCTTGGAACCGTGGCGAATCCGTTGTTATTGGCTGAGGACGAAGAAGGTATTACGGATTTGGAGCTGGAATTGGACGACACGGACAGAGCGGAGCTGGATATGCTGGCGAACGGCCTAGATTTGGCGTATGGCCAAGTGGATGAGGTGTTCAAAGGTCATACTGCCAGTGAAGTGCCGTTAGGAGCGGTTGCTGCCAGTAGGAAAACACTTGGTTGCTCACAGGGAGATCGAGACGATGGGATGTCGACAGTGGAGCTGAGAGATACGAGGGTGATCCCATTCGACTTCAAGCTTGCCATTGATGCTGCGTGGAATGCGTGGGTGTTGTGGCATCTGGGAGGAAGCTGTCGGAAAAGCGTGTCGGCGCATCGGAGCTGCTCGTACCCGGACGTTTCAAGGCCGGAGCACACTTTTGCTGTGAAGTTTCGTCTGCAAACTCCAGCATCGAAGCTCCCACCTGATTCTGGTGTGACCTTCTTAGACCTGAAACTCGTGCTAAGGAGATACGTGGAGCCGAATCGATTGGTTTTGATGTGGCGAGGACTTTCAGCCGGCGAAAAGGATCTCGACGGGCTGTTCACGGATGAAACTGGGTGGGTAGTTATGGAGCGAATGACTCCATTCCAGCAGATGCAAGTGAGTGAAGACACAGTGTCCGCTGCAGCTAGGACGTCCATGAGATCGTGTGTGCGCATGACTTCCAAACGTTCTGATGATTGCACTGCGACGCCAATGCAAGCGCACATGTTGATGGATTTGGTTGTGAACTCGTACGAAGAAGACGTGAGTTTTATCTATCGAGAGATGGAAGCGCAACTGCTGCGCATGACAAGATATGTTTGACTTCAAGTATGTTTTAGCTTATCTTGTAACGTTACCTAAAGCGGCATCCAGCACCATTTTCTCTAATGCTCCAATTATTATATTGTTTTCCTCCTCTCCTGTGCTGACGACAAGTTTGGTGAACTCATTGACGACGGGTTCAGATCTAGAGGAGCTGTCAAAACGCATCGGTACGTGTCGGAAGCAGATATCTAGGATCGTCCCAGTAGCTGACGCAGTTGTCGACGGACGAGCAACACACCACCCAGTCTCATCGGAATGCATCCCTTGGAAGAGCCCCTCACCTTCGGTGAACACCTTCCACACAATCACAATTCGGTCAACTTCTTGGAACCTTCGGATGACAACTCGTTGTAGCAGAGACACCGTCTCGCCCATTCTCCGACTTGTGATCCGGAATTTCAAGGCCATCGTGTTTTCAGGATCTTCGACTCCTTCAAATATCTCTCGATCCTCTTGTCGGTGCTTGAGCTGAGCCAAATGCCAAATGGAATGGCACGTCTGCTTGAATCGGAATGGTAATGCCTGTCTATCCACGTGCTGGTAGAATTCAGTGTCTCCATCCTTGTGCTTGGTGATAGACGGCGTCTCCGTCGTCAATGACAGTTCACAGGCCCGCACAACTTCGTCAGTCTGTAAGTAAACACTGTGGATCTCCTGGATAAACGTCTCAAACAGCGCAGAATCAGTCGGTTCGAGTCGCATCCGTTTCTGTAGTCGAGGAGCTTCTCCGAAGTCTGCGCTAGTGATGGCTCCGTCATGTACGCGTTTCTTCAAGAATCCACTGAGGTCCTCAATCATCGTGGCTCTAGAGCTGATAGCAGCTCGCAGATGGAGTTGTTCTTCCTCCGCTGCTTCTCGATGTTCCTTCTGTCGACTAGCAATAGCTTTCCACAAACAACTCGACAACGCCGCGTCGGTGGACGGAGATACTCCTCCATCATCAGATGACTCCTGTAACCTGTCCAATTTAGCAGACAGCTCGTCGATCTCGCGACGAAGCGCTTCCTTTTCTGCTTTCTGCTTCTTGCGGTACTCGCTTCGTCGGATGGCGTCTTTCGAACGTTGTTTTTGCTGTTTTGGTGCTACAATTGGGTTGGTGGCTGGCGCGATATTGGTGAGAGTTGGAATTGTGTCCAAAGGTAGCAACTCCGGCACGGGCGAGTCTAAAAGAGGCCCAGCACTGGTAAAAAGCCCATCTTGGTCGAAATCTGAGAACGTTAGAGCAGTGGGCAGCGCCAGCTCATCAGACGCCTGAATGAAGTCCACCAACTCGTCGAGAACGAAGTTGTCCATCTTTTCGAGGCTCGTCATTTCGTAAAGTGACAGTGAGCAAATCGGAGTTACGGTACAGGCTGGCTTCGCCATCGCGTTAGACAGGAGAGACTACGCGTTTGGAGCACTGGTCGGGAAACCATTTCCGAGTGCTTCTATGAGTAATCACAGCTGCTGCGCACCCCCAGTGTCGTCCCTCGCCGGTCTCTAGGAGCTGCCGACACTGCCGAACTTGTCCAGACCCGCGAGCTTAGCAGTGCTGTGAATCAGCACCCAACGACGCTCTCTAGACATCTTCGCCTTCACCGGCGATGCAGCGTCGACTGTTTCTTACTGGGAAATTTTGGCTTGTGGACAAGTTGTCCAGGACGACAGGAGCTCGTAAGGGTCGGCGCCTATTGGCCACGCGACTGGCGTGATTCGCGAGGCTAGCCGTTGGCATCAGTACTCGTTAAAAACCATTCGTTGCTCTCTCGTCGACCGACGAGGAGTGGTCACTAAGGGGGCGTCGTGGACTCTCAAGCCTTTTGCGTCCTTGAGCACGACGGGCTCGCTGCACTCGCTTAGCGCGTTACTGCTGACGGCAAGAGCATGTGCGTATCAATGGCTGTGCACGACCAGCACACCTTCTTCACACACGGGCGAATTGCAGCCCCGAGTTTTTCACATAAGTTTTACCAATTCGGCGGAGTGGAAGACAATTGATGGCAGTCTCAACAGGTGTGCCAGGAGAAAGACTTGGAACTGATATGGACGTTTGGAGCTCCGGATAAACGGTGGAGTTCTTCCTCAACTTTAAAACTACTCTTGGGGCTACTAAACAATGGAAATACTATATTACGCATGGGTCCCATTAGCAAGAGTGTCATCTAACAGCATCTTCTCTAATGCTTCAAACACTGTTTTGTTTTCTTCCTCTCCTGTGCTGACGACGAGGTTCGTAAACTCTTTGATGACGGGCTCACATTTCGAGGAGGATCTAAAATGCATCGGTACATGCCGGAAGCAGGTATCAAGGATCGTCCCAGTAGCTGACGCAGTTGTCGACGGACGAGCAACACACCACCCAGTCTCATCGGAATGCATCCCTTGGAAGAGCCCCTCACCTTCGGTGAACACCTTCCACACAATCACAATTCGGTCAACTTCTTGGAACCTTCGGATGACAACTCGTTGTAGCAGAGACACCGTCTCGCCCATTCTCCGACTTGTGATCCGGAATTTCAAGGCCATCGTGTTTTCAGGATCTTCGACTCCTTCAAATATCTCTCGATCCTCTTGTCGGTGCTTGAGCTGAGCCAAATGCCAAATGGAATGGCACGTCTGCTTGAATCGGAATGGTAATGCCTGTCTATCCACGTGCTGGTAGAATTCAGTGTCTCCATCCTTGTGCTTGGTGATAGACGGCGTCTCCGTCGTCAATGACAGTTCACAGGCCCGCACAACTTCGTCAGTCTGTAAGTAAACACTGTGGATCTCCTGGATAAACGTCTCAAACAGCGCAGAATCAGTCGGTTCGAGTCGCATCCGTTTCTGTAGTCGAGGAGCTTCTCCGAAGTCTGCGCTAGTGATGGCTCCGTCATGTACGCGTTTCTTCAAGAATCCACTGAGGTCCTCAATCATCGTGGCTCTAGAGCTGATAGCAGCTCGCAGATGGAGTTGTTCTTCCTCCGCTGCTTCTCGATGTTCCTTCTGTCGACTAGCAATAGCTTTCCACAAACAACTCGACAACGCCGCGTCGGTGGACGGAGATACTCCTCCATCATCAGATGACTCCTGTAACCTGTCCAATTTAGCAGACAGCTCGTCGATCTCGCGACGAAGCGCTTCCTTTTCTGCTTTCTGCTTCTTGCGGTACTCGCTTCGTCGGATGGCGTCTTTCGAACGTTGTTTTTGCTGTTTTGGTGCTACAATTGGGTTGGTGGCTGGCGCGATATTGGTGAGAGTTGGAATTGTGTCCAAAGGTAGCAACTCCGGCACGGGCGAGTCTAAAAGAGGCCCAGCACTGGTAAAAAGCCCATCTTGGTCGAAATCTGAGAACGTTAGAGCAGTGGGCAGCGCCAGCTCATCAGACGCCTGAATGAAGTCCACCAACTCGTCGAGAACGAAGTTGTCCATCTTTTCGAGGCTCGTCATTTCGTAAAGTGACAGTGAGCAAATCGGAGTTACGGTACAGGCTGGCTTCGCCATCGGGTAGGACAGGAGAAAACTTGCTGATGGGTAACAGGGGAAAGTCAACAGCAGCCACACGCGGCCGAGAGTGATGGTTTGCGGAGTAAACAGCTCCTACGTGACGCAGCGCTTCCTGGTAAGTAATCACAGGGACAAGCCGTAGGAATCGTTCCGCGCGGTGCCGCCAGCACTGCTGGAGGTCGGCAAGTGGCAGGCGAACTGAAAGCAAAACAAGAGTTATCCACGTCACATGATCTAAATTAGTGGCTGTTGAGAGCAACTCAGCACACGCCCAGTGCGTCGTCCAGCAGCATCTTTTCCAGCTTCTGCAGAGCTAATTGGCAGATATCTTCGCCATCCTTGATGAGCATATCGGCGAATTGCTTTGCTGTTGCACTCGAGGCGGCCAATTCGCCGAAGCTGATCGGAACGAAGCGGGAGACCATATCGAGCACTGACCCGACGCTTCCGTCCACACAGCTTGGCGATGGTCGGATAATGCTCCACCCTGTTTCGTCCGAGTGCAAGCCACCAAATATGCCCTCGCCTTCTGAGAACTTCCTCCACACGAGAACGATTCGGTGGCCTTCGTTGAATCGACGCATGACGCAGTGCTGGGCAATCGAGCGACCTAGCGGGCCGTCGATGTGGCACTTTGTGATCATCGTGTCTGCAGGAACCCACGGCTCGTCCAGTGTTACGAACCCAGGACAGAACGCCATGCAGCAGACCTTGTCGAGGTGTGCAGACACCCGCTCATAAGCGAACGGCGTGGAAAACGACCCCACTAATTCATGGTACGTGGCGTCCTTGTTGGTCGAGCGAGGAGGGTTGTAGTACAGCTTCGTGTGCTCACAATCGTCGCCTTCAGTCTGCACTGTGGTGGCCTGGAAAGTGCTGTCCGTCTTGGTGTAAATCTCGTCCAGCTCGCTGATATAAGCTTCATACAGAGCCTTATCTGGTGTCTCTGTGCGTAGCCTTTTAGGGGAGAAGCCAGCATCTTCCAGCAGTTCTTCGCTAATTCTCTTCCGGATGAGTTCTCCAAGGTCACGAATCAGTGCGGACCTTTTCTCAATCGCAGCCAGGAGTTTGTCCTTTTGTTCCTCGGCATTCTGTCTAGCCTGTAAGTTCCTGTCCGCAAGAGCCTTCCAGACTGCATTAGTTGTCATCCCCAGTCCTTCTCGGGCTTTGGTAGCCTCCTTCTTGGTCTGAAGTGTCGATAACTGAATAGAAAGCTGTTCTGCCTGCTCGTGTAGCGCATCTCTCTGTGCTTTTTGCTTCTCTCGGTACGTTTTGCGTCGAACGGCGTCTCTGGAGCGAATGTTGATCACTTCGCCAGTGTTGTGAGGGGAAGAAGAAGAGGAAATGGCTCTCGCTGACGTGCAGTCGCTGTCGCTTGTATGGCTCCTGTCATTGCTGAAAAGTCCGTCGAAAGCCATGGAGTCCAGCTGCAGGTCGGCTGGTAGAGACGGCAAAGAGTCATTCTTGTCCAGAGATTGCAGTAACTCAGTACCAGGGATGGCAGCGTCGTCGCCAGAGCGGAGGAAGTCCATGAACATTGCGTCCGCCATTTTTTACTGAATGAGTTGCTGTGCCAATTAAATTATTTGTGGAGAGAAATATTATAGCCAATCATTGACGTCTACTCAGAGCGAGTAAACACGAGAGTGAATGTCACTGGCTACATCATCAATTTAAAAAACATAAATTACCGCAATTGCTGGCACCACAAGATAAATTACTTCGCATTGTATTGTACGGAGCTGGCTCAACACACACCTAGGGCATCATCCAGAAGAAGCGCCTCCAGCTTTTGCACACACGCTTGGCAGTCTTCTTCTCCGGCTGCAATGATGGTGTCTGCGAACTCTTTTAATTTCCCATCAGAAGAATCCACAGTGCTGAAAGACATGGGCACGTAACGAATGATGGACTCCATGACGGTGCCGCCGCCGTCCACACAGCTAGGAGCCGGGCGAATAATGTTCCATCCCGTTTCGTCCGAGTGCATACCAGCGTAGACTCCTTCCCCTTCAGTGAACTTACGCCAGATAATCACCACTCGATCGGCCTCATTGTAGCGACGCGTAATGGCGTGCTGCACGAGGGAGCCGGCCGCCATTCCCACACGCGCTTCAATGCGGAACTTGACAACATTTGTGTCATCAGAAACGCCCGGCATCGCAATCTTCTCGCTATTCGCTCGGTTCTCCATGCACCTGATCTGACCAACGAGAGATCGCACCCGATCAAATGGGAACGGCGTCGTTGACTTGCCTACCAGCTCGTGGTAGTTTTTTTTCTTGGTCACTGAGCGCGAAGCATTATAAAACCCTTCTTCGTCAGGATGACCCTCCATCCCCGTTTCCTTGAAAATGCTGTCGGTTCTGGCGTATTTCTCGTCCAGCTCCTTGATGAAGGTTTCGTACAAAGCCATGTCGGGCGTCTGCACTCGAGCTTTCTTGCTTGGCGAGCTGCCACCGTCGCCGTCGTGCTGCTCTTCACTGATTCTCTTCCTGATTATCGACCCTAAATCTCTGATCAACGACGTCCTGCGTTCGACAGCCTCGCGAAGTCGAGACTGCTGTTCTACGGCCACTAGTCTAGCTTCCAGATGACGGTTGGCCAGAGCCTTCCACATTGCTGTGGGCGCCAGTCCAAGGCCACTCCTGGTTTTGGCAGCTTCTTTCTTGCTTTTAAGTGTCGACAACTGGGAGGATAAGTCCTCCACTTCCTTGTAGAGATCGGCCTTTTGTGTCTTTTGCTTCTGCCTGTAAGTGCTGCGTCGGATGGCGTCTCTGCTGCGAAGGTCCTCCACCACGACAGTGTGTGGTGGGGAAGAAGTGGAGGCAACACTCTCAGTCTCATTGGACGTACAGTCGCTGTCAGTTGTTACAGAGTGATGATCAGAGTGATGGTCATCGTCGAAGAGTCCGTCGATTGGCGTCACGTCCAGTAACTGCAGCGCGATGTCCGTGTCAGCGATGGACAGCAGTGGGTCTTCCTTGCTGTCGAGCGACTGCAGCAGTTCCGCTCCGGATACAGTCGGGTCGTCGATGTTGTGCAGGAAGCTCACGACTTCATCTAAGAACACCGAGTCGGTCATCTTGAGTACCAGCAGAGACAAAAGCCAAATGCGGGAGAAGCCAAAAGGCGGCACTGGCAAGTTACTCCTTGATCGCGTAATGTACTGGATGTAAATTGTCGTAATCCAAGTAGGGCAAGGGTCGGTAAGCAAACATGTCGGTGGGAATGACGGTCACGTACCGGTACTTTTGTTTTAATCTACCAGCGGTACCGGTATCAGTATTTATGTGCGTTTGGTGTTGGTGGTTGTCACATCCAAATGCTCCAGGACGTTGTCGATGAGGACACTTTGAAGCGAGGTGAGGATGTCGTCTCTTGCCTTGTCATGTTGTTGGTGCAGCGCCTGCTCAAACGGCTCTCGATCGCGTAGCATTGCGGTGGTGGTAAAATGTATGGGGGTTCGTCGAATGCACATCTCGATCACAGTTCCGGCTTCTGACGCTCTCAGAGAAACCCACGCAGTCTCGTCGAACTGGAACCCATTGTGCACTCCCTCTCCTTCAGACACAAGCTTCCAAGCAGCGATATGACCCTTGTTATATCGTCGTGTAACCAGTCGATTTCGCAGGGAAACCTTGACTCCGTTCTCCAACGTGATAGCGTTACGAAAGCTTCGAGCACTTGTGTTTTCTGGGTCTCGAACGTCAACACAGCGCTTGTAGTCTGGGTTGTCAGAGTGATGTCCGGTACCATATTTCCACAGGAAGTGGCTGGTCTGAGAAAGCGAAAACGGGATCGTTTCCGTAATGTAAAGCTGGATGTAGTCCAGCGTGCCGTCAGGCATTCGAACTTTGAATTGGGGCTTTGAACGGCACGTTTGAAACAGTTCTTCGACATGCTCACAGTTCGAATCCAGGTCTTGGATAAGAGCATCAAACAATTCAGTTTCTGATACTCCGCAGCGTTGTTTCTTGTGACCACTGACTGCTTGGACTTGTCCAGTTAGAAACAGTGATTTCTCTTCCGGTATTCGCATGACTTTGGTGAGCGTTCGAATATATGTAGCTTGTACATGGGCGGACATGGTCAACGCTCGTTGCTCCTCTTTAGCCAGAAAACATTCGTGCTGCTGTCGAGTCGCGACAGATTTCCAAAACCAAAACGTTGGTTTCTGGACGGCGTTGAATTGGGCTCTCTCTCTCTCTTCTTGACGTGCTGTACACGAGCGAGTTCCTCTTTTAACTCGATAGCTTGGCGTCGCAACTCCTCGCGTTCTCGCTTCTGCATACGGCGATAAGTTTGTCGCTTACTCGGCCCACTCGCTTGATGAGGCTTCTCTGTGTTATCATTTAACGTGAGGCCGCCCATGTCCTGATCATCCGAAATGTTCATCGGGGAGAGAGGATCGAGTTCTTCTACCAGCAGCGCTTCGGCAGCAGTCAGAAGAATTGTTGCGTCGAGGTCTTCCAAGTCAAGATGAATGTGTTTTAGGTCCTCGGACGGCTGCAGCGTTGGCGAAGATGCTCCTAGTGCAGGTACCATGGTGTTATGGCAATCCAGGTCTTCGTCTTGTGGTGTTTGCTGTGCTTTGCGTTGTGGTTTGCTGTCAGTAGTAATAGTTCAGCACCAAAGACAGAGGGTTTTTTTCTTAGCTTTATTCTACAAGGAGAATAGGTTTAACCGTTTCTAATGCTCTGGTAGGGTTTCATAGACACAACCTCTCGACAGGCTTAGAATGAGAGAACGCTCTAATCCATCTCACACAGTCGCAGAAGTCAACAAGCAACTCAGATAGAGAGTCATAATTTTTTTTATGACCAATCGAGTTAAAAAAAATCAGCACGAGATTACTTTAGAAGTTCATCTACCTCAGCCTTAAGCTTAGGCATCTTAGTCTTAATGAACTCGTTCTTCTGCAACCATCCGAGATAATCAGGGTCAATAGTTTGGATCTGTTTAATCGTCTTATTACGATACTTTCCAACTGACATGATGTATGATCCATCGTCATTACTGAACTTCTGAGTTAGGAACTTGCCAATATCACTGTTGTCTTCAATGAGACTCTTTTGATTCGATAACCAGCGGCAGTACCCAGGGTCAGAGTCATATACCTCTTGAATAGTCTTCGACTTATGCTTGCCAAACGTTAATGTAGTCATGTTGTTCGATCTATCTATATACACAGCCAGATCATTATTTTGAAATTAAATTAATTAGGATTATGGTATTTGAATTGAACGGAGAGGAAGCGACCGATCTCTGAGTCTGCTACGAACATCCCCTGCTCATACAACCAGCGACAGTAGCCGCGATCGACCTTATAGATGCTATAAATGCTCTCGCCATAGTGTTTCCCGAACTGAATGATAGAACCCATGGTATCTATATAGGTAGCACGATAATTGAATAAAATTTAAATAAATTCAAATATGTTTCTTAAGCTGTGGTATAATCTAATACCTCGCCGGTTAGTCTATCGAAGCTTAGTTCCTGTTCGCTGATGACAAGTACAATCAGATTGACTCCCTGGCAACCAGCATTCACTCCCTGGATTTGGATCGATTGAGGTACATCACGCTCGGTCAGGCGACTAACGTCTGCCACGAGGATACGGTTGGTTAGCGACCAAGTCTGGTAATCAAGCAGACCATTCACAAGCTCGGGAGTCAGATCGCCGTTAATCGCACCAATCTTGGCAATCTCATTCGTGAAGTGGTGGAAATCGTAGTCATGGCTGATGTCAAACACCTGCTGCGAACCGATACGAACGTTGAAGTTGCGAATCGACGAGTCAGGCTGTACAGTCCATGGAGCGCTATCGAAAGGCCTTTGGTACTCCTGTACGGCTGCCGTTGCAAAACTACCAGTCTGTTCAGCAAACGGAAGGACAACGATGCACTTAGCGTTCTTAACACTGACCAATAGCTGAAGGTCAAAGGAAGCGTTGAATTGACTCGATTGCTTACCAATACCAGCGCGCTGATCGAATCGCTAAGCATACACGTCGTTGTATCGAACTTTCTTGACAGGCTTCGAGATGATGGCTTGCGGGTTCTCAAGATGGATGAACGGTGCATACAGACGAGAGGTCGTGAAAGACATGTAGGTACCATCAAGCGTAGGTTCAAGTGAATTTACAACAGCACCCCATGCGATGCTGAAGCCAGCAGATGCTGCAAGAACGCTAGACATAGGGTTTCCGGTGCTAGAGGCCGATACCATGACAGGGCAGGTGTTTCCACTCGATAGCGTAGTAGAGGTTAGAGACATGCCCTTGCCAGCATCCACGGCAACAACAGAACTCAGGAATACTGTCTAGCGTAGCAGATGCTGCCGTACCCGCTCTGGCAACCGCACTCGGAGCTCCACAGGGAGCAATTCCTGCTCGTGCTGCCCTCAAATCGATGACGGGTATTGGGCTATACGATGACGATAGCGAGGGCGGAAGGCTATCCATGGCTGATGTTAAGAAAGGTGCTAAACGAGCGCTGGCCTACACGAAACGGAAGGGCATTCTTACGGATGCCGTTGATGCTGGCGAATCGTACCTATTAAGCAAAGCAACGAAGCCGGAGCATGGAGATTTAATTAAATCTATTCGAGGCGAAGTCCGACGCAGATATGGCGTTGGGGTTGCCACTTCTCCATCTCAGAAGGCAAAACGGCCCGCCAAATTCGCTAACGGCTCGCAGGAGGCAAAGGATCACATGGCTAAGCTGCGTGCTATGAGAAGCAAGGTTAAGGCTGGTGGATCATTTAGATTATAACAATCCACTTCATCTGATAACTAAAAAAAATCAACAAGAGTTCTTATTGTTTTGGACGCAGCAGCAGCATGATCGATACCGAAGTATCGCGGAATTTGACTTTTTGATCATTTTGATTGTAAATACTAATTGTAATCGTCGATCGAGAGCCATTGTGACAATTCATCCACGCATACTGGGAAGGCTTGTACGATATTAGTTGACCAATTTCAGCGTCTCCGCGATCGAAAGCACTGATGATATCTCCGGAAACAAAATAATTGTTCTTAATCAGATCGCAACGCACGATGTAGGAACTCGTCGGGTGTATTTGAGGAATGCCGTTTGAGAGCTGGGCACTTGCCACCGTGGCAGGTGCTGCCGGATAGGTTCCTAACGAAAGCCCTACAACAGAACCGAACGAGGCATTATCAATGATTACACGAGGGACGCGCGTCGTTGTAGGCAAACCAGTACCTCCAGTGGAATATAGTCCAGTAGCAGGTCTGGTCCACGTACCGCCTGTAGATGGCACAGCTGTTGGCGTCGGAGAGAAATCGAATTGCGCGGCGTAATAAACGGAATTCTCGGTCAACTGGATATAGAAAACGTTTTCACCCGATGGGTTAATAAGATACGCCCCTGCGGCTACGAGAGCCGCTTGGATGCTTCGATTCATATCCTTGTAGCTGTAATATCCGTCAGCGAGGTTAATACTGATCGTAGACGTTGTCGCAGCTGTTGGAACTTCGATCTTGAAGCTGGTGTTCATAAATTGAGTACTATCGATGTTGTATTCGGAGTTGTAGAGCGTGATTGATTGGATCGCGCAAGCTACATCACGGAAGTCCGCTGCCGAACCGGGAAACGAATATTGCCAAGTGGAATTATAGCCATCTTGTACGAGATTAGTTGAATCTATCTTCAAAAAGCTAGCCATCTTAGTTGTATATGATTCCGGTCAAAATCTCAGCTGATATTTATTCATAATCATCAGTCTTGATGACTTGATTGAAGTTATATCTGATTTGACCTTTGACTGAATCAATCAGGAGCATTTGTCCTTTCCTCTCCGTAGCTATATTGTAGTAATAAACGATCGATCGATCGTCAACACCCTTGATATTGAAATCTCTAACAACCATCTGCAGATCTCTTTTAGAATTGGCTTTTAGAATAGCTACGTACTCTGAATTCAATCGGATCATCTTATCAGTTGCAAAGTAGCTATGACTAAGGAAAATTGTACTCAACTTGAAGTGCCGGCCCCTGGCTGAAGATATTCTTCTGGAGTAGCTTATCGTTGCTGTAGTCGTCTATGATGACAAGCTCAGGTTTGTTAGAGCTCATAGGAGTACGTCGGACTTGATCAACGGTCGGAGGCATATCTGGGTCAGCAAATGTAATAAAACCTTCCAGCTTGTCTCTAAGGTACTCATAGAGCTCCTGGTGAGGATTACGCGCGATGATTGTCAAATGTGCGAATATGTGCGGAGAGTGCTTGAGAATAAACATACAGAGATTGTTCTTACCGCTGAAGCTGGGACCAAGCACGACCATTCTGAACAGAGCTTTGATGTCAAGAGCCGGGATATCGCCCGTTCCCGATGATTTGAACCTTTTAGGAAGCGACGCTCCGAAATCTGGAATGGAAGCCATTAAGAAAATAGTTCGATCTATATAAATCGAGACAAAAACATGAGTGGATTCGCCTATCCTCAGCCGATATTCATCTCTCCGATATATAACCCTGCATTCTACCTCTCGTTGGATGCCAGTGGGTACCTGACGTATGATTATGCCCAAACGCTCTACCTTGGGAAGAACGACTATCGTTTAACTTACATCACAGGCATTACTCCTGGAACAGCGACGCCTGGAGTAGCACTTGTAATAGGTAGTGATGGCGGATTGACTGGACTTGGAGCAGTCAGCTGCTCTAGCTTGATGGTGAACGGCATTGCTGTCGTAGCTCTGCCAGAATATCTTAATGGCATCACTCCTGGTAATGCGGCTAACAGCAAATCATTAGTTCTCGATAGCTCAGGAGCGATTGGAACCATCGCATCTCTCACGGCCACATCGATCACTGGAACGCTTCAAACAGCAGCTCAAAGCAATATCACATCCGTTGGAGCGCTCACTGCTCTAACCATTGGAGGCAATCTCTCGTTCACAGGAGCCTCACGCTCACTGACTGGTTTAGCATCTCTGACGGCGACCACACTTATCGGCGCGCTACAGACAGCGGCTCAGACAAATATCACATCGCTGGGTACGCTTACAGGTCTTACTATCGATGGCAATCTCTCGTTTAATGGAGCAGCACGATCGCTGACTGGATTAGCGTCTTTATCAGCAACAACACTTACCGGCGCGCTACAAACGGCTGCTCAAACAAATATCACGTCGCTGGGTACGCTCACTGCTCTGACGATCGATGGCAATCTCTCCTTCACGGGAGCAGCACGATCGCTGACTGGATTAGCAGCTCTAACAGCGACAGCAATAACAGGTACGCTACAAACGGCTGCGCAGACAAATATTACATCTGTTGGTACTCTATCATCGCTGACACTCGCTACTGGAGGCACGGGAATTCAAATACCTAGCCTAAAATTCTGGGATGGTGTGAGCTCATATCTAACTTTTAACCAGGGATATTACTTATCGATAACGGAAGGATCTGTGGACGCTTCTAAAGCTCTTGTATGTAATTCAACAAAAGATTTGAATGGTTTGCGAAATCTCACCATCTCAGGTACTCTGACCGCTTCTACAGCATTAGCTACACCAAGTATAACTACGGATACGATCACCAAATCCGGAACACTGTTGATCAATCCGACGACTCTCAATCTTAACCCGACCACTCTGTCTCTTCGTGGGAGTACTATCAGTGCGTCAGCAGCTCAGCTAAATTATACCACCATCTCAACCCCTGGTACAGCCGAGGCATCGAAGGTTCTTGTACTTGATTCATCGAGCAACATTGTAGGCATACAAACGCTCAGAGTAAAGAATTTGGTAGCGTATCAACCAACCGCAACCCCGCTAACAACCACTTCAGTTGCAACTTCATATAATATGCTCGTATACAACGACTCCGATACAACAGCGACCAATAGCTCCATCGCGTTCGTAAATGACTCATATGGCATTCTTTCATCGTTTGTACCATCAGCGCGTATCTACAGTGCTCGAGATGGTGGAGCCGTCGGAGCTTCAGATTTGATTTTCGGGACTAAGAGCGGAAACGGTACGATGAGTGCCATAGCAGATCATCTTTGCATCAAATCAGGAGCTATCGGCCAAACATGCATCGGGTCTAATTTTAACACCACTACTTCGATGCTGAACATCGCCGGAAGCTCATCGTTAATTTACGGTTCGTGGGAGCGTGTGTAAGAGTGGTGCAATGATCAATCGACCCCAATGCGAGTAGGGCTTATCATCTACAACGAGGCAGGCAACAGTAACTCTAGCGCCACCGGAGCCTCTTTTGGTACGTATACAAACGATCAAATCAGTTTTATGGTCAATGGATCCAATAGGATGTGTCTGAACACCAGCGGTCGCCTCGGCATCGGTAATACATCACCAGAAGCAACCCTACACGTCTCGGGTGGCATCGTTTCGACTGATCAAATGTATCAAAAATCTGCGGTAAACGGAGCATCATATCGTTTCAACTGGTCCGGGGTGGGGTATGGTGCAATTGGTTGGGACAATGCTAATGGCCAACGAATTCGTCTTGGAATTAGCAACGCAGATGGTACCTGGGCTGGGTATCCAAACAGTGTATATGGAGGGCCTTATACAAATGGTAGTGACCGGCGGCTCAAACAAAACATTACTGGTTGTACATACGGGTTGAAAGTTGTCATGAAGATGCAACCGAGGCGTTTTCAATGGATAACAGGCAACGATGGAAAGTTTTCACTTGGGTTCATTGCTCAAGAATTATTGCCTTTGGTTCCAGAGGTAGTTAGCGGTGATGAAACCTGCCCTAAGGATCAGAACGGGATGATAGCGTATCCAATGGGTGTGGAGATGTCAGCCCTACTCCCTGTGCTCTGCAAGGCTATTCAGGAGCAGCAAGCTCAGATAGATATTTTATCAACTACGATCGCGTCTCTCAAAACAATTCTCTGAGTTAATCTAGAGCTTGAATATCAATTTCACGATCAAATCAGATTGCAAACACGCAGGGCGTGGGGTCGCTGACCTTTCGCTCAAGTGCGAAGCTTACAGCTTAAATGTCTTCACAGCTTTAGTCTTTTTTTGAGATGGTTTGTAAGCCCATACTCGTCCACCTGTCGTCTGCGTAGAAGCATCTGACGTCTTCATAGATTTACCAAGATCTGTAGCCCATACGGCTGTTTGAGTCTGCTGAGGTCGATCATGAATGATTAAATTCTTCATTATGGATTTGAGCTCCGAGATGTTGATGTCGGCGTTATCGCCATATCGCCCTCCTGCGCTGGAAATGATTCGAGGATTGAAGAAGAACATCTCTATATCAGACGCGTTATAATATCTCTGAATTCAGAATCGGAAATCAATCTATTGCTGTACATATCGATGGATAGAGACTTCAGCTGTTTGATAATGCTTGGGTTATCATTACCAAGATCCATCTCGCCTTTCAATTTATCGTACTCAGCGCGCAGGCTGTCCAGTGAGTCATCGAACTTATCATGAAATTGATATTGAAGATGAGTTATCGCTAGAATCTCCTTGAACATCTTCCTATCGTCGATGGTTAGCTTGTCGTAAGCACCTTGACCGATATGCTGCTTGTAGACGAGGGTTTTGATCATGGCCTGAAGACTATCGCTGATATCACATTTAGGTCCGCATTTGCGGCGATTAGGCTGAACAATTACGAGTGTTTTAGCATCTAGATCTGGCAGACGAATGTACTTGCTTCCAATCTGACGGTAAACGTATGCGGACGGAGTTGCTAAGCCCTGAATCTCGTTCAAGTTATACGTACGGCCACGCTTGACAACACCATCCAGAGGAGCAACACCTGCCCCTCTTAGGCCACGCCCTTTCAATCCACTCTGTCTTTGTGCTTTAAAAGCATCAGCAGCACGCTCTCGCTCTTCCTCTTCTTGCTTCTCACGAACAAGTTCGATATATGTTTAGATTTGATTGAGTAAACAGCCTTAGTGGCTTTAACAGCAGCTCTCGCAGCCTTCAGCGCGGAATTGTTTCGCCTGGTAAGCCCGGCCGCCTTTATCGCATCTAACCGCGTCTGAGCCTCTCCGTATTCTTGAAAAGCCGCCTCTGCTGCATCGTGGATCTTCTGGAGATTTTCATCATAATCATACAGATCGGGACTTTGCTGCTTGATATCAGATGCATTACTAAATATGACCTCACGAATGGTCTCGAGATTAGCATTTACATTGTCTATCATTTTCAGCTCATCATTGCTTGCTGGGGATTCTATATCACTCGCACTGCGATGGGCATCTTCCAAAGCAGTAAGTAGCGATTGAAACGTATCCATCCATCTTATAGTCTTCATCAAATCTCCATAAGGCTTCCACGATACCGGCATATCGGCTTTGTTTCTGATATTGAGAACACGCTCTCGCATAGGCTGACCAAAATAGTAGCTTTCGTGAGTCTTAACGCCATGCTTGCTATCTACAACCGGTCTTAGCTTGAATGGAATTGAGACCTTTTTATCGAAAAGACTCTTGTAGTACTCGGTTAGCAGTACCTTGGCATCACTATCGATTATCGAAAGGTTTGGATCTCTATCTTCGTCTACTCCCGTTTTAGTTCCGGGTCGCGCTTCAAGGTCATCACCAGCAGCAGCATATTTCTTAGAGTCAATCTGTTTATCAAGATTTCCAACTGGGACTAGCATCAACCCTTTATCATTACCCATTGTCAAAAATATGCTTAGAGTTAGCTGCCAATTGACATTTTTAGTCGCTGCATTATGAGGGAGATTCGATTTCATTCCATATATCTCGATTACATTGGAGTCAATCCAAACATACCCATCTGCATAAGTCTTTGATGTGGTTAGCATGGGTTTGATGCTCTTAGATAAACCAGCTGATTCCAGTATCTTCTGATTTTTGTATATATTCCAGAACAGCTTGATTTTAGCATCGGTATTATCAGAAGTTGTCGAAGTTGATTTCCTATCAAAACGGATGTCAGGCAATCTCCGATCCTTAAGGATAACATCGAGATCCTCTAAATCGTCACCAGGTCGCTTCTTCTTTTCCAATCGGGTAATGGTTCGCGTCAGAGTCTCTTCGTCGCGCATTGCTCCAACCTCATCGATTGAGTTGCTTTCTCCATCATAGAGGATGTCCCTGATTTTTGCCTCAGTCTTCATCCAGTCAATGGATTGATAATTTCGCGTTTTATTCCCGCTCTTAATGAGTATTAGAGAGGCTTTCGGGCCTAGGTAATATCGATTGTCAACTTTGCCAGTTTTTCTCCGGATAGGATGAATTTTCAGAGAAGACCAGTTCGGTTTTTTTATAAAGAAATCTTTGATCCACTCTCGTGCGTTAACCTGATATTCTGTGTCTAGCGGTTTCGTAGGTTTTTTAGTTGGAATTTTACTATCAAGCGTCTGGGTGTCAGTATCAACCATTATGGGAGTATCAGCATCAACATCCGTCTCAACTCCAACATCAGTTGTATCAGGGCGTGCTTGAAACCCTCTATCAGTAGTATTAACTCGACTCGACTGTGTACCAGCCTCAATCATGACCGGCGAGACCTCAGGGATTTTGACAGAGTTTTCAATATTTAGACTTTTTTTTTCGTCGGGCATATCGGTCTGAGTCGACTCGCCTGATGTTTTAGCTATCGTAGTAATCGTTTTATCAGCATCGGATGCCCATGACGCTCCCTCATACATACCATGCTTGGCTTTCGCTTGGCGAACTCGTCTCTGAGTTTTTTCAAGCAGCTCATGCCGCTTTTGTTCTCGCTGAGCTAATGATTTGAAATTTGGGAACATATTGGATCTATATAAGTGTTGATCATAAAAAAGATTGCTCATAATTACCAATACGTTGGCATTACTGAGTCGTGGCGATACGGCATGTAGGTATGACAAATTCGATTTCGATCGCCCAATAAGCTGATATATCGATCCTTGATACATATGAACGGTACTCCAAATATCTTCTCAAGCTGAATTTTAAATCTAGGATTAGCTACTGTTGCTCGAAAATTAGACACCTTGTCGAGTGTAAGCAGCTCGCGTTTGATTCTACTCACTTCTTTAATGATCCACATCTTCCGTCGCAGCGTGGCTAGCTCTCGCTCTTTATCTAGGCAGTTCTTGCACATCGGTTAGAACGTTAACTACCGTTGTATCTATATACAAGCCAACATTTTTTGCAATGGAAGAGGTAAATGCTCGCACTTGTGCGTGCGGTTATCGACCCCACGCATGGCGTGATGAGATACAATATATAGATTACGATCCATGTGATGCCGTGGGAGTATACGACAACACTCTTGATGTAGACGAGGCTGAGAAGCTATCGAAAAAAAATGCAGAGCTTCAGAGACGAGCTAAGAACACGAGACTTGCGCTTGCGCGATGGATACCTCCTAAGGCAGTCAAGTGCCCAGATCCGTCTAAGCTCGATCTATAGAAGTGTGCTTAGCCCAGTACTCGTTCTCGAGTGTTGATCTTTTGTTTTTGTTAATCAATCGTAAATTATCCTGTGGCTCCCAGCTGTCGAGTTCTCTACCAACCCACTTAACCAAATATTTGTACTTCTTGTTCTTCATCATTTTGTGGTCTAATATCTTCTCCGCTTCAATAATATCGCCACGATTAATGATAGCATCAGTTGTCTTGAATTGAACCAGTTTTAGATCGTTTGGTGTCTTATAGAGCGTATGCCCATTTTTGGATCGGATCTGGACTCGATATCCATCCATCCCAACGACTGAATATACAGCCTTGCTCCAGCGAGCTGCCTCCTTATCAAACGTTTGCTTCTTGAGTCGATATAATACATTTGAACCAACCTCAAACTCGGTTTCAACCTTGTCTGCTTCCTCGCGGTTATGATTCAGCTCTGACTCCATGACCTTACCCTTGGCCTCGTTCGGGGTCATACCAATAGAGCTGTGGGTAGTGCTGTTGTAATTTTCTATTAAATCGCTGATGAGTTTCTGGGTAATCTTTCTTGGATCTACCTTAGTTAGTCTCTGCTTCAACGTCCTGTTGAATCGTTCAATTTTTCCCATCGTCCCATGGTCCCCTGGCTCATTGTTGTAGTGATCAATTTTCTTTGATTTGAAAAATTTCTGAGCATGTGCATTCATGAACTCGCTGCCATTGTCAGTCGTGAGGATATCAACTTTATGGAGGCGAACGAATGCTTTGAGGGCATTTAAAACAACCGATGCGGTTTTATTTTTAAGTAGTTTTGCATAGGCGATGCGAGAGTTGATATTAATGCATGCCAATATTGGTTGTTTGTCCCAGAATGGCAGATCCATCTACCACGAATTCGGATTGTGTGATATGATCTTGAAGCCATCAAAGCTCTTCTTTTGCTCCTGAAATCGCTGAATGTCTGTCTGACTAGCATACCATTCCTTAACTAATTTGAGAAAGATTTTTTGGTCTATATCTCGTGCCTTCTGATAAAGCGCTTGTACCCCAACATAACCGGTTTTGGGGTCGTAGTATAGTTTGTTCAGTAGCTCTGCCATGACTATGTTATAGTCCATAAAACAAACTGAACTTCGTTCAAATATTGAGCGGGATTGTGGATATGCCATCTGAGAGTACTTGCCGTTTGTCATACCAATAGTTGAGGGCAGTTTTCCTCTGAGTGTATGTGATAATCGACTTAGACTCCTTGCTGATACGAAACCCCTTGTTAGTTCCCTGGAGCGTGATACGATCGCGAACCACCGTCTCGAACCCGTCTGGATTGAGTACATCCTCATTGCGACCTCGACCCTGCTGCACCCCCTTGGCGCTAACTTTGACCTTGTACTCGGAGTCAGGTAGGTAGCAGATGTAGTTCTTGCTCGATAATGAGACCATCGCATCGCCAGACCACTCATCTTTAAATAGCCCAGGCGTACGGCGATCAAATTTCGCTACATCAGTGCTGTAATCACGTGGGAACCACTCATACTTGTGTTGTTTGAAGTGCCCACGTAGCTCAGGTTTGATGCAGTCCTGAAATGGGTTCTCACAGCTGAAGGCGATGTATGCTGAGTATGTATCCATTTCGTGGTACTGGAAGTCAGATCGATCGAAGTAGTAGTCAATGCAATCGTAGTAGAACTGGAGCATACGCAGCTTAGCAAGTTGATAGATTGCAATGCTCAGATGGATCGGATTTTTGTTCTTGATGCGTCGCTTTTTCATGGTGATCTCAGCGGCATCGTTCAACTCATCGAGTCCATGGAACGTGAAGTGTTCGATACGTGATTCGATTATGTCATCGTCTGACTCGTATTTGATCTCCTTGTGCTTAGTCATATCCATGCCAGATCGACCGAAAGCACTATTGCCCACCAGTTTCATCATTTCCGCAATCATGGTCTTAGACTTATCAACATCACCCTCCCGTCGTGCGTTCGATACAGCATCCATAAATGGGGCGAATGCCTTGTGAGAGCTTGCCTTGATAAAGCTGTAAGTCTTAGTGATCTCCATTCCGTGTGCAAGGTACCACTTGAGCAACGGAGCGTAAATAAGGATTTTTTTCTCCGAAGTAGCTTCCAATTAGCTTGCGAGCAGGCTTTGCGCGGCCTGATTCACGAGCTTGATTGTATTCATACATGTGAACGCCAATGATGCTTTGATCTTCACAGTCGATAAGCGTATTCTTGAAAATAGGTGTCATCTCGCTGAAATATTCCTTAAGGTGCTCAGGAGTACGAATATCACACTCGAGGAAGCTGAAGACCTTGTCAGCCTTGATATCATCGATGATACCATCATACGCATCGACGGTGGTCAATCGCCGCATGGCATATCGTTTCCAAGAGCCCAGAGATAGAGAGCATTGGCATCGTACCCGATGATCTTTTTACACATCTTACCTCCACGAATCTTCGTCTCATTGCGCTTGGCGTACCGATTGAAAATAATTGAAGGTCCGCCAGCGATGTTGGCTTTCATCTTACCATAGATCTCCGATTCTTCCTTATCAATGCTATAGACCAGTCTATCCGAGTTAAACTCGAGTAGCTTCTTGTATCGAAACCCACCGAGCGACATGTCCTAACGAGCGACGTTGCATTCGACGCAGCTGATCAGAACGTTTCCATCAATATGTCCTAGCTTGTTATTGACACGGTCGGCTGATGCTGTATCTGTGGTCAATTGACAGTAGCAAAGTCCTCATAAGTACTTCTGCCGCTTGAGTAGATAATTCAGATGTTCGATAGTCATGTCGTACTCGCGACCAGCACCCGCATCCTGGCTTTTGTATCCACTCATCCGCTTAACCGAGAATCTGAATGCTTTAGCCGGCTTCCGGCTACGCTTTTCGAGGTTATTGAAGCAAGTCTGGTACATGATCTTCTCACTGAGCCCCGGCAGCGATACACCGTCAGCAAACATATCCAGCTCAAACCCCTTAAACAGCTCCCGCTGGGCCTTGATTGCCTTGATGAACGGTACTACGTCAAGATTGTTATACCAAATCAGCAGGTCATTGATCGTCTTCATTTCGTAGTGCTGCCATACGAACTTTACTCGCTCGTAGTCAGCATTGCTAATGCTCGTACCACGGAGTGCACTGTCGAAGGCTGATTGTGGAGGGATGTTGGTCTCGTTGAGCACCTCGAACCCTTTGATGTACTCGTAGGGGGAATAACCCCTTACCAAGACCACAGAGACAACGAATCTTGTCATCACACTTGCATCCACCGAGATATGTAGTAAGATACTTCTCGTAGCTTGTACCAGCCGGGACGTAGTTGGTAATATCAAGCATTTTCATATCATCGGTGGCGATGCACATGTAGCTAGGGTTCTTGATAACGGGTTTGATGTTTTTGGTGCCGATAACAGCAAACATATCGTTCTTGATGAGATTGATATCGTAGCGTCCGCTGTTGAAGCCAAATACCGGTACTTGATCGAGCTGCTGCTTGATTTTACCATAATCCGTCCTCTGCTTACCAAAAGCAAGGATGCTGTGGAAGTCGAAGAAGCTGGAATATTTGGCTTCTCCAATCCATCTATCTACGTCGTCCATAGTGTAAGTTTTACCTAAAACAACTCCAGGGATCTCCATACCCGTTAATCCGTGGGCGTTGATGATTTTAGAGAGGAGCGACTCATACTTGGATACGTTGTACAGCTGGATTTTCGACCCAACGTCGGCAATGTATTTGAACATATCCGTAAGCAAAGCCTTCGGATCGTCATTTACAAAGCAACGCACCTCCTCAGTTAAGCTATCCGCTACCGATACTGATACCGGAATGTGCTCGTTTGTGAAGACAGTGCTTTGCCCATGTTGTACCACAGTCGGCTTAAGAATGGCTTCAAAGTCGTAAACGATGAAATGGTTAAGATATTGGCCCATAGCCTTGATCGAGTACTTCGAGAGCAATGATTTAATAGTGTTCTGAACTGGCTTGTAGATAGTTGCTTGAGCTGGGAAGCTCTCGATATTTACGAGCTCACACATATTCTTCTTATGATTCTTAAGCTTGTCTGCGCTAATGAATATCATTTCACACTTGGGACACTGATATTTGCTTTGGAGCATGTCCAGGTTGCTGATGCAGAGAGCGTGATTTTCATGGGAGAGAATGTTGATCGCCTCATACGCCTTGTCCGATGGGCGGATGCATTCAACCTTTCCAGAAGCCACATCCATTGTATAGACGTTGATGCTGAGCTGAAAACATTCCTCCACCTCATCGATCTGTAGAAGATCGATCTGTTTGAAATTACGGAACAGACTCAGTGTATAACTAATACCCTCGAAAGAGCAGTAGCGCTTGAACGCTGCCTTCACCAGAGCCTGAATGAATCGTGGGTCTTTCTTAGTACCAGACTGAGTGTGGTGAGCAATACAGTGGACAACGCAGTTGTTGTTCGTTTTGGGAAAGTTGATTACATGCTTGTTATCGCGGATGATCTTGGGGATGACCGCAGCGCTATCACCAAGCGCATGACCGCGATGGTAAATGAAAATCTTAAATCCAGTGATAGTCTTAAGCTTATATCCACTCGAAGGGTAGTTGAGCTTGTCGGCTAACTCCATCGACCGAATCTCGGAAATGACCTTCTTACGAATGTCTACCTTGCTATTGATGGCAACCGATCTTTCGAATACAGACGTGTTGACAATGTTCGGATGCCACTAATGAGTAAAATTATCATCTGTCTTGCTGATTAGATCATATCCTAGAGCGATATTGACCTTGAAAGCATTCTTCTGACTTGCGAGAACGTTCTCAAGTTTGTCATAGAACTTTGAGGCTTGGATACCCTCATATAGGTGATACTCCATGTTCTTTCCATTGTAGAAGCGATACTTAGGATCAGTCTTATAGTTAGCCGATATGTGTTTCTCTAGTTTATCGATAGAGACCTTGTACTGCTTAGCTACGAGTTTCCGATTTTTAGGGTGGGAAATGTTGCTAATATATACCATCTTACCGGTTCTACCGCTGATCCCCCATTTAATAGCCCGAATATTTAATCTACTTAATCCCTCAAGTTCGTAGGCAAACATATTTGCTATATATTTGTGGCTATATTATTCTCGTGGGAATGACTTTATAATTATTGGATGTTGCATCAGGATTGACTTTATATCATGGTCCCATAGAAAGTTTTTGAATTTTAATTAATTAATTCAGGTGTGTAGGTGCCCGCCTATATATGGCTTGACTTTTTATGTGAGAAAAAAAACTAATTAATTAGTTAAGTTCGCTTTCGGTGTTAGGTTCGCTATCGCTTGAATTAGGTTCGATTTTTGGTTTCCGCTTGCGAGTACGAATCTGATCTCTATTGTTATCGTCATACCCCTTTTGATAGCTTAAGCGAGCTTCACGTGTGCGCTGATAGTACCGCTTCTGCGCCTCCTTGATGCGCTCTTTGTTAGCCAGGTATTGCTCGGGAGAGTACGTCATCTTTGTATATTAATAACTTTATATTTATCAGGATGAATAGTTAAATATTACTACGAGTTTACTACGAATCAGCAGCTTACGCGCGATCATTGACTATAGAAGAGGACAAGTGAGTTCAGCTGTCAGACAAGGACCGTAACTGTCGCAATGACATCAAATTAGCGAGCAAGAATCGTCATTTACACGAAAGGGTCCAGTACGTGAAGATGAAGGTTACACCACTGGAGGCGAAAAAAATCGTGAATGGGATATGACTTAGGATTTCACCTCGCAGCTGGGAGTTCGATTCATGAAATTGGTAGACATTGCATCAATCTCACGGAGATTTCATAGGAAGATAAAAATTAAGTTCATTTTGCGCTCGATTCTTTTGTTGCTTAATTACCCCTGTGAAGACGAGGTCTGGGGTGTCACAAACACGGCTAACCATTGCATTGAAATCGTTACGACGGACTTTCGGAAATGAGCAAATTGCTGGTAAATAGCAATTTCATCTTCTCTTCCAGTGTGAACCCTTCTGACGAGAAGTCATCGAAGTTATAATCTTCCGAAACCCATCCCTGGATAATCGCCTTTGCTCTGGCCAACTGTGCTTGATGGTACAAACAGCGCCTGAAAGGACGTAGGGTTGACCCGCTTGGAAACCAAAGTGGCTTGCCATCCAACTCGCCAAACGTTGTGAGCACATTGAATTCCGGCGCATATGGAGCGTACACTGGACTCGTACTTGTCTCCCAATCTGTTGGTACGGATTCACCTCCAAGTGCATCCCATTGCTTTTGGGTCAAGCTGTCCACGAGCAGCTTGGACTTAATGTCTGGATTAAACAGTTTCAGTGTGAACTGATCTTCCTTGTCGACAAGAAACGCAATGTCGAGATCATCAAAGGCGCTTTCGATCGGTTTAAACAACAGCAAGCCATTTCTCACATCGTCAATATCTGCGATTTGCACAAAGCGACTTTTAAGACGATCGTGTTCTCGTCGGAAAATGTGTGATGCAATCACAACAGTGCTCGGTAGACCAATTTTCATCAGCATGCACAGCAATATGGGGTCGCCGTCCTGGTTTGTCCCGCAATCACAATTGTATTTCTCCACCAGTTGCTTCTTCAGCTTTTGAGTTCTCGAAGCCGTTGTACTGGGAACATTCAAGAAAGTGTGTTGAAACAACGTGACCGCAACGTCTGCAAGTGGAGATGATGTCTTCTCTTCGGGCGGGGGAACCACCACCAGCACGTGGATCTGCCCCGACTTTGGAGCGCGCCGTTTCCGTTTGGTCATGCTGTTAGCTGTCAACACTTCCTCAATTGTCCTCGTAGCCTTCATCTTCTCGCCATCGATCATCGTTTGAATGTCTTGATGTGTCTTTCCTTCTTCCAACTCCAGCGCTGCAAGATCGTCGTCTGGCAGCCACGTGTCGCCCTTCTTCGCCAGGAAGAGCTGCAGCTTGTCTGCTTCACCCTTGATCGTGTCAGGCTTCTTCGCCTTGATCGCGTCCTTCAAGTGGCCCACCAACCGACTTGCCTCGATGTCCACAGGAAACGCGCTTCCCTCCGCACCAATGATCGCGCACACGAGCGTCACCATCTTTCTTCACGGCGGCAGATTCTCGAAGGGAGGGTGAGAATGTTGGTATCGTACCTAATCGGGAAGTGAAGGCGTGAAGAAACAATGTCACATAAATGTAGCCCTACCTCACGTGATTCCAACCAATGGTGAGAGATTGTGCGGACGCTTCAGCTGCAACGCCGCTCTCCCCTGACCCAGCAGCCGCGTAGATGAAACCAACACCTGGGCATTAGAAAGCGGTTAAACCTGTCTTCGCGTCTAAGAAACCCTATCAGCGCATTAGAAACGGTTAAACCTATTCTCCTTGTAGAATAAAGCTAAGAAAAAAAAACCTCTGTCTTTGGTGCTGAACTATTACTACTGCTGTCTCTACGTCATGAGTTATGATACCGGTCATAAGTTCACCGTGAAAGTCATGTGCAAACAGTGATCGCGTGAGGGTATTAATAATGGTAGTAAACTCCATTGTCGGGCTGTTTGCGCTCTTGTTTAGTCACGGACTGTGACTCACAGTATACGTGTACAGAATATCCTGGTGGCCTACAGTGTAGGCTTCTCTAGCCAGCGCTCCGGGGTGGAGAATGCTTCTCCGTTAAACACGGTCGACCAGAAGTCCTGGACCAGGACTACCAGTGATAAGTTATCACCGACTTGCTGCATGGCCATGTATTAGTCACAGTAAGTGCGCCAAAACGTCGTCGATGAGGACACTTTGAAGCGAGACGAGTATGTCGTCCCTTGTCGTGCCATGTTGTTGTGCGGCGCTTTCTCGAACAACCATCGATCGCGTGGCATTGCGCTGGTAAAATGCATGGGGGTTCGTCGAATGCACATCTCTATCACAGTTCCTCGCGTTCTCGCTTCTGTGTACCGGTATTGCGATACTCTCGTCGCTTGCTGGCCTCAGTCGCTTGATGGATATTGTCATTGTTGAGTGGCGAGTGAATTGAGCAGCGCTTCGGCATCTGTCAGAAGAATTGTTGCGTCGAGGCAGGGATCGGATAATATAATATCTTATTTTATTGAGGTCAATTATGCTCCATAATAGTCATTGAAATATTTGAGTTGCAATAATAAATATTTTACCAATTATAATGGCGATATTTTTTGAAAAATATGTTAGTGACATGGGTTTTGTAAGCACGAAATCTAATTGAGATAGCCAATATAATTATATATTTATCGGTTTGTGAAAAACAAAATAATATACATTTAAATATATTAAATATTTATTACGGGAGTAAAAGTTATTTTTTTTCCGATCCCTGCGTCGAGGTCTTCTAAGTTAAGTCCACTGTGCTTTAGGTCCTCAGGCGGCTGCAGTGTTGGCACCAATGTGTAAGCCCCAGTGCAGCAATGTGGTCGGCAACCTTGTGTGGCAATTGAAACGGTGGAGCATTGCCTTTATTCGTATCCAGCTTTGTCAGAGATGTTGTAGATCCCTGGCAACAAGCACTTGGACTACCGATTTCACGGAGACTTTTACTCTTTCCCAGTGTGCGTGATGTCCAGAATCTGGACTCCAGATCAACTGGAGACAACATCACAAGACGCTAATCCTTCTTTGGCAAATGCGCACAGCTATTGTATTCCACGCTACATGGCGACTGCGCAATGACATATACTTTCACGAAACTCTCGCTGAATCGGCATTACCAGTTTTTTGTATGTGAAGAAGTAAGCCAATATTCTCCAACGACTGGAATTTGATGCCTACCTCACCTGAATGTCGAATTTGAATCCCTCGTCCATAAAATACTGATCTTAACTACGTAGTTAATCCTTTTTTTTTCACTCACTGTGCGTTGTGGTTGCTGTCTCTACGTCGTGATCAGTCATAAGTTCACCTGGCAAGAGGCAACTCATCACTTGCAAACAGAGATTACGTGAGATCGTAGTAATAATACATGCCAGTTTGTTTGTGCCATCGTTAGTCACGGAGTTCTAGATATCTTTTATATACTCACGCCATCACTGTGTACTGACATCATGCGCTGTCGTTCCTTCTTCTTGGCGAATCTTGCGGTCGCATTGCAAACAACCCACCCTTTCGAACAACTCAGTTCGCTGATAACAAGTTTAACAATGGTTACGAACACTTCCTCCCCGATACTCAACGCTTGGCAGAAGGAGAAAAACAAGGAATAACGAAGTTCAAGCTTACCGCTTGAGTCAAAGTGCAAAGCGTAAGGGCTTGCGACGCTGAACAATCGAGCTATCCAGTGAGTTGGAGCGGCTGCAGTTAGCGAAGGAAAGGAAAAGAAATGATGACACGCCTAGTTTTTCGGCTATGAAAAGACTTTGCTACACGATTGCGAGAGGAATGCAAATTTGCTGAAGCCTAACAAGAAGAGCTCAAGCGCATGGTAAAGCGTCAAGCAATGTACATTGATAGTCTCCGTGGCTTGATCGACATACCGGGCATTGTCTGTGGAAATATGGAAAAGAGACTTCGGTTGTAACACATCCTCAATCTTTACGAATTTCTAGCAAAAGTTGAGTGCGACGTGACCTAGAACGAAATCAATATTCTAAGCTTCCAATATCTTTACTATCCTTTCGTACTGTACATGTAGACATGAATGGCAGGTCGTTAGGCGCATTTGGTGACAATTATTGCATTTACAAGTATTTGGCGAATCACTGAGTGGGATTAATCTCCAGAACTTGCCAAGTTGACTGGATTTTCGGGAGTGTATGGTCATTTACTTCGTGAATATGAGACCTGAAGTTTAAGTCGTTACACGCACCTTCGTGGTGACCACGACTCTCGAAGCTCACAAAAAGATCATTTTGCTTGTGTATTAAGCCTAATGTAGGCTATTGTTTGTTGCTTCGAAGCAGTCATGAAAACCATTGTTTATTATGTAGCCTTAGGAGGCTTTTATACAAAAACTGCCTGATTAAGTCGTGGTAAACATGGCACAACTCAGATTCAGATGCATACCGAATACATGTACTTCAAGTATGCCTGTGTGTGGTGCATGTATTAGTCATAGTCTAAGTACTGGTAAGTGCGCCAAAACGTCGTTGATGAGGACACTTTGAAGCGAGGTGAGGATATCGTCTCTTGCCTTGTCATGTTGTTGGTGCAGCGCCTGCTCAAACGGCTCTCGATCGCGTAGCATTGCGGTGGTGGTAAAATGTATGGGGGTTCGTCGAATGCACATCTCGATCACAGTTCCGGCTTCTGACGCTCTCAGAGAAACCCACGCAGTCTCGTCGAACTGGAACCCATTGTGCACTCCCTCTCCTTCAGACACAAGCTTCCAAGCAGCGATATGACCCTTGTTATATCGTCGTGTAACCAGTCGATTTCGCAGGGAAACCTTGACTCCGTTCTCCAACGTGATAGCGTTACGAAAGCTTCGAGCACTTGTGTTTTCTGGGTCTCGAACGTCAACACAGCGCTTGTAGTCTGGGTTGTCAGAGTGATGTCCGGTACCATATTTCCACAGGAAGTGGCTGGTCTGAGAAAGCGAAAACGGGATCGTTTCCGTAATGTAAAGCTGGATGTAGTCCAGCGTGCCGTCAGGCATTCGAACTTTGAATTGGGGCTTTGAACGGCACGTTTGAAACAGTTCTTCGACATGCTCACAGTTCGAATCCAGGTCTTGGATAAGAGCATCAAACAATTCAGTTTCTGATACTCCGCAGCGTTGTTTCTTGTGACCACTGACTGCTTGGACTTGTCCAGTTAGAAACAGTGATTTCTCTTCCGGTATTCGCATGACTTTGGTGAGCGTTCGAATATATGTAGCTTGTACATGGGCGGACATGGTCAACGCTCGTTGCTCCTCTTTAGCCAGAAAACATTCGTGCTGCTGTCGAGTCGCGACAGATTTCCAAAACCAAAACGTTGGTTTCTGGACGGCGTTGAATTGGGCTCTCTCTCTCTCTTCTTGACGTGCTGTACACGAGCGAGTTCCTCTTTTAACTCGACTGCTTGGCGTCGCAATTCTTCACGTTCTTGCTTCTGCGTACTGCGATGCTCACGTCGCTTTCTGACCTCAGTCACTCGATGGATGTTGTCTGTGTTGATCGGGGAGAGTGAATTGAGTTCTTCTACCAGCAGCGCTTTTCGGCATCTGTCAGTAGCATTGTAGCGTCGAGGTATTCTAAGCAAAGTTCACTGTTGTTTAGGTCCTCCAGCGTTGGCGAAGGTGTCCCGAGTGTAGATGCCATGACGTTATTGCAAAGCAGGTCTTCGTCTTGTGGCGTTCGCTGTGCTTTGCGTTGTGGACAACGTGTGGCTTGCTGGCTCTACCGTCATGATACCGGTACCGTAAGCCAAGTCATAAGTTCACCTTGCAAGTGGCAAGTCATGTCACCGTACATGTACTGTACCTATTGGTGCAAATCTGGCTTTCCACCCAGCTAAAACTGGCTATGCTACATCTACTTCGAAAAGGATATTTGAAGCGTGGAATATTGGCTCCATCTTTTATATGCTGATAACTATAATAACTACAAACCCATGTAGGAGATGAAGAAGAAATTAGTTGATTAACCGTTCCTTTTAGGAGATGAAGACAATCAGCTTAACCGTAGTAACACTACGTAGTCGTCGCCGGCTATTGAGTCTTTCCAGCGGAAGGTTCCCTTCATCATCACCGTTCGCTTCGTGGGTTTGAAGACATGCAGTTTTAAGACTCTTTCAACGATAACATACTGTGACAATGTAGTATAGGTAGGTAAAAGTTGATTAACTTTAGCTGGACTTACGTCTTGCAGACCTATGCTCTTACCAGTGTCTTACGTCTAGCATCGCGGAGTCCATATTCGTTGTCGTGGGAGGTTAGGAAGAAGTTCAGTCTGTTCTGACACGAACCCCAAGCGCGTAAGCACTCGATTAAGCGCTCCGCCGTCAATATTCCAATCAGATGAATGCCGAAACAGGAAATGGCAGTGGCTTCGAAATGAAGCCTGCAAGTTAGCGATATTTGGCGTCACCGCTTGTGTTTCGTCGAAGTAAATGTCATTGCGCAGCCGCCACGTTGCGTGAAACACTATCGCAGTGTGTATTTTCCACAGTAGCAACAGGTTCTACTGGTCATCTCTCCATCCTCTAGCAACATCTCTGTTGGACGGGAACAGCAGAAGCTTCCACTCCAAGGTGCTTCGAAAAGCCCTTCGCCATTGACTCCACAGTGTTCGCCACATTTGCGTTAGCGCCGGACAAGTGAGAAAACAATGTTCCAATGTTTCAATTGAATCGCAGCCGTCCCGGACACAAAGTTGTGCATTCGGATTGCTAGTAAGCATGAAGAAGAGCCTTGATCCGACAATGAGGTCTCCAAAGAATAGCCTCAGCATTAAATCGTGAACGACAGGTACCAGACACCGTCGAAGCCAAAGTACCTGAGTGAGCGTTTGATGTACACGCCCTCGGGGACATCCAAGTTGTATCATTGGGTTTCGTCGAGAGGCTGGATGAGTTTCTTCCAGTCTCCGGCTTTTAGGCCAAGAAAGAACCGTGATCGTGATCCTTCAGGAGTGCTTGCAGTCACCACCACCCCTAGAGATGGAGGTGTTGTATTGCTAACCGCCCTTCGCAACCCACCCGCTTCCGGGTGAGGAAGAACCCGCTGATAAATACTTCGCATTTGATAGTAGAGTACGAAAATATCGCGGAGCAATATGCGTGAACCCAGCTCGGGTTCCACGATGGAACAAACCATTTCGAAAAACTCCCCTGAGGTTAGCCAGTGGCGATCATTATCCAGAAAACCAGCGAGACAATGCTTGTTTGCCTTCGCGAGAGCCCGACACAGATTTCGAAATTTGACAGACCCTGCTCCTAGCGGCACCGACGTTGCAACTTGAAAATCTTGGCACTTGCTCCACCAAATTGGATTATAAAGAGCGTATTGCAGTACTTGAACTCGACTTGTTGAAAGCAATCTTCGGTCAGGCCACTGTAACCAATTCCACTCACGTAGTAGTTGACGCCACCAGACAGGTAGCATCGTTGCCCTCCATCTTGATGGTCTTGGGGGATCCTGAAACAAGAAATCACTTGATCCTGGCCTCCAAAAGGGCCCATACCGTTTTCCCAGCATGGCCATCAGCGGACGATACCACACAGTATCTCCTGCGCTCCGAGGGTGACCCTCGAATGCTTGTACGACTTGTTGTAGCAGTTGGAATTGTTGGCGCTTGATGCTATTCATAATTGCAGGCACTCCAAGTCCGTCTGCTTCTTGTGGTCGTGTAGCAAGATCTCTCTTTACCAAGTTAAATCCACCGCTTCCAATCTTGTTGTACAGAACATAACGGTTAAGTAGCCTCTGCCAGCGAGTCAAAAATCGTATCGGAATCGCCACTGTCGCCGTAAAATACCAGATCACCGAGAAAACAATGGTCTGTGCAATTAGTCTCCGTCCAAGCAGTGTACGAGCCCTGCCCTTCCATAACTGGATCCTTGTAGTTATCTTGCGATCTAATTTGTTCGCCAGAATGGTTGCGGTGTCAGCATTTCCAAACGGAATTCCTAAGTACCGCACCGTTTCACCGTCCCGCAATGATCGGAGTGGCTGAAGTTCAGGGGGTTCTTGGTGCTTGTTCAAACTCATGATTACACTTTTCGAATTGTTCAACAGTGCGCCAGAACCCTTACAGTGACAATGTAGTATAATACATGTCATGTAGTTAATTCGCTTTCTATTGTTTCAAAACAAAGAGAACAAACTCCGGAGTGGGATGAATATCAGTTATCAATGAGTAGCTTCTCGAGGGCTAACACAATTGCCTCGTCGTCTATGATGGAACTCGCTTTTCAGTTGATCCTCGAGTTCTGACGTTGAATTCACTGTAAATTGCAACTGCTTTCGACGGTTGCACATAGCGAGAACTGTACCAGGTTCCGATTGATTCGTTGACGATCGTTGCGTGCTCCATCCCGACAAGAACATCGTGTCGGGCTCCGCCATTAGTTAGGCTTGACGTGATTTTTACTGTGGCGAATTTGTCAAAATGAGGGAAAACATAGCCCCGTGTCCTGATCCCAGCAGGATTGCAAACAAATGTCTCCAACGATTGCGTGCGTATGACGTTGCAGGGTTGTTACTGTACACTGTACGTTCCAGTAAAAATGGAGGACCTGCGAGCTGTGGCGGGGAGAGAACGAGATTGCCAACTACTAGTATTAATATTAATATTAATACATGTACATGTACATGTAAAGGAGTAGGGAGAAAGATGAGATAGATTTATTCAGAAAGCTAAGTCCAGGTTATGTAGGCAGCAGCATAACCCAAGAAGGACAATAGACTTTCTTCTCATTACTGTACAGTAAAACTCGTGATCTACTCAATTTCTTCTAACAGGTTCCCCAGCAGGGCGTTTTCAGTTAAACTCATTAAGTCGTCCATCGCTTTCTCGGTAATTCCGTGTAAGGCCCCGTGGAAATCGTCCGCCACTGATTTAGCAAACGTCGTATCCGTAGAAGGCGCGGGGGCTCGACAGACACACATTTCAAGCACCGTTCCAGGCTCCATCGGATCGGCCGAAGCTTCCAGCCTCCACCATCCCGTTTCATCTGCCCTCAGTTCGCTAAAAATGCCGATTCCCTCAGAAATGAAGTACCAGGTCATGATAACTTGGTTGTCGAGATAAAATCGGCGGGCGATAAAGTGCTGCTGTACCTTCACTTGCATTCCTGTCTGGAGTACGCTTGACTCGACGAAGCTCTTTACAAGAGTATTCTCCGGATCCTGGACGTCTTGATACCGCACGAACCCTTCTTTGTTGCTGTAGAACTGCGAGCCGAAGTCCCATAAAGTGTTCCCCGCCTCGAGTGGTGAGACCGGCAGAACCACTTTCGATCGAACGGAGAAGAACTCCACTGCACCATTGGTCACTTGTCTGTGGACAGCGGGCATTTCACTGGCGAACAGTGCGTCGTAAGCTCGAAAAACCTCGTTTGTGATCCGGAAATTCGCGTCCAGCCCTTGAATATACACATCGAAACTTTCAGCCCCCGTTGGATTTCCAATGCGTTGACTGTGTGAACTGCCATCCCTGCGTAAGACCACTGCTGCACTTATCTGCTTGCCCACAATGTCGCGGATAGTATTGATGTAGATGGCCTGAGTGCTAATTGCACCGATTAGCTGTTCCTGCCGGAATTCCGCAATTCTGCGTTCCTCCTGTTGTCGAGCAACCAGATCTCTCCACAGTAAATAACTTTGTGACCGGGTAGCATCAAGTTTGGCGAATTCCTCCTTCCTCAAGAGCTGCAATGCGGCTAACTTCTGCCATAGCGAAATTTCTTCAAACCAGTTCTTTACGCTGGGCCTTCTGCTGACGACGATACTCTCGAGACTTCTCAGGCCCAAATAGTTTCCTTTTTTTGTTGTCGGGAACTGGGTTGTCCGAGGCAACTGGGCTGTCTGAGACCCGGAGATCATCCATTCTTGCAACAAGTTGGCTTGGTGAGGCTCTCTTGTGTCTTGCGTTTTGATGAGTGCCTAGCTTCACATCTGACCCGTTGAATTTTAAAATAAGAGCCCGTGTTTTAGAAGGATGCGACATTATTTGATAGTTTACAGTACTCGAAGGATGGATGGCACGGCGAGCCTATCTACATCAAAATTAAGCCTATCGCAGTTTAGACACCATTAGAATGCTCTCTAGAGCAGGAATCACCCAGTAGCTCTGAAAAAAAAAAACGATCTAGGGACTTGATCTGGAGAATTCAATCGAAAGATTTTCTGGATTTGGCAAACTTATTTTCACCCCTTCCAAAACACTGTCAGAGCGCTGTTGTGGTGTTGGTGTATTTTTGGTTCCAATTTGGAACTTCCAAAATCAAATGTACACCGAAAGTGGCGTTGGTTTATTCAGCTTACACAAAGTTCTTTACACAAAGTTCTTTACACAAAGTTCTTACTCACTTGTGAGTTGCGACAACGGTGTTGTGACAACAGTGTTGTCACGACGTCTTTCCTTCAGCCAATTTTTGAGAAATCATGAAAGGTATCCGTAATTTATTAGAACTCGATCCCAGTCAAAACGTCGTCAAGCAGCAATTTCCCTAAGTACATCACCAGTTTCTTCTTGTCTTGCTCAATGGATTCTTGCAGCAAGTTGTGGAACTTGGCCACCTCTGGCTCCTTGTTCGTAGTAGTGTTGAACCGCATGGGTACTTGCTGCACACAAACCTCCAGTATCACACCCGTTGCTGTTGGCCGCACACTCATCCACGCCGTTTCCTCCGCGTGCAGGCCGCTGAAAGCACCTTCTCCCTCAGACGACATCTTCCAGACAAGAACCAGTCGCTCCTTCTCCTTGTAGAAACGAGAAATGAATCTCTGCGTTAATTGTCCGACATTCAGCGACCGAAGAACGCGTGATTTAATGAAAACGTCGTCATCCGGCGCCGTCTCGTAGCCTCCGAACGCAGGCTCGTCCTGAACGTGGATCACCGTCCACAAGGCCTCGCATGTTTGGTTAAAGCTGTACGGCAGCGCTACCTTGCTCACGTGGTGGAAGAGATTGACTTCCCCGTCATCCTGCCGCCGCTGAATTGAGTTGTGTGTCGTTTCCTGTAGACTCGCCATGTTGTAGAAGTCCATCATGATGTCTACACGAGCGTAGCAGCCTTCTAGCTGCTGCAAGTAGGTCATATAGAGTGCCCCGGTCTTTGAGTGCCGCATCGGGATGTCCGTAGAGCACCCAGCAACCTGTCGAAGCCCCTTAATGTATTCAGCCTGTCGCTTGACAACAGCGATGAGTTTCTTGTTCTCTTCTTCCGAATGAACTCGTTGTTCACGCTGCCGATTGGCTACTAGAGCCCATTGCGAATTGCATATCTGTAGTGTCTTGTGTGAAGCCTTGAGCTGCTTCCTTCTGGACTTCTGCTCGCTCAGTTGGTGCAGCTCCTGGGACAACTCGTCCACTTGCTGTTGCAGCTCGTCCCGATCGTCTTTTAGCTTTTGCCGGTAACGTCTCTGCCGGGTCTTCTCCATTTCGCGCTTGTGCACGCGTTGGTCGGTTTTAACGCCGTCGATTGGATTTGTGGACGCTTGTACAGCATTGCGACTGACGACAGGCGTCGTGAAGGCGACCGCGGGGTCTGTGGGCTCACCTGCGAACACCCGTGGGTTGAGGGGCGCGCTGAAATCGAGTAGGCCCACGATATCGTCGAACAAGACCTCGTCCGTCGTTATCATGCCAGTCATGATCAACTCTCGTGTGGTTTTTCGGTTGTGAGTGCGGGCACCGAGCGGTGAGCTGATTGCCCAACCACTCGCATCCTGGCTCAACGTGATCAAATCCTTAGAAACCAGGTGGCCGCATACGAAGCCTGAGGTAAGGTTTGGGCGCAAACAAAGAACTGAAGCTCTACCGGTAAACCAAAAGTTCTCAACACGAAAATACGGGAGTACCGGCTACCGGTAGTCATCGGAAGACGTAAGGTAAGGAACGATTTGATTATCTACTTTAGCGGATAAGTCTCCGAAGAAGATGTTGATTGACTATCGTATTTAGGTACACCGTTCACGCTATTTAGTCATAGGCTGACTAATAGTGGTGTACGATTTTCGTGGGAAAGTGAATTTTGTTTTGGCTCTAGTGATTACAATATTTAAAATTTCGAGCATCTAAGACTACGCAGACTCGTGGACGGATTCATCAATCACCCACGCTATGATACTCTTGCATTCATACTTGCCAGCAGCAACTATTCAACCTGCAAAAAACACGCACAGACTGGTTTTAAGAGCCCCTCGACTGAATAATCATGCACTAGAATAATCATGCTGCATGATGCACATCGGCCGACCACGTAACCCACTGTGCCTTGCCTGCTCTTACCGCAAACAAGGCCATGTTTCCCCCTGTAGCCCACTGAACTCACAGTTCAGAATGACGGAGGACGAGCAAGTCGACTCCGCGCTGTTGGCCGAAGTGACGAGTTTACTGACGGACTGCAGCGGAGTGGCTCCAGCAATCGGCCAGCAGTTTAGTCTAACGCCAACTTTCGGCCCGGTTGGACTGCATCTGGACTCTCACTCGTTCTTAGCGGAGACCGAGACGTTGCTCTCGTCGCTTAGCGCTGATGGCATGCAAAAGCAACATGTCTTGATCACGCCGCCAAGAGTCAAGCAAAATGACCCCGTTAATGACCAAAACCCTGGTCACGATGTAGACAAGGTAGAGCAACCGTTGGCTGACCATCAGCGCGAGCTTCGCGATGTTCAAGTAGCCAACAGACGACAGAGGTACCGGCAGAAGTTTAAAAAAAAGAGAAGGAGGCACTAAAAAAACATAAAGATGAGCTCTCGAGTGAGCTAAGCAGGTTGCTGGAAGAACGAGAAGCAGCGAGGAGGAACCAAGTAGATAACTTGTCCCTGGGTGTCTGGAAGGCCATTGCTACGCGTCAAAAGGAGAGGAGGATCGAGGCAGAGCAGACGCACAAGCAACTTCGAGCTGCTGTGATCCGGCAAGCCAGGACGATCCATCAGATGAATGCACTACTGCAATTCTCTAGTACGGAAGAAAAGAAAACATTATTATGCGGAGAGAAGAATGATGCGATCCAGGACGGTTCTGTGCTTCTCAAGACTTTCATTGGAGAACTGGACGCTGTTTACGCTCAGACAAACCAGGTCATGCGTGAGGCGGAGTTTAGGATATCTTCGAAGCTCGAGTACAAGCCTCAGCGGACGTTGAAGGATGGTGTCGAGTTTTTCGACAGCGCAGACGCTACCGAAATCCCGTTTGACTACCACGACACAAGTCGCGCTATGTCGTTGCTGATGATGTCGGAGCCACAGTCCTTTGAAGAAAATCTGGCGGCTCAAGACGAGAGAGATACCGCCACAGTGAAGTATACCGTAAAGTGTAAACTGGAACAAGGTCGAGTCGCCAAGCTACTGGTACATTCAGCGGTGAGGAGATACAACGAAGGCAGTCGATTGGTCTTCGTATGGCGTGCACTCAGTGAGGGCCAAGATGACCTCTCCGGCCACCAGACAGATGAAACAGGATGGCTTGTTGTGCGGCCACTGAAAAACTGTCGCCCTTCGACTGTGCTTGAGAGCTACGTTCGCTTTATTCCGATGAGTACTATTAGCCAGGAAGCGAATTGCAAGGTTGATACGGATCAGTTTGCCGAGTTGGCGGCGAAGACAGGTGAGGAAGAGGTTAACGAGATGATGCGAATGCTCGAGAAAATGCTGCTCGGGGATGATCGCGCTAGTGAAAGCCCTTATACTGTTGAATATGGCTCTTAAGTGCATGTTTAAAGGTGATTTTTTAAAGATTTTTTAATGATCTTTTAAAAATCGTTGTAAAACTAGCGATGTACTTTGAAGTATCCGGAATAGTCCCACCTAACTCGATCGTTATGCCTTGGTAGCAGACGAATATCAATTTATCTTTTACGTGTTGTCAGACAGTTCGAAACACGAACCTACTCGACGCCAGATCTTTTTGTAACGTGTACTCAATCGTGTTTACAAGTTCCTTAGCATGTCCGAAGTTAGGAATTATATTCATTTCCTACTAGCTCCTCAGCTCGCCGAGCTGCATTCGTTCCATCATTTGTTCAACCTGCAGGTTATCCTCTCTCCCAGATGTCACGAGCACTTCTGTGAATCGATCAAAGTCCGGCTTGCACGATACATTAGAGCTGAAATGCATTGGAACGAGCCGCACACACGTTTTGATGACCGTGGCGATCGTAGCTGCTTCGTCCGTTGGTGAAGCTCTGCCAGTTTCGACGTCGTCGCCTGGGTGAATGATGCACCAGCCTGTTTCGTCCGAGTGCATGCCTTCAAACTCGCCCTCACCCTCCCACAGCTCCCGCCAAACAATAATCATGCGATCAGCCTCAGCATAGCGTCTCGATACAAAGTGCGTAGACATCGATACCATTCCGCCAGTCTGAAGTTTGCTCTTCACGCGGAATCTCACCGCAATGGTGTTGCTAGCGGTACTGGTAGAGTATTCCTGCCTGTCAAGTTGTCGGTACGCCTGACGCGTTACCTCCCACACCGCCAAGCACGTTCGCTCGAAATCAAACGGCGCGTACAACACGCCCACATTCTCCAAGTATTCCGTGTCTCCATCCCGTTTAACCGGGGGCTTCGTCGTCAGAAATGGTCCTGTCGTTGGGGCCATCTCAGACGACTGGAACACAGCGTCCGTTTTAGCATAAATTGCATCCAGCTCGCCCAAATACGCTTCAAAAAGGTGTTCGTCAGTGTGTTCGTGTCGAGTGCTTTTGGACATTGCCCCCCTGGCATCCTCCGTTTCTTTCAACCGCTTCTGGAGCGAGTTCTCCACGTCCAGAAGAAGTTCTCGTCGTCTCTTCACCGCAGTTCTCAGCTTCTCCTGTTGAGCTTCAGCAATGATTCGTCCTTCCAACTGACGCATGGCAATTGCTCTCCAAGCAGAGTGTGCCACCCCACCGCGGCCAGTTCTCCGTCTCCTCTGGAGCTCTTCGAGTTTCGTAGCTAGTTCCACCTCTTCGCTCCTCAGCGTCTGCCACTCTTCTTTCAGGCGCTTACGGTACGCATCCCGCCGTTTTCCGGTCTTGAAATTACGCAGCACTCGCTTCCGTTCCGCTTCATCTACTGGAAGAGGAGACCTTGCTTCTTCGTTTACAGCAGCATTGTTGATGTTATAGCCGAGAGTTCTATCCGTTAGCTGGTGTCGCTCTGTAACAGCAAAGGTGGAGACTTGATGGCCTCCTTCGTCGTCTAGGAACTCTGAAATATCCGACAGGAACGCAGCCACAGCGGCCGTTTCCGGTGGGAGCTCTCCCTTCCCCATCACGTGTTATGATTGGATCATATCACCCAACGTATACGTGTAAAACCCAAATTCATACTGGGTTTTACATGTCTGCCACTGGATTTTCAGAGAAACGGGATAATCATGCACATCCGCTGAGAACGGGCCTGCACGCAGGAGAGCAAAGTTCAGAATGACGGAGGACGAGCAAGTAGACGCCGCGCTGTTTGCCGAAGTGACGAGTTTACTGGCGGACTGCAGCGGAGTCGCCCCAGCAATCGACCAGCAGTTCAGTCCAGCGCCAGCTTCCGCCTCAGACGAACTGCTTTTGGACGCTCAGTCGTTCTTAGCGGAGACCGAGACGTTGCTCTCGTCTCTTACCGCTAACGACACGCCAGAGCGAAATGTCATGATAACGCGACCAAATTTCGAGCCAAATAGCCCCACCAGTGACAAAAAAACTGATCACGATTCGGACAAGGTGGAGCAATTGCTGGCTAACCAGAAGCGCCAGTTTCGCAATGCTCAGGCAGCCAAAAGACGACTGAAGTACCGACAGAAACTGCAGGACGAGAAGGAGACCCTGCGGCAACAGAAAGCTGAGCTCTCGAGTGAGCTGAACAGGTTGCTGGAAGAACGAGAAGCAGCGAGGAGGAACCAAGTAGATAACTTGTCCCTGGGTGTCTGGAAGGCCATTGCTACGCGTCAAAAGGAGAGGAGGATCGAGGCAGAGCAGACGCACAAGCAACTTCGAGCTGCTGTGATCCGGCAAGCCAGGACGATCCATCAGATGAATGCACTACTGCAATTCTCTAGTACGGAAGAAAAGAAAACATTATTATGCGGAGAGAAGAATGATGCGATCCAGGACGGTTCTGTGCTTCTCAAGACTTTCATTGGAGAACTGGACGCTGTTTACGCTCAGACAAACCAGGTCATGCGTGAGGCGGAGTTTAGGATATCTTCGAAGCTCGAGTACAAGCCTCAGCGGACGTTGAAGGATGGTGTCGAGTTTTTCGACAGCGCAGACGCTACCGAAATCCCGTTTGACTACCACGACACAAGTCGCGCTATGTCGTTGCTGATGATGTCGGAGCCACAGTCCTTTGAAGAAAATCTGGCGGCTCAAGACGAGAGAGATACCGCCACAGTGAAGTATACCGTAAAGTGTAAACTGGAACAAGGTCGAGTCGCCAAGCTACTGGTACATTCAGCGGTGAGGAGATACAACGAAGGCAGTCGATTGGTCTTCGTATGGCGTGCACTCAGTGAGGGCCAAGATGACCTCTCCGGCCACCAGACAGATGAAACAGGATGGCTTGTTGTGCGGCCACTGAAAAACTGTCGCCCTTCGACTGTGCTTGAGAGCTACGTTCGCTTTATTCCGATGAGTACTATTAGCCAGGAAGCGAATTGCAAGGTTGATACGGATCAGTTTGCCGAGTTGGCGGCGAAGACAGGTGAGGAAGAGGTTAACGAGATGATGCGAATGCTCGAGAAAATGCTGCTCGGGGATGATCGCGCTAGTGAAAGCCCTTCTACTGTTGAATACGGCTTTTGATTAACAACTGCAGGTACCGGTACTACTTCGTCCTAAGATGTACAAGGTAGGTAAAAGTTGATTAACTTTAGCTGGACTTACGTCTTGCAGACCTATACTCTTACCAGTGTCTTACGTCTAGCATCGCGGAGTCCATATTCGTTGTCGTGGGAGGTTAGGAAGAAGTTCAGTCTGTTCTGACACGAACCCCAAGCGCGTAAGCACTCGATTAAGCGCTCCGCCGTCAATATTCCAATCAGATGAATGCCGAAACAGGAAATGGCAGTGGCTTCGAAATGAAGCCTGCAAGTTAGCGATATTTGGCGTCACCGCTTGTGTTTCGTCGAAGTAAATGTCATTGCGCAGCCGCCACGTTGCGTGAAACACTATCGCAGTGTGTATTTTCCACAGTAGCAACAGGTTCTCCTGGTCATCTCTCCATCCTCTAGCAACATCTCTGTTGGACGGGAACAGCAGAAGCTTCCACTCCAAGGTGCTTCGAAAAGCCCTTCGCCATTGACTCCACAGTGTTCGCCACATTTGCGTTAGCGCCGGACAAGTGAGAAAACAATGTTCCAATGTTTCAATTGAATCGCAGCCGTCCCGGACACAAAGTTGTGCATTCGGATTGCTAGTAAGCATGAAGAAGAGCCTTGATCCGACAATGAGGTCTCCAAAGAATAGCCTCAGCATTAAATCGTAAACGACAGGTACCAGACACCGTCGAAGCCAAAGTACCTGAGTGAGCGTTTGATGTACACGCCCTCGGGGGTCCTAAGATGTACAAGTACGGTATTGTTTCAGTTTAGTACTTCTGAGGTGGTAGTACAAAACTGAAAATATTGAAACTACTATTACTATGAGCATGCTAGAATAGTACAGTGTATAACCCAGAACATCCACCCACGATTTAACCCATGCCTCAATACTCAAATACAGTACTACTTCAGTAGTTTACAATTGCGGCAATGACAGACAAGCATGTAGGTAACGCGTTCCTGACTACTTTCATCGGTGAATACGACGCACTACTAGAGCAGCAGGATGATAAGAGCGTGGCTAGCAGCAATGCCCACCCTCCGCTGTCCAATCAGCAGCTTTTGGCGGAGACGGAGGCGCTGTTATCATCGCTGGACGCACCTTTGTGTCAAATGAACCAACTTGTCAATGTCGCCACAACCAAGCGCGCAAAACTCACGGAGGAAGAGCAAAGGCGCAGACATCGCAACGCTCTAGCTACCGTCCGTCGGAACCGGTATCGCCAGAAGCTCAAAGGCGAGAAGGAAGCTCTCGAGCTGCAGGAGATTGAGCTGTCGAAGCTCCTGAACAAATTGAAAGCAGCGCGAGTGAAAGAGGGTATACATCCAGGCCAACAAATGATGCTGAGTATGTGGAGAGCCACGGCTATGCGAGAACAGGAGAAACGACGCGAAGCGGAAGCGCAGCACCAACAGCTCAAAGCAGCCGTGATCTCTCGGTCCAACATGATTAACAACGTGCAAAGCCTGATGCTGCAGAGGAGAGAGGACACGAAGGTGGATGCAGCAGGTTGGTGTAGTGAGGAGAAAGATGGTGCGGCGGTGTTCAGGGGTTTTAAGGCAGAGCTGGATTTCCAGTACGCAAAAACCGACGAGGTCATGAGAGGGGTGGAATTCAACATGGCGTGGCCAATGAAATACTCCCATGAAGAGGCAGCTACAAGGAGTGGAGCTCTTCGATAGCGCAGACGCCACTGTGTTGCCGTACAGCTACGAACAAGTTTCTCGAGCCGTATCATATATGATGCTGTCAGACCCTGAGGAAAATGAATACCATCGAGACGATCAGAACTCGGAGAACACTACAGCTATAAAGTACCACATGAAGTGCCGATTGAAGGGAGGGGAGAACGCAAGAATTGATTTGTACAACGTGACACGAAGATATGCTGAAGATAGTCGCCTGGTGTTTGTGTGGCGTGCTCTCTATGAAGGCCACGATAGCTTGTCCGGTTCCCACTCGGACGAAACAGGCTGGTTCGTGGTGCGTCCATCACTGACCGTGTCGAGTGCGGATTCAAGATATTCTGACGAAGCCTCATCCACCATTCTGGAGAGTTATACGCGTTTTGTGCCCATGGGAATGCGTAAGGAATCAACTGGTGGTGGTCACAAAGATCGTTTTGCTGCGATTCTTGCCAAAGCAGGAGAGGAAGAAGTCAGAGAGATTGTGGACATGTTGGAAAAGGTGCTGCTAGGAGAGAAACCACCTTTCTCCCTCTGTACCATTGTAAACGAATGAGTACATCAATTTATCAATTACCGGTACAGTCCTTCTATCTCTAAAAAAGCAGAGAATTATCATTCTTTTCGTTCACCTTGTCAACGGAGTCTTCGAGCAGTAGCGAGTCCATCATGCGCGCAACTTCAGCGCCATCTTCCTCTACCGACGTCACGACTAGTTTGGTGAACTGGAATCCGTTTACAGCACCGTCGGATGCTTTTGTTATATCCAGCGGGATGAATCGAAAAAAAGTCTGCATGACGGTCCGCATTAACGGCTCATCCGAGTCATTGGGGCGTACTACGCACCACCCACTCTCATCGGAGTGGATCCCCGTATACCGCCCCTCCCCCTCAGACAACGCTCGCCACACCACAACCATCCTTTCATCTTCCACATATCGACGCACTACGTAGTGAACAAGCATAGTGGCCGACTCTCCGGACTCGCTCGAAACTTGCACGTGCGCCTTGACTGCTATAGTGTTCTCTGGATCCGCGACATCATAATGCTCCCAATCTTTCCGTCGATACAAGTGAACCATGGAGTCCCACATCGTGGTACACGTTTGCTCGAAGGTGAATGGGATCAACAACACATCTAAATTGTCGATATACTCGACGTCTCCATCTCGCTTTCGTTCTGGCCCCAATCTGTACGACGTAGTGGGATTCTCCTCAGCTCCACACACTCGGAAAATCTCATCTGTCCGCGGATATATGACGTCCAGATCATGCAAAAAATCTTCAAAAAGCACTGCATCGTCCGCATCAAGTTGTGCGTTGCTCTGTTTCTCTGCCTCAATTCCCAGCGTGCCCTTGGACTCACCCAGTCGTTCCTGTATCACTTTTCCGAGTTCCTCGATCATTTTTTCTCGGTTTTCGACGGCGAGTTGCAGTCGTCTTTGCTGCTCCTCAGCCACCATCCGCCCTTCTTTCTGTCGAATAGCAATAGCTTTCCATGTCGACGTCGCTAGAATATTGCCTCCAAGTGCCTTCGCCCTCTTTCGAGCACGTTGTAACCCCTCGACTTTCTCCGATAGAGAAACTTCCTGTTCTGCTAGAGTTTGCCGCTCGTTCTTAAGCTTGTTCCTGTATTTAAGACGCCTTTTTGCTGCCCGCGCATTTTTGGTCTGCTCGAAACCGGAGTGCGGCGTGTCAACGACGTCGTTTAGCAAGGCCTCGGTCTCTGCTAGAAGCTGGTCGCCGTCTAGCAGCAGTTCTCTGGTAATATCCGCCTCGCATAGCTCAACCGGAGCCTCGTGGTCGCCCAGAAACACCGCCATGTCGGCGAGGAAGGCGTCGTCGTTCAGCATCTCTATTGCGGTAGTTCACTTTTTTATGGACTAATTCATTCTGGACATTTGCTTAGAATATATATTTTATACAGTAAAAAACGAAAATTTCCTTTTTTACGGAACTAAATGGTGCTATCGATCATGAGCTGTTCTAGTCCCACCATGACCTTCAAGTGATCCTCGATCGTCGATTTCATGAGAAAATCGTTGAATTGACCCGCAACGTGTTCTTGTGCTAGGGCAGCACTGTAGTGCAATGGAGACCGACGCACATGCATTTCCAGCCAGGTTCCTTGAGAAGTGGAAGGTCTCAATCGACACCAACCAGACTCGTTCGAGTGCATCCCGTAGAAAATACCTTCGCCCTCGACAAAGAGTTTCCACACGAGTACCATGCCGTTGGCTTCGATGTAGCGACGCCCAACAAGCCGCTGCGTTGTGTATACGGTGGATCCAGAGTTCATCACTTGCGCAACTCGAAATTTGACTGCAACCGTGTCGTTCGAACCCGTCAGGGGGCCATACGAGTGCCGATCGTGCTGGCGGTGATGGAGAGTCGCCAAATTCCAGAAAAGTTGGCACGTGGGCAGAAACTCGAACGGGAACAACCGTTTATTCGTATGAAGGAATTCCTTCACCGAACCGTTGGTTGGATCCTGAATCGCCGAATTCGCTATACCTTCACTCATCGTGTCCAAGCTGCAAGAGCGGAATATCTCGTCGATCTGAGAGTAGTTCGAGTTCACTTCGCGTAAAAAAGCTTCATACAGGGCAGCATCGGGCGGTTGGACTCCGGCCACAGGATTTATTCCATCACTCGTTATTCCAGCCGTCCTAGCGATCCGCTTGACCATCACTCTACGGAGGTCCTTAATCAGCTTCGTGTTACTGGCGACGGCCGTATGAAGACGTCCCTGCTCGATCTGGACACGTCTGAGAGACTCCAATTCCCAAGACGCAACGGCTTTCCAGAATTCAATGCTGGGACTTTTGGTATCTTTGTCTTCAATAAGAGTGTCGTCTTGTGACGTTTTTCTTTTCAGAGCAGTCTCTTTCAGCGTAACTAGAGCCATCGTCAATCCGTCGACTTCATGCTGAAGTGTGTTGCGTTCATCTTTGAGCTTCTGACGGTAAACTCGACGTCGCTTGGTCTCCTTTTCACGCAAGAAAGCTCGTTTGTGGGCGTCTTCCTGGTCATTGTCATTGCTCTCGTTGTCGGACCGCGTGCCACAAGCGACAGGCGCGTCTGAATACGCGCACTCGACCTCGGGAAAGAGTAATGGGTCCGAGTCGAGCAGAGTTGCCACCTCATGAAGAAACGCTTCGTCCATCAGGTCACTCATCGGAGACTTATCCGGTTGTGCTGGCTACTTGATGGTGTCAGCATTTTGCTGTTTACGGTTTGAACAGTTTATGCGGTACGAAATGACGTGCATGTTACGTGAAGGTTGCTACAAAGCATATGCGAAATGTATTAAAATGTTGCACGAACAACAATACCGGCATATTTGATCGTCACTTGAGTTTGTTATCGACATGGCTCGCCGTCATCACGATGACGACGAGTCCTTCTTGGCGGACCTGAACGGGTTTCTGCAAGAGTATGACGTGCCTGAGTTAAGTGCAGAGCTTCAAGCTTCAACACCCGCAGTAAAATGCGGAACGGGTTGGTTGCAGGACGACCAGCTCTTTGCCGAGACAGCGACACTGCTCGCGTCCTACGACGCTTACGCACCGAAAACGCAACACGTTGGTGGACCAAATCCCACTCATAACGTTACTAAAAAGGCACACAAGGCGTTGTCGGACCAACAACGGGAGATCAAGAACGCGCAAGCGGCTAAACGACGTCTTAAATACCGGAAGCAGCTCAAGAACGAGAGGGAGACGCTGAATGAGCAGGAGAAAACACTGGCAGAGGAGTTGGATCGATTGCAACGTGCCAAAAAGAAGGCCAAGGCCGTCCAAGACACTAGTGTGACTGCGCCGTTGTGGAAAGCCATCGCATCAAGACAAATGGGTGGTCGACTGGTAGCTGAAGAGCAGCAGCAACAACTGAAAAAAGCGGTTTCTAGTCGAGCGAAGGCGCTGCAGGAAGTGAACGAGATGATGTTGCGTCGGATTTGTAGTGCTGACACTTCGAATGTATGTGAAGAAGCGAAGATGAATAGTGTGGAGCTTGAGCCCGATGATATAGCGCTGTTTGAGGAATATTTACAGGACATGGACGAGGTATACAAGCAGACGGATGAAACCTTTCGGGCCGCCGGGGTCGACGAAAACCCGTCGGCGTCGTACAAAGTGGGACCGCAGTGGAAACGCGATGGAGACTTGGAATATTTCGAGAATTTAGATGTGACGTTGGTCCCGTCCAGTTTTGAACGGACGTCTAGTGCAATGTGGCAAGCCATACAGCACGTACATCGACACGAAAGCCGGCAGCATTACAACGGAGTTACTGACCCTGAAAACACTATCGCAGTGAAATGCCGAATTCCGTCTCCAAAAGACAACGGCGAGCTTGTCGACATGCTGATTCATGTGGCCATTAAAAAATATGTCGAAGCCGATCGAATGGTCATCGTGTGGCGAGCCCTGACGGAGGGAGATAACGAGTTCTCGGGTATGCACTCCGATGAGACCGGGTGGAGCGTCATTCACCCCCATAAAACAGAGGAGGCGGTCATTCAAGCATTCATTCGCTTCTCTCCACTAGCCATCGCAACAACTTTCGGTGACAAGGATCGTACAGATCAATTCTCCAAGCTGGTCGTGACGTCAGGGGAGAAGGATGGCTTGGAGATTACTCGTATGATGGAGTCACTCTTAATCCAGGACTCCACGAGCTAGTAGTATCATAGAATAGAGTTTCTGTTGCTGAATGCAAAATATATGCGATGCTTCTTTTTTTTTTGCAATACTTCATCACTCGAGTTCCTCGAGTCCAGAATGCAGTGCATCCGTCAGCATCTCGAGCGTCTCAGCCTTGGTCGCCGCCTGTTCGCTCTCGTCTTGACATTTCTCCAACTGCGCCTTGGTGAACAGCTCCGGGTTGGATTCTTCCTCCTCGTCCATCATCTTCAGCACCTGCAACGGGATGTCAGCACTGTAGTCGGCCGCCACTTTGTCCGCCTGCTGCAGCAGCTCCACGTAGCGTTGGGCTTTGTCACTAAGGAAGCCCAACTGGTCCGGACGGAAGCCCGCCACGCCATCTGAGAGCTGGTCCAGTGTCCGTACGACGTCTACGAGCGTCTCCAGTAGTTTAGGCGGCAAGTGCTTCACCACATCGTCTCTAGGCAGCGCTGGGCCTGTTCCAAAGGTTCCGTTCCTGCTCCTGCTCCTGCTCGACCTATCGGTACCAACTGAGGCTTAGTGGACCGACTGCTAGCAGACGAGCGTCCTCCAACGGTCGAAGGCGTTTTGGGTCGTGGTGGGGACCCACTAGGCGTGAATGGAGCCAAGTACCCACTTGGGCGCGACGCTCCTGAGGCTCAGAGGAGACGGCGGACGGCGTGGGCTGTACGGAGGCTGGAATGGCAGCGCCTGAACCTTCGGAGCGACCGGAAGGAGGCAGATCGGCAAGGGACTGGTCCGGCTCGGCGTCCACATCGTCCTCGTCAAGTGTCTTCGGCGGCTCCATTTAGGCACTTTTTGCTGAAGATAATGTATACTTCGCTACTATACTATGTATACCATTCATCTAAAATTTATATTGGTTGTGCGAAATATATATATTTAAATTTCAACTAAAATTGTCGCAATTTATTCGTCGATTCGCGACCAAGACGAGATGGACGATGCCTTCCTCGCTGATCTAACAGGTTTTCTAGGGGGCAACGATGCCCTTCAACCTCGTATACAAGTACACACTCCTGCGCCGATGACAATGCCGGCACCAAACTTGATACAAGACAGTGACCAGCTTCTAGCTGAGACTGCCGCGCTACTCGCTTCATACTCGGCCTCCGGCATTTCGACAGCAAGTTCTGGAGTCAGCGATGATACAACCGCAGTGAATTTAGTATCGAAATCATTTAAAAGTCCGCCGGAACTCCATCGCGAGATGAAAAATGCTCAAGCCGCAAAGCGGCGACTGAAATACCTCAACAAATTGAAGATCGAGCGACAAACTCTGCGTGAACAGGAGATAGCTCTCTCCAAGGAGCTGGACCAGTTGAAACGCGCGAGAAAGAGAGCCAAGTCTTTGCAGCAACAAAGTGACTCGTTATTAATGTGGAAAACCATTGCTACGAGGCAGTTGGAAGGGAAATTGGCGGCGGAGGCCCACCAGAAAAACCTAAAACGTGCAGTGGACCACCGCTCTCAAGTCATCTCTGAGGTTGAAATGATGCTATGGCAGCGGCATCACGAATCAGACACGCTGTCCGGGGACAGGCTAAATACTGAACCGAATGCAACGGAGTCGGTACTAAACGCAGACGATATAGCACTGTTCGAGGACTATTTGCAAGAACTGGATACTGTATACGGACAGACCAACGCGGGTTTCTTAGCTTGCGGAGCAGAGGAGAATCCAGTCATGTCGTACAGAATCGGACCTGAGTGGAAACGGGATGGAGACTTGGAGTTTGTTGAGTACCTCGACGTGCTGTTTATTCCATTTACCTTGGAGCAGACTTGCAGTTCAATGTGGAGATCGATGATACGCGTCCACCAGCAGAAGGACCGGCTGCACTACAGCGGTGTCGCTGATCCTGACAACACAATTGCAGTTAAATTTCGTCTGCGGTGTCCAAGTGAAAAGAACGAACCAATCGACTTGGAAATTCACTTTGTGATGAGAAGATACGTTGAAGACGATCGAATGGTTTTGGTGTGGCGCGCTTTTTCGGACGGAGAAGAAGAGTGTTTTGGTTTGCATTACGATGAAACGGGTTGGTGCGTTGTACGACCGAATGAAACCAGTGAAGAGTGCCATCCACTGATGCGGACTGTCATGGAGACGTTTGTTCACTTCGTACCAATGAATTCCACACTCAAGCCACTGAACCAGGGAAGTTCTTCCCAATTTTCAAACGCCGTTGTAGATTGTGGATAGTGATGCTGCGGAAAATTCACGCATGATGGATTCTCTACTAATCGAAGATTCGCTCTAGTTTCGACTGGTTCTCAAAAAACAGATTCTTCATTTTATTTATCCGGTATCTGCAGCAGGGCTGCCGTAGCTTAGCGTCAGAGGAAGACGTTTACTCAAAGAGTATCAGTTAGTATCGATAACTGTTGTTCTTATACAAAGAACAAGTACAAGTCCGTACAATAACTAGTTACGGACTCCAAGAGTCCATTAATCCGTTAAACAAGGCAACTAACTCTTCAGAGGCTAAATCTCAACTGTATTATCTCTTCTTATTTGTCCTAAACCTAAATGTAACAGATTTAGTATCTAGCATACTAAATCCTTATCTAAATGCAACGTGTGGCTCTGAGGCCATCTACGTATCTACTTAGTGTGTGACACACCTCTTATGTATCCACCATCAAATGTATCCATATGTGACACACACCAACGTGTAACCCCATTACAGTATCAGTTTGAGAGCCAGTTGCTATACTAGTTTTTCTATGCTGTTTTCCCGCCATTTTGCTCAAAACTACCACTTCAGTATCATTGTATATACTTCGAAGTATATTGGATGTCAGAGAATACCACCAACGAAGCCTTCCTGGCGCATTTAGCAGACTACTTGAACGAATGGGGAGAGTTTGCAAGCGACCAGGATGACTTCACTGATGCGAGTGACCCATTATTACCGCTAAATTCTGAGGCTCGAGACCGCAACGCACACAACGATTCAACCAGTACAGTATTCTGCCTGAGTAAGGAACGGGGTATAAATTAATAACCTGACATACCTAATTTTAGTTGGATAAAGAAATGAGGTTATTTGATCTACGTAATTCTATTTCCCCTCTATTTCAGTATATATCAGGCATTCCTTACTCAGGCAGATTACTGTACCACTGATGAAAACACAGTCGTCAATAAACCGACCGAACAAAAAGTCGTTGATCAACGCCAAGCCGACAAGAAAGCACGTGCGGCCAAGAGGAAACTCGACTACGCTAACAAGATGAAGAATGAAAGGAAATCACTCCAAGAACAAGCACGACATTTGTCAGTTGAATTGAAAGAACTGCAAAAATCCAAGAAGAAATTTAAAGTTTTGGACGAGAAGTGCACTGAGCTGCCAGTGTGGATGGTGGTGGCATTACGGCAAGAACAAGGCCGGCGCGAGGCTGAACGGCAGCAGCAACGGCTTGTGTCTGCTGTGACGTATCGGAAAAATCTGATTCATGATATTGAGCAGGCAGTGAACGGAAAATTGGATGAGGGCGGAGATTTACCGACTCCGGATGATATTCCTGCGGATATTGCGCTGTTCGAAGAATACCTCCAGGATATGGATGACATGCATTCCCAAACAGACGCTGTGTTTTATCCCTTTGAACTCGAAGATTCTCCGCTGGTGCCGTATCGAGAGGGACCCAACCGGAGATCGATCGGATGTCTGCAGTATTCGGAATTTCTCGATATTTTGCCAATTCCTTTCTATTTTACGCAATCCTGCACTGCAATGTGGAAATCTATCTTTCAGAGCCACGGAAAGGAAGGTCGCGTGCACTATAGTGGAGTGTCTGATCCTGACAATACACTAGCAGTTAGTTTCCGCTTAGTGTGTCAAAAAGAGACCAGTGAGCCTGTGACTTTTCACGTTCACTTCGTTACTCGCCGGTATATCGAACGGAAACGAATGGTTATTGTATGGAAGGCTCTCACTGAAGGCGAAGGAAAATTCGCGGGTTTCCACTCGGACGAAACGGGTTGGTCAGTTGTTCGGTCGAACGATAGTGATGATGCTGTGATGATGCCAACCGCCATGCAGACTTTTGTTCGGTATATGTCGACTCATGTGCGAGGAGAATCGTGTAAAGATAACGATCTGGAGAATTTCGCAACTCTTGTCATGGAATCAGGAGAAGAAGATGGGTTAGAAACTGCTCGTCTGATGGAGTCTCTTATGATTGATGATAGTCGCGACAAGGCTCAGTAAGCTAGAAACTTTGTTGACGTTTGGCGTTGCTTGAAAAATGATAAGCAGCTGAAGGCGTCCCGTAATACTGTACTTCAGTATTGATTAAGATTAATCTTAATCCGCGATTAAATTGTACGTCGCTCGTCCCATAATCAATCGATTCAACTGCTTAAATATCGTCACCTGTAAACAGAATTCATTTTAACTTTGCAGCCCTGAAGATGACGACTTCGCTGTCAGATGAAGATTTCCTCGCAGAAGTCGACCGATTTCTCACCTCGTGTGATACACCACTACAGTCCGTGACGAACGCATCCACTGAGCAAGAACTAACGCCAAAGCCCCAGTTTTCGGCTCAGAGAAGTAACTGGACAACAAATGCACTTATGATCAAGCGTGAGATTGAAAGAGCCAAGGACCGACATCGAAGGAAAGTGTATCGTGAACGTCGACGTTCAGAGCGGGAATTCTTAAAGCTTCAAGTGACTGAGTTGTCTGGAATTCTCCACCGAACCCAGCAAGTGAAAACGCCAAAGAGTTCATTGTCATCAGCTGCGTGGAAGGCAGTCGCTAAGCAGCAACTTGAGGCACTGAAAACAGCTCAAGGACAGCAAGAGGTGTTGAAAATGGCAGTCGAGACGCGTTTCCAATTGATTCAGGAGTTTGGTGGGCTCATGAACGATCGACTCTGTAGTGAAGTAGCACCGGAGAAGAAAGATACGCCCAGTGACCGCAAACCAGTGGTGATTGGGCCCTCCGACGCTCATATCTTCGAGATTTTTCTCCAACAACTCGATGCAGTGTACGCCCAAACAAAGGAGGTTTTCCAGGAGTTTGATGTGGATTCATCTTCCAGTTGGACGTTCGATTCCAGCACAGGAGGCTTCGGGTTTACAGACCGACGCGAAATGGCATTTGACTTTAATCTTGCCAGTCAACACTTGTGGCAACGTGCACATACATTCAACTGCCAAGAAGATCGGGTGTTCTACCACCTCAACGACTTGAGTGACACGGTCGCGCTCAAGTTTCGTATCTCACGGCGTCTGAACTGTGGACAGTTAGTGTCCGTCGTTCAATGTATGGTTGGTCGTCGATACAAGGAGAAAAATCGTTTGGTGGTCGTCTGGCGGTCATTTACAGAGGGAGAAGGGTTCTTTCATGGGATCCACTCGAATGAAACGGGTTGGTGTATTGTTGAGCCTTCCATGGTGAAATCCGACAAGGCTGGTACGTCGCTCAATATTCGTATCCGCCACAAGCCCATTCATTTCGGCAGCACACAAGAAAAAGAATCCGTCGTGGAGCAGTTCTCGCGGCTGTTGTGTACTACGGGGTCGGAAGACTTTGTCGAGATTATTAGTTCGCTGGATCAGTTTATGCTCGAATAGTTACATTTCACCACAAGTTAAGAAATCCGAAGTATGTATTTTACCACGTAAAGTACCAAAAATGATCGTTCATAGTGTTACGTAGTTGAGATCAGGTTGCCGTCGTCATCTATGTCCAATCCGTCCGTCGCAAGTGCGTCGTCCAACAAAAGTCTTTCCATCATTCGCTCAATCTCCTTGTAATCTTCCACTCCAGTTTTCACCAGTAAATCCACAAACTGGTCCACTGAGCCTTTCGTATCTGGATTCCCATCTTGGAAATGCATCGGGACGAAGCGAATACAAGCCTGCACCAGTGTTGTTGGATCCGAGAGTAAATCTGTCGGCGCATGTACGATAGTCCACCCAGTCTCGTCCGAATTCAGTCCTGGAAACTCTCCATCCGCCTCACACAGATCCCTCCACACCAACACCATGCGATTATTCTCAATATACCTCCTGGCCACGTGATACGTGCGCAAACAGACCACCTCTCCGTTGTCTCTCCGAAGCGGAGAACAAAACTGCAACGCGAACGAGTTCTCCGGATCCGGTAAGCCGTCGTACACACGTCTTCCCTCCTGTCGATGCGGTACAGAGGCCAACTCCCACACAGAGTCACATGTGCGTTGATAGCTAAACGGAACTCTGCCCACACCTATAGTCTCAAAGTACTCGGTGTCTCCATCCTCTTTTCTCGTCGGTTCCCCACTCAGAATCCCTCCTGGGGTTGGGTCGACTCCGACTTCTCTGAAAACCTCCTCCAATCGTTCGTACAAAGCGTCCAGATTCTCAAAGTACGTATTGTACAGCATTGCGTCTTTGGTGCCAAGTCTCGTCTTCTTCTCCAGTACTTCAGGCACCTCCAGAGATGACATCTTCTCCACTTCCCGCACTCTTTTCTTCAAAACATTCTCCAAATCTTGGATCATCACTGCTCTGGTATTAACTGCATCTTGTAGTCTCTTCTGGAGCGCTTCAGCCTCCATTCTGCTCTCGTATTGTCTCATGGCAATGGCTCTCCAGGCTCCAAGAGCTAAGGAGTCAGAAGGAGAACTCTGGGTGTCTTCTTGAGCCTTAAACTGCTTCAATTTCTCCAATCTTGCACTTAATTCCACGTCTTGTTGGCGTAAAGATGCCCATTCCACCTTCAGTCGCCTGCGATAGGCATCTCGACGCAGTCCGGCCTTCTCTCGGGCGATTTCTTTCTTGGATTTGAGCTGCTTATTAGCACTCCTATTTAGAGAATTGAGCAACGCGTCTGTGTCTGCAATGAGCTGCTGACTGTCCACTTCTTCCAGGCTGATGGCGGAAGGGTGGGTCTCTTGGGACGACAGAAAGCTGTTCACGTCGTGCAGGAGCGCGTCGTCCGCCATCGCGAGGCAGCAAATGACACACGCGATGACTTCTCTTCCGCTTGTGACACAGATTACGCTAATGCGGTGTAATCCATCGAGATTTTGACCAATCAAGTATGATTGGTCACGCTGACAAAAATAACATTCTTTTTAAATATTTAAACAAGAGCACTTCATCCTCTCTTTTTTATTTATACCCACAAATGACGTTCCGCACGCCTAGAAGGAGACGAGATGGAGACGAATCTCCAAAAAAAAAAATGGAGATACCCAGGAGATTTTCTCTCGAGGTTTTTCATCTAAATCTCCCGTACTTAACAAAAGCGAGTCGTACTTAGTAGGAGAGAGGTTTTGGAGATTATGGAGTTTTTTGGAGATTCAAGATAAATCTCTACTGATGAAGAATTGGTGGCTTTTGAAACGGGCACCTCAAAGACGAGATTGATCTCTGGAGATTGTCGTTTCATCTCTATTTTTCAGGAGATTTAACCCAGATGCTGCACATCCCATTTTACTGTCTCCATTTTTGGATGCGAGTGAGTAAAACCGGTATTTTTTTCTCTACGGACCAAGTCTCGTCCGAGGCGTGACGTTCCGTTGCATGAAGTTCATATTTAGCCGTTCATAGCGTTGGATAGTAACTACGACCCCCACAATTCCACATGTGGATGGTATTCTTGTTGGGCTGAGGACTCAAACAGCACAGTTATATTACCTGCAGATTAAGAAGTAGGTTCAAGTGAAAGCGACGGATTTTGCAGCCATGACACAAGCACGTCTAAAATGTTTCATAGTGCTACTTCTCGCCTGTGGGTACTCACAAGTGGTGGAAAGCTGCATCCACGATTCACTAGACCACAAGTATATTACGGGAAGACAGCACTACGATGACAGTCACCCGTTTCTAGTCGCTGAACACAGACGCAGGCTACAGAGTGGAGACGGAAAAGGAGACCCTTTTCCCGACAACTCTGTGGACACGCGGGAATTGACATCAGCAGCATTCCAACCAATTCGAATGACGCCATATTACGACAATTCGAGTCTCAGTAAATTATCCGACAATACCCGTGAAGAAGTTTTTGAAATTGTTAGAGAAGCTATTCAACGTATCAGCAAGTAGTAGGTAGCGGCACATTATACCGTCATTTTTTTTACTTACCGTATTTTACCGCCGAGAACATTCCTAGAACCTTCTTTTGAGACAGCTGCTATTTTGACGACGCAACCTCTCGACCACCTGAGAGCGAAAGCGACGTCTTTTGGATCTTGGCGTAGTTTTAGAACACTTACTGCTGGACCGACAACATTCAAACTAATTGATAAAAAAAACAATATTCGTAGAACATTACGCCGGCAGTTTTTACCGCAAGGAATAGCGCGACTATAATAAATGTGGCGTCTCATCATTGGGTGGAAGTCAATGTGACACACCTTCATCTCCGCTTAAATACGCTCGGAAATTCTCCCTCCCTTCTTCCTCATTCCAGAATCCGCCGGCTCGAGGAAAGATGGTGAAGCTTTTCTGTGCGATCGTTGGTGCGGCGGGAAGCGCGTTCGAGGTGGACATCGACGAAGGTGCATCGGTTTCCGCGTTGAAGAAGGCGATCAAGGCGGAGAAAATGTATCAGTTTCCTGCGGACGAGCTGCAGCTGTTCCTGGCGAAGACGGAGGGCGGCGCGTGGCTGGATGGGGCTGGTGCGGCAGCTGTGGCGCTCGATGAAGATGGAACACTGCGAGGCTTTGAGCAAATGGATCCCACGTTGTGGATCAACAACGACAAGCATTTCGGAAAGAATTTTCAACCGAGTGAGGGCCAAGTTCACGTGCTGGTGGTGGTTCCGGAGCGAGCACCACCCCAACCAAAATTGTGGCTTGTCACTGGATCCGTTGATAACGCGTTGAACACGAAAGGGATTCGCTGCAGAGTTTACCGTCTGGCAGGATTACGGCTTGGATGCTACGATCCTGCGCGCCGCACCCAGGACAAGGATGTCGCGTTTTGGTATGAAGACAAGACGTTGTGCATCCATATTCTGTTCAAGACAGGTGCGTCCATCTCGCCACTGCGTGATAGTGCTGCTTACGTTGACTAACTGTTTCGTTTACAGAAGAAGCTGCATGGCTATTCGAAAATGACTTGAGGGAGGGTCCGCTAACGCTGGGCTCTCCGTTCTGTGGCCAAACGGTTATAACGAGAGTTACACAAGTTAAAGCTGTATCTACTGAACTACAGCGTGTCTTGTACACCGACTATGACCCACAAGAGTCGGATTCTCCGCTAAACACAATGTCATCCATATCGTTGACTACAAGCGTTTCGAATCTGGACTCCTCGACTGACGAGTTTCGTTACCAACGGATCGAACTCGAGAAGTTCTTTCTTCCATACGGCAAGGCAGAAAGCTGCCATTTGGTGTCGAAAAAGCAAAGCAGAGACCACAAACGAGAATTCGCCAAGTACGATCGTGACCCGAACAATCGGCTTGCTCTTTCTCGCGATATGCATGGTTGGTACGATGGTATGAGCATCGAGTTTCCCATCGTCAATATGCTCCCCGGATCCGTTGACAAGAATCCATCTATTGGCAACAGACGCAAGGTACATAATATGTGCAGAGGTTTGTGTATGCAATTATTCTGACGTTTACGTGTGTAGGTGGAGGTGCTCGTGAAGGTTGTAGATACACAGTGCACAGATCGTGTTTTCAGTTGTTTGAAAGAAGGATCAACCAAGACCGACGATCCGCTCGTGATGAAGACGTTTGTTCACGTGGAGGATCCAGAAACGTTTTGTTTCTGTATGAGATGGAAGCATGATGACAACGATAAGCTCCAGAGAAGCTTCTTTGATATGACTCCGGCGGTCGATTGAATACAAATAATAAGTTGAGATTCCAGGTGTGTCAAAAAATAAATTAGTTTTTCATCCTGATAAATATAAAGTTAGTAATATAGAAAGATGGCGTACTCACCTGGGCAGTACCAAACTAACAAGGAGCGCATTAATGCAGCGCAGAAGCACTACTACCAGCGCACGCGCGAAGCTCGTCTATCCTATCAAAAGGGGTATGATGATAAGAACAGAGAGCAGATTCGGGCTCGCAAGCGGAAGCACAGCAGCGAACTTAACGACAGTGAAAACGTACCTATCGAGTAAAATCGAACTTAACTGTTTTTTTCTATTCTAATATATAAAGTCAAAACTATATAGCTAATGAGAAATACACGTAAAATTTTACTCAAAGCGCTTGGGGACCTATCCCAATACCACTCCTCTGGATGGTACTGGAATACGTTAGAGGATAACGGAAAATGGATGCAAATGGGTAAGACCCAAATATATCCATGCCCTGCGTATCGTCCTAATGTAAATTCGAGATGCTCCCAATCAAGCGACACTTTCTAATAATAGATAAAGATGATAATCATCATTTTATTGGTTCAGAGTGTGTAAAACTCTTTGGTGGGCACTACAAGGTATGTCTCGGTTGTCAAAAACGATACCGAGGTGGTTATATATATTGCAAAGCCTGTCGAGACCGTGGTCTTACCTCATTTAGTGATGAAAAGCTACAGTTTGGGAAGTATAAAAAAAGAAAGCCAATTTCACTATTAGGTGTGGATGATGGCTACATTCACTTCCTATTTGAGTGTGATAATGTATCGGAAGCCTCTAAACAGGATTTAGCTCGCAATCTACTACCACAAACAATAATTGGTACCGGTAAGTACCACGACAAAACCCTTCAATGGATTAAGGCTAACGATATTGGATATTATAACTGGCTTAAAACCTCCAACAAGTCATATGCCAATTATTTGAATTAATTAATTGCAGATTTTTTTTGTAGAGGCCTAAGATATAAAGTCGATCCTGATACAAGATCCAAATATTATAAAGTCAAATTTACGAGAATAATATAGCCACGCTTATATATAGGCAACATGTTTGCATACGAGCTCGAAGGTCTGAAGAGATTGAATATTACACCTATCAAATGGGGTAGTAGCTACCGTGTTAAGGTACGCGGTCGTACTGGAAAGATGGTATTTGTCAGCAACATCTCCAACCCCAAAAATATGAAGCTGGTAGCTAAGCAGTACAATGTTGGTATCGATACTCTCAAGAAGCACATGTCTCCTGACTACAAGGCTGACCCGAAATATCGCTTCTACCAAGGAAACCATGTCGAGTCTCATTTATACGAGGGGATTCAGCCAGCAGAATTCTACGACAAACTCGAGAACGTACTTGCGAGCCAGAAATCTGCTTTCAAGATTAATATTGCACTTGGATACAACCTCGTTAGTCGAACAGATGATAGCGCTACCCGATACTTCCACCCGAATTTAAGCAACACCTCGGTGTTCAGCTCACCGATTGCTATCAATAGCAAGGGTGATATTCGCAAGAAGGTCATTTCGGAGATTCGTTCGATGGAATTAGCTGACAAGCTTAACTACCCCAAATCGGGATATCTGGTAAAGGCAATCACTGGATTCAAGATTTACATCTACCAGCGCGAACACGCACTGGGTGATAGTGAAGCTGTCATTCCAAAGATTATCCGCGACAACAAGAGTGTAATCAACTTCCCAAAGACTAACAACAAGTGCGTATTTCATTGCATCGCATACCACAAGTAAGATGAACCAAAAAAGGATCCGCGTAGAATTCAAGCTCTGGTAAAGCAGACATTCAAGCAGTACTACTCGTACAAGGACATCAATTATACACTAAGCCTGTTTCGCAGTTTCAAACCAATCGACATTCTCCAGTTTGATGAGCTTGAGGACTGCTTTCAGTTAAGCATTAATGTATTCATGATGGATGTGGAGACGGGAAATGTTGAATGCATCCGACGTTCTGACAAGGAGTACGATGTTATCAATATTCTATCTCACGAGAATCATGCTCTTTACATTAAGAATATTGATATGCTTCAGTGTAAATACCAATGCCCAAAGTGTGAGATGGTGTTTGTCAGCTCCGACAAGCTTCGAAACCATAAGAAGAACCAGTGTGAGCTCGTAAATATTGAATCATTCCCTGAAGACCCGACTATTTATCGCCCAGCTTCAAATACAATTCGTTCGCTACTGACAAAGTACTCTATCAAGAATACCGATCAATACATCGATCATTTTATTGTTTATGACTTTGAGGCCATTCTTAAGCCTACGGCGACTCAACATGGGGAGAATACTGTCTTCACGAACGAGCACATCCCGGTGTCCGTCTATGTAGCTGATAGCTTGGCGGAGGAGGTTCGCTGCTTTGTAAATGATGATCCAAAGGCATTGCTCAAGGATATGTTCCAGTACATTAATGATGTCGGAGCGAAGATCCAGAAATACAATGTCTCCAAGTACGAGGCCTTGCTTCGTAAGATAATCGACGCTCAAGGTTTGACAGGCATGGAGGTTCCAGGTACTCCTCTTGGTAATACGTACAAGACACAGGATGTGGATGCTTGGATTCAATCTGGAGATTTTGCCAGCTTCTTTGATTTTCACAGCAAGCTTGGGTTTGGTAAGAAGCGGTCGGACTATGGTAAGATCAAGCAAACTCTGGATCAGGTACCAGTCCTTGGCTTTAATTCAGGGCGCTACGATATCAACCTAATCAAGGCAGACTTGTTCGCTACCATTGGAACCGACAACATCAAATCGGTTATTAAGAACCCAAGCTACATGTGCATCGCCACGTCGGACATGAAAATGCTAGACATTAGCAACTATGTACCAGCAGGTACAAGCTACGCTAAATACCTATCAACATACCTTGGTGATTGCAAGTGTGATGACAAGTTTCGATGCGTCTGCGGTCTGGGTAAGGGTATCTTCCCATATGAGTACATTACCTCATTCAATGTATTCAACGAAACTGAAGTGCCTCCTCAGTCAGCCTTTGACAGTGAGCTCCGTAATACCAGCATCAGTGATGATGACTACAAGCGGGTACAGTTTGTCTGGAAGTACTATGGAATGAAGTCGATCAAGGACCTACTTATTTGGTACAACAATCTTGATGTAGTTCCATTTATCAAGGCTATCAAGGCTCAACGAGAATTGTTCAAGCGATTCGGTCTGGATATGTTTACCGATGGTGTATCTCTCCCAGGTCTATCAGAGAAAGTCATGTATCAAACCTGCTTCAACAATCTCCAGTACCCCACCAATTCGGCGAAAGCATTTAGCTTCCCATCCAAACGCATGAGTGGATACAAGAGCCAGGATGCTGAGGCTAAAAGAGAGTTCAATATGACTACTGAGCACCTTGACATCCTTCTCAAACAGCAAAAGTATCTGTGTGGTCTATGCTACTGTCAGCTGACCGCTGATACTGCTTCAGCCGATAGAATAAACAACAAGCTTGGGCATATCGATGGCAACATCTTGATCAGCTGTGTGAAGTGCAACACCGCTCGTAAAAACATGTCCATCAAAGGGTTTCGCTACAAGAAGTTGCTTGAGTTCAACTCGGATAAGCTTGTCTATAGCATCGATAGGGAAGAGAAAGATATTTATGCTAAGATGAAGGCTAACATCGCTGGCGGTCCTTCAATCATCTTCAATCGCTATGCCAAGCGAAATGAGACGATGATTCGCGGGGACAAGGTTTGTAAAAAGATTATCGGATACGATGCCAATGCTTTGTACCTGTGGGCACTCGGTAATGAGATGCCTTGTGGGCGATTGACTACGATTGATGCCTATCCTGGTATTATCGACGACATTGTCAATGACAAAGTATTTGGCTTCCTCGAGTGTGATATTCGTACCCCACCACATCTCAAAGAGTACTTTAGTGAGATGACCCCTATTTTCAAGAACACGCTAATCGACTGCAGCGATGAGAATGTAATTGGTCAGCACATGTTTGAGTACAACGAAGCACGCAAACAAAGCCGAGCAAAGCCAGCTCGTAAGCTAATTGGTAGCTACTTTGGTGAAAAGATTCTTATCTATGCTCCGTTGCTCAAGTGGTACATCGCTCACGGAATGGAGATCACCAAAACTTACTGTTTCATCAAAGCCAATTCCCACAAAGCATTTGAACCATTTATGGAGGCGGTTTCTAACGCTCGACGGGAGGGTGATGCTGACAAGTCCAAGGCTATGATCGCTGAAATGATGAAGTTGGTCGGAAACAGCGCTTTCGGTCGATCTGGTATGGACATGAGTAAGCACAAGGAGATAAAGTACGAGTCTAACGACAAAGCCATCAAGAGCAAAATTGAGCACTTCACATTTCATGGACTTGAGGAGCTTCATGATGCGTGTGAGATTACCATGAAGAAACGGCGACTCAAGAACAAGAATCCGATCCATTTGTCGATTGCCATCTATCAGCTTGCTAAACTACGCATGCTACAGTTCTACTATGACTGTATCAACTTCTACTTCGATCGCTCGGACTTTCAATACCAGGAGATGGACACAGACTCGGCATACATCGCATTCAGCTGTGAAAATCCGTTTCAAAACTGTATCAAACCTGAGCTATGCGAGCACTTCAAGCAGCATAAGTATGATTGGTTCCCACGCGACTATAACAACGAGGTCGCTAAGTTCGATCGTCGCACACCTGGTTTGTTCAAGGATGAGTGGTCTGGTGATGCTATGGTGTCACTATCTTCAAAGAACTATATCTGCTATCTACCTGACCAATCTTACAAGGTCAAGGTTAGTGCCAAGGGAGTGCAGCAGGGAGGTGGTCGGAACAGTGATGTACTCAACCCAGATGGCTTTGAAAGTGTTGTCCGTGATCGCATCACACTGCAAGGTACAAACAAAGGTTTTAGACTCAGCAAGGAGACTAAGTCAATCATTACCTATAGTCAAACTAAAACAGCTCTCAATTACTACTACGACAAGCGTCGAGTACTTGAGGATGGTATCACCACCGTAGCTTTGGATATTTAAACGAAGTTGGCTAATCTAAGCAACTAATTAGAGAGATATTTTTTGTCTCATAAATATATAGAGCAGAGCTAGTAGGTACGATGGATCAGCAACTGGCAAAGTTATATTATGACCCTAAAATGGGATATGTCGGTGCTCAGGCTTTGTATCAGAAGGCAAAGGAGTTAGACCCCAAAATCACATTCAAAGCTGTGAAGGAATGGTATGCGACCCAGACAGGCATACAACGGTTTCAAGAGCAAAAACGGAAATACGATGGATTCAAAATTGCTTCTCATAACCCCAATTCATGGCAAATGGATCTTGCGTTCTGGGAAAAACGACCAATTTTGACGGCTATGAATATCAATTCTCGCCTTGGGTATGCTAAGCTATTGACGAATAAGACTGCGCCAACTGTACTCACATCTCTTAAAACATTTGTTCGTAGTAATAAGGTCGATATACTCACCAGCGACAATGGAAGCGAATTCATGAACACCCAAGCACAAGAATTCTTCAAATCCAAAAAGATCGAACATTTTAATAACGAACCTGGTGATCATGGTACTATGGGTAAAATCGAAAGATTCAACAGAACCGTAAAGCAGCGATTAACCAAAATCAATCCGAAGCGAATCACACAAAAACTGGTAAATGATATTATTACAAACTACAATAGCACCATTCATCGGTCGATTGGTATGAGTCCTAACGATGCAAAAGGTAAAGTTATAGAAGCTGAGATAACACATAACCAAGAGGAAGCAGAAAAAATTGAAAACGAGCTTGAAGTTGGTACAAACGTCCTTTACCGCCTTAAGAAGCGAACATTTGACAAGGAAGCTGCCAGATGGAGTAGAGCTGTCTATACAATTGTAGGAATGGGCGGGTACCGAGTTGAAATTAGGTCAAAGAATGGTCATACACTCTACAAATCACCAAACGATTTGAAAATAGTGCAATCGAAGACAACTGACGCCACAATTAACAAGGGTGATATCTTAGAAGCCGAAAAGATATTAGACCACAAAAAAATGCGATCTGGTAAATACAAATATTTAGTGAAGTGGGTTGGTAATGAACCCGACTCCTGGGAGCCCCAGGATAATCTCCGCTTAATCAATAAGAATCGAAGATCGACACTCGAGAAGGAGTATTGGAACGGGGTTTCAACACCGCGACAAGAGTCTTAGAGGGTGATAGACTTCAGATCCTCCGGACATTTAACGATTCGCGGAGTTGAGGGCGTCCGTAGATCAAAATGCACACGACGCTTTGGTTCAAGCGTAGGCTTCTCTTTTTACTTCTTTCTCAAGGAATCGATTGTCATATACCCCCTCCGCGTCGAATGGATCAGTATCGATATATTCGATATTCATCTTCGAGTTAAATATCCCCATCTATATATATATACCCAAAACTTTATCAAAATCATGACAAACGACGTTGAAAGGAGAGGATCGAAGATCCCTCAGGGTCCTATAGACACCCTCGGATACCGTCTCCCAATTGCAACGCGACTACGAAATCGAATGAGAAATGCTCTCGAACCGCTCTCAAGAGTGGATATTGTAAGCAACACGACAAGGACTATAAAATCGCTATGTACAAGCGAGAGCTCGCAAAAATGCACGAGAGAGTTAGGTTCTATGTCGAGAAAACTTCGCGCTTCAACGATATGATCATTGACATTCAGCGATGCGACTACATCAAGCTTCACCTCGCTCGAATCAATGGAGGTAAAGACAGAGCCTACAAGCATGTAATCACCGATCCCAAGTATAAAAATCAGGTCGAGGAATTGTTTGATCTACCAATCGATGAGGTTCTTCCCGCGTACTATGCTATGCTAAAGCGTCGAAACGACATCGTTCATAAATATACGATGGGCGAGTGGGAGGAGGGGCCAGTCCCAAGAATCGCGAAGAAACGATATCAATTTTCAAAACCACAGCAAAAATAATTGATTAATATATACGATAGAACCATGTTTCCGAACTTCACAAGCATTGCTCAACGAGAGCAAAAGCGATTGGATTTGTTAGAACGTTCCCAGTGACGGGTTCGTCAAGCATTCGCCAAGTGTTCGATGTATGCAGACACTCAATGGGCGTCAGATGCTGATAAGACGCTATCACTATCTAAAAAGACTACGTCGGATGCTTCGACAGATACCTCAACAGATACCTCATCGGCGACTGTTGAGGCCGCAAAAAAAGTCTGAGTGATACAAGCTCCCAAAAAATCCCTGAGCCCTCACTTGAGGTAAAAGCTGAGACACCAGCTGAGACACCAGTGGAAGTTCCTGTAAAACCTGATGCAAATGACTATGAGTCTGACGAGGACCAGCAAACTAAAGAAGCATTGGTTAAGATTTACAAGATCTATCCAGTGTTTAATAAACTCCAACTACACCCCGTGGATAAAAACGGACGATTTATGACTAAATTCATCATTAAAAATGGTACCACGATTTATACGACAAAGAGCAAGAAATGGGCTAAGGTTGATGCAATTGACTGGGATGCGACATATGACTCAATTAGGATTATAATGGAGACAAACCCACGATTTCTTCAGTATGTCAGTGATTTGAGAAAGGCAAAATCCAATGTATTCCCTGGATATCAGACTACGGAACCGCTGAAAGTATGGGAGAGTCTGATCGGTAAAAAGCGTCGATTATCTGACCCACTGAAGAATGATGACTCAAATCGTAGCAAACAACGGCTTGAGGACAGCTTTGCTGTTGATTCATCGACATCGCCTGACGATGACACTGTAGGGGAATTAACGCCAAATCCATACACACCGAGTTCAGACGAGGCTGAGGCTCGGCATGGAATTAAAAGCGGTATTGATGCCGATATGGATAAGAATCTAACTAATGCTGATAACGATGCCAAACTCATTCTCAGTGAATTTTTAAAGAGCTTCGCAAACAAAAGGTAAAGCTCGCATTTGAGCCAAATCCAGTTATTGATACTACAGATGGCGTGAAGGTTCAGAACGGTCTCTATTTCAGTAATCCAACTCAGAAGCGTCTATTCAATGTCAGATATTCTGATGATAAAAAGGCTACCTCGGCTAATGATTTACGCGATCTCATGGCGAATATTCGTTGGATGGATACATTCACAGCACTGATAGATGGCTTTCAAATATTTGACAAACATCTAACGGGTATCAATCGAAAGAGTCCTGATAAGAAAGCTGCTCAAGATAACCTAACTCAGAATCTCGGAATACTTGATGGAGTTCTTAAAAGGAATACTAAATCCACTGAGGCAACATCTCGAGTGAAGGAGACGAGCATTGATCCATATGTATCACTAAAATTGCTACACGACGAAGCCGAGGCTGCGTTCCAGGATTATGGAGAAGCTATGAAAAGGTATGATGAGGCAAAGCAAGCTACTAAATCCAGACATAGCAAGGCTGCGAAGTCTAATCTCAAAGCTGCAACCGCTGCAATGAGAGCTACCAAGGCTAATTATAACAGCAAGCTCAAGAAATACACACTGTTCAAAAAGGGCTACCCTGACATGGATCTTGATGAATTTGACAACATCGCATCTAAACGCGAGGTGGGGAGGACTGTATCATCAATGGTAGATAACGTAGTCGGTCGAGGCCTACGCGGGGCGGGCAGAGCTCACCTTGGAGGTCAGCCAAAGTTAGATGGTGTTGTTCGCAAAGGTCGGACGTACAATCTCAACGACATTCAAGGCATGGCAACGCCCTCCGCCTATACCTACAAACCGTTGGGAAGCAAGTACATTCGAATCCCTGATCTCGATGCAGGAATGCTCGTTATCGTTCAGCCTAATCGTCGTAAGATCGGTCCTAAGCGAGAGGTGAGTGAAGAGCTTCAGAAGATGCTTAAGGATCTGGTGTATTCGAAGAATATCAACCAATCATCGTATGATCAACTATCAACCGATGACAAAAAAATCTTCAAGGAGATTCTTGCCGCTACTCATCTCCAGCATAGTTTCTCTGAGAAGTTGGCTGATCCACTGGAGGCGCTCAAGGCCGAATATTTTAAGCTCAAGGGCGAGATCGAGTTAGGTAATGACAATCCCAGTATTCTCAAGCAATTGAAGGTCATCACTGTGGATATGTATTCGAATCACTTAATTTCTGATGACGAATTCAAAAATGTTATCGTTCGACTACTATAGAGCAGATCTTAGCGAACTTGTTCGAAAGATCTGCGACCCTTCGAACTTCATTCGAATAGAGTACGATGTTTTTCCTTAACCCACGGATTATTGCTCAGTCAGGCGGCTCCTATGGAGATGATGCCGATCTCAATATCGCTGAGCTCAAAACAATCATGAAGAACTTGATCATTCGAGAGCGGCCCCAAACAACTCAGGCTAAGGCATGGGTTGATACTAAACTTCCAACGACTTCGGATCCATCCACGCAGACTGAGTCCGCCAGCGGCGGTCAGGTTTGGCTGTATGGAAAGAAGAAAAAACCGGTAAAGACCTTCTCGCTGTGAGCTTAGCTTATGCCATTTCTAACCAATCGATTCTTATAGCCTCGATAGACTCTCATTTTTTTGTCGGCTACTTCGATATCGAGTATCGCACTTTCGCCTGTTTCAGGGTCTTTTGTCGGTAAAAATACGCTATCACCAAGTACAACAATTTGGTCAGCTCTCAGTTGTGTAGAGCCTATTATCTGAGACGGTGGAGAGGAGACTCTCGGAACTCGGTCCGAGGGTCTTCGACCTCGAACATCGTTCGTCTCAAGGTTTGACTCAATCTCCTTATTTGAGAAGCAACCCATTGGTAGATCTATATTAGAGTCGAGACAATTCTCTTCAACTCCTCGATTTGTGCCTGTTGATCCTGAATGGCTTTACACAACACTGATGTCAGCGAAGCGAGATCAATTCCCCATGGATTGATTGGATAACCATTCTCATTCATATCATCATTAGCGCCTTCCTGAACTGCTTCAGGGACGATGTCATAGAGCTCCTGCGCGATAAAACCGACATGCTGAGTTCCTTCCTGGATCATCTTATATTTACGTGGCTTCATAAGCATGACCGCATCCAGACCATAAGGGACATTAGCAATATCTGTCTTTAATATTTCATCCGAGGCATTGGTATAAGCACCTCCACGGATTGGTACATATCCCAGCCATGATCCCGAGGCATTACATATACCAGCTCTGATAGAGCCCACTGTACCGTCGCTTCCCCATCCCCGGTAGTTCGCGGATGACCAATTGGCTCGGTATGAACATATACTGGACGCGTTGATCTTCGTGTAAAACTCTTCGTTAGCCCATGATGCGCCGCCACTGTGAATGGTCGCTTCTGCGCTAAAGTTGCCGCCGACCATAAACCGACCTGATGTGTTGAACAGAGCCCTAGCAGAGCCATTAGTCATGATCTTGAACGGGTCGTTCGTCATAGTACCTAAACAGGTTCCTCCTCCAGAGCTATTATTGCTACCTCCTGATTCATTATACACTAACATTTCAACGGCCATCTGAGTAGATTGATCGTTCGACCAGCGTTGAACCCTATCCCATGAGCCATACATCTTTGTAGTATCGCCCTTAACGGCAAACTTCGCGGGTGGTACGTCTTGGCTATTGATAGCCACTGAGTTATCACCGAACCAACATTGTTGCCCGCTGAAGCCGTAATTGTTAAATTGAAGACGATTTTGAGCGTACGAACTGCCAACGTACGAGTAAGTGATTGTGAAGCAATTGGCAGTGCTTTGATAGCTTCCTATACGAATTGATGCTCCAGCGTTGTCCTTCAGAATATTGAGATCCATATAACCGTTATTGCTTCCTATAGAAAGCTGACCAGTAGTACCATGAAGCGAAGCTAATCGATATAAAGCACCTGTTTGACTAGCAGAGCCCTTTGTGTAGAATTCGATATCACTACCGTCGTACTGAGTACTAGATCGTCTTAACGTACTAATAGTTGCGCTCGGGGTAGTTGTACTATACGCTCCCGACGAATCGTTTAGGAAAGCTAACCCTACACTGGTTGAGATGATATTCGAATTGTTTCGAAGATACATAGCGTATGATCCAACTGGTAAATAGATTGAATCAGTGTTGCCCGCACTAGTGTTAAATTGAGCTCCTGTGCCTGAGACGGTGAGTGATGATAGACTCAATGACCTAGGGATTGATGTTAAGAAGCTTGCTAGATTGTATGAGACACCGTTCTGGGTTAAATTGGTACAACTGACCGTGTTGGCACTAAGAGTACCGCCTAATGAGATTGATGATGTACTAGTCGTAAGCATATTCGCTAGATTGTACGTTGTTCCACCTTGCTGATAGGTAGTCGCATTAACGGTTCCTGCTGTGATAGTACCGGACGAAGTGAATGAACTCGGTACTGCCGTCAAAAACGATGCTAGATTGTACGTTGTTCCATCTTGCTGATAGGTACTTGCGTTGATTGTTCCGGTAGTCAATGAAGTAATGCCGGTAATGGATCCAGTGTTGCTAAGTACCAACGCTTTGCTGTTAGCAGCAGTACCAGCAGTGAGACCGCTAAGATATCCAGCTTCAGTAGAGCCAATAGTGACTGTACCTAGAATTAAGTTTGTCATTGTTAATGATGTGATTCCACTTGTAATCGACCCAGTTGAGTTAAGTACCAGGGCTGTTCCAGCGCTACCTATTCCAGCCGTAATTCCACTTAGATAACTCAAGCGATAGTCATTCCTATCCAAAAATATGGTTTTGGCGTAGTCATAGGTCAAGTAGCCGTTTGCATCCAACGAGAGATAGAATCCCGGGTTGTAGATAGCAGAAATGAAGGTTGGTTGGGGATATGAGAATCCACTCATTTTTCTTCTAATCTATATAGTATCGAACGATAAAACATGAGCTTAGTTCCTGATTACTCGAATGCGATTCCCAAGCAGTATAGACCTGGGAAATCGATTATGATTAAGGATTTAGCTATCCCCGCGTTGTATAGAATGATTATGCTCGCTCCGAGCGGATCTGGCAAGACGAACATGGCCTTTCATATTATCAAGAGCTCGCCGAATGTCTATGCATATCTCCATGTCATTTGCCGCAATCCGAATCAGCCGTTGTACGATTACCTTCGCGACAAGCTTGATGGATTCGTCTCCTTCTACGACCCCGACACAGCTCCAACGGTTGATCAGATTCGACGAACTCCCCTTGCGAGTGGTAAGCCAGAATTAGTGATTTTCGATGATATCACAACCGACAAACACGTACTCGAAAGATTGGTATCGACGTTCTACATCCGATGCCGACACTACAAACTAAGCTCAATTCTTCTGGCTGATAGTTTCTTCGCGCTACCTAAGATGATTCGCTTAAACTCAGAGCTGTGCGTCATCCTAAAGGCTAATTCGAAGCGAGATCTACAGGTCATTCTCAAGAATTACAATCTGCCCGGAATAAGCCAGGAAATGATCTTCCGAGCATACAATAAATGCACGTCGTACATTGGTCAGGCGTTAGCCATCGATGGAGTCAAGGGTCAGATGCGTTGGAATTTTGATAAAATTTTAGATCCGCGGGAACTTTGATTTCCTAAATATAGAGAAGAAAGCTAGACGTAGTCAGTGTCTTCGACCCTAACAGAGTTATACAACAACAATGGTGTCATTTGTCAAAATCGATAGCACTAACTTGGTCCAAGATGGTCTTAACTCCCAGTGGCGGTACTCGTTCCTCGGATCTGCTGCTAATTTCTCTGACTCAGTATGCGCGATCCAATCGATTAGTCTCTACAACTCCGAATTCAACATTGATTCGCTGGCTTTTGCCAACAATACGTTCAAGGTAGAGGTCCCGACTGCTGGAACCACATCTACGAGTAGTGTTAATCTTCCTGATGGATACTTCAGATATGCCGATATCAATCGCTATATTCAGACCGCGTTGGTCTCGGCTGGCGCTTATCTCATCGATGCCAGCGGCAACAATGTCTTCTTCATTCAAATCAGTGAGAACTCAGTCTATTATGCTTGTCAGCTCGATTGCTCACCAACCTCAATCGCTATTGGAACATGCACAAGACCTGCAACAGGGCTTTACTCTGCTGGTGGATCAGGTCTCCCAACCACGACTCGCGTTCCTCGTCTAATCATTGACAATGCTTCGTTTGGAAAGGTAGTTGGCTTCACGAATGGTACATATCCGTCGGTTTCACAAACAACCGCTTACTCACTGATCTCGAACACTATCCCCATGGTTCATCCCACATCGAGCTACATTGTACGTTGTGATCTTGTTAAGAATGACTATGTCGTGTCTGGTGATATTCTGAGCGCTTTCGATAGAGGTGATGCTGGTATTGGTCAATTGATTGCTTACAAACCGAGTCAGTATGCTTGGATGAATTGCTTCAACGGTGCTCGATCTTCGATTACGATTACCATTTATAATCAGAACGATCAGCGCGTTCATTTTAGAGACACATCCGTTTCGATTATGCTTCTGATCCGTTCAAAGAAGTAAGCAAGGGAAAAAAGTTGCTTATTTTTTTAGTTAGAGACGGAAGCTTCCAGCGAGCTTAGCGGGCTTACGCTTAGATCTCAGATTCGCCATATACGCCTTAGCCTCAGCGCTACCCTTGACTAATTTAGTCTTCTTAGACGCTACGCCCACACCGAAACGGCTTTTAATACCACGGCGAACAGTTCGAATCATATCGTGGTGGTCGGGGTTCTCGGACTTGCTGATGAGATACTTCTCTCCTTGATCAATGGCATCAGTGATCAGACCCTTACGCTTGGCATAGCCTAATGCTGCTTTAGCTGTCTTCTTAACATCAGCAACAGATATACGTCCTCCAGACGTAGCTCCGGTACCCTTATCAAGCTCAGTATCGCTATCGCTGTCATATACACCGACTCCGGTTAGAGACTTGAGCGCTGCGCGAGCTGGGATCCCAGCTTCAGAGGCGCCAACTGCTGTTGCTAGCGCTGGAACGGCGAAGTCGGCGGCCTTGCTAAGTAGTCCGCTGTCTTTAGCGAAGCGAAAACCTTGCTTAATGCCATTCCAGATTTTACTCCATACTGACGAACCATGCATACCTCCACCATTAAGATGCTTGAATGGATAACCGATTTCCTTCTTAGTAATTGATAAGCGCGTTCCCTTACCAGCTGTACGAGCTCTTAGAGCTTTGGCATACGATTCTGGGTGCAGATGTAGGGTGGCGCCAGATCCACTTAGCTCATCTTTCGTTAAGGACAGTGTCCCTGACTTGAAAGCCCGCTTGAGCTTTGACTCAGGGATAGAAGCTGAAACTGCTAACTCTTTGTAGATCATTGATCTATATATGAGTTCAGAGAGAATTAATCAAGAATTAATCCAGAATAGTTAAATTCAGGTCTTTGAATCTATCGAATAGCTCCATCCTATTTTTTTGTCTGCAATATAGCCAGAATATACTCCATATGCCACAATATTCATCGTATGTGGATTGATATTGCTTAGTGTTGTATTTACTAATCTTGAGAACTGTTGGACCCGCTCCTCCCATACTATCAAAATATTCATTTTTATAGACGCAAACCCAGTGTCCCACGTCCATATTAGGCTTGCGAAGCAATATAATATACGATCCTTTCCGCGGTAGTGGTTTTTTTAATTTCAGATAATTCGACAATACCATCTAACTGAACCCCAATCGTCTTTGCTAATTTAATTAAATCATGATCGCTCGTAATCGCTTTGATTAGATCCATAATGTAATATTTTAATTTTTTTGGAACTATATGGATGCTCATATAGTTAAACCCATAGATTTATCGATGTCTGCTACTCAACTCGCCGACCAGTTTCTATACCAGAGCTCGCTGAAGAGCGACCCGGAGATTAAGGTATCGTCCAACAAGCGCGTACCGTTCGTAATCGATCTCAACCAGGGCTCGTACCAGAATGGTGTTATCACGATTGATGCTACCAGTCAGCTGAACGGATCTGAAGGATTTGCCTCGCTCCGTGATGCCTACATCATGCTCCCCTACAAGGTTTCGATGAAGAATGGTGCTACTGCTCAGACCGCGGCTGCTAACCGATACTGTGCTACCCTTAAGTGCGGCAACTTCAACGTCATTGACTCGATGTCGCTTGAGCTCAATGGTAAGACTGTTATCAGTATGGCTGACTACAAGCTGTTTTGGAACAATCTTCGTGCTCAGACGGAGTACTCAAGAGGCTATGTAGAGAATCACGGTGCTGAAAGCTTCCTTTTCCCCGATGCCGCTCAGTCAATGGCATACAATGGTGCTTCTGGTACAAGTGGCGATGGCTACGTCAATAACGCTGCGTTTTCCTCATCCTTCAGTACGACTGGCGCTCCCGGTGGTGCTACTGTTCCCAACGATGGTTTCGTGAGTCGTCTTCTGGCGAATCCTCCTACTGCTGGTGTTGATCTATCATCTTCGTGGCCGTCGTCTGGTGGCACAGCATCTTCGACTACTGTTGCTAATCAGACCTCGCGTGGTGCTTTCGTTGCTGGTGCTTCTACTGCTAACGCTATCATGGGAACGTGGAACTACATTCTTAAGATTAAGCTGACGGACCTTCATCCGATCTTCAAAGAGCTTGATTTGATGGCTAACCCTCAGATTCGTCTGCGTTTCCGCGTCAATCAGGGTACGGCTGCTATCGCTGTTGATTCTGGTAAGAACATGTCTCTAACCAGCACAACGCTCTCGTCTGGTAATGTCTGCCCTATCATGGTTGCCTCGTCTGCTACTGGCAACCCTATGGCCTCTGTTCTCGCCGCTTCTGCTGGTTTCAGTATTGCTTGGGGTGCTGTTGTCAATTCGCTTGAGCCCACGATTGATGGTACTTACATGCCTTTTACGACTGCTCGTCTCTACGTTCCTTTTCATAACTTGGAGAACCCTCAAGCTATCATCTCGAAACCAGTGAAGAAGATTCGCTATCTTGACACGTATGCTCAGTGGTTCTATCAGCGCGCTGGTACTGGTAAGCAAACGACTCAACACAATGTTGCGTTCGACCTACAGCTATCGGCTTCTGTGAAGAATGCTAAGTACGTTGCGGTGATGCCTTTCGCTGAGCAAACTGGCAACTTCGCAAGTGCCGCTGTTCAACAGTTCTAATCTCCGTTCGACTCGGCTCCATGGACCGTTCATCCCGGTTCGACGATTCGCAACTTCAACGTTCGCATCGGTTCTTCGAATGTGTTCGCTATCTCACATGATTACGACTTTGCCACGTTCGTTGATAACTTCGCTAAGCTTGGTGCGATCAATGGTGATCTAACTCCCGAGATTGTAAATGGTTTGATTGACTACCAGACGTGGTCGCTGACCAACCGCGTACTTGTTGCCGATGTGAGTAGATTGACTGAGAAGGACATTCCTCAGTCTATTCAGATCAGTGGAACCAACGCCGGATGCCAAGGTTGTAATTTGTTAATTCTGGTCGTGTCAGAGCAGGAACTAACCTTCGATAGACTAACCGGAGAAGTGATCGATTATACTACGGCTTAAGGAAGAGATTTCTAATATTTAATTAAATTTTGAAAAAAAGGTATGGCTATAGATATAGCTATAATAACATAACATGAGCACACTAACTTTTGGTAAGCACAAGTCGAAGACTATTCAAGAGGTAAATGCCTCTGATCCGGGATACTGCCGCTGGTTATCAAATCAAAAGGTCTCGTTGAAGATTGTAGTGATATTGGTAAGTTCCTCGCTGAGAAGTTTGGCAATGATGATGGATCGTATGTGATGACTTTTGGAAAGTATAAGACCAAGACTATTAAACAGATTCAAGCCATCGATACTAAATACCTTGAATGGTTGAGCAAGAACGAATTCGTTCAGACTAAGATGCCTAAGCTGAAGGCTGAAGTCGATGAACTCCTGAAGTAAGCTCGTGTGAGTATTTTTTTTTAAATTTAAGTATCAGAATAGGATTGCTTTATATGAAATTGATCTGTGTTGCATCAGAGCTGTCGACAGGTGTTGTAGAATTTGATGGTTCTGGGTTGTTGAGAGGGTGTTTGGTGCTTGGTGGTTAGGAGGTACCACCTTCGCATCAGATGCAGCGAGAGGGGGTTTAGTCGATAAGACGCTTGCTTTGGATTAGAGGGGTGGAGGGCTTTTAATGGTGCTGCGTTGTCCTTGTGAAAATAGGTCCTTTGCATCAGATGCGTTTAGAAGGAGTTTAGGTGAAAAGCCATCTGGATAGGATTTCGCAACAGAGGGGTGGTAGGGGTTGGTTGAGCGTAGGTGAAAAAAAAACTGCCGGTCAAATATGACATGGACCCACTACTCATGAGATTGTTAATTTCCTCGAGTAGAGTAGCTGGATCCATCTTACTATTTGTTGGTGGAATGCGGAATGAGCCTTCGAGAGGTTGTACGGTTGGTGCCTGCTGCAACAAACGTCTCTTCAGGCTCTCAGGTGGTCGAGCGGTTGGCTCGTGAGAAAGTACTGGAATGTTCCACGAACGTGCATAGCATGTCTCGTAGATAAATTACGGTAAGAAAAAAAAATGACGGTATAATGTGCCGCGACCTACTACTTCAGCAGAGCGCTTCAGGTCGTCCCAGTAAGTGGAAACCTGTTCGCTGAGCGCTTTTGCACCAGTACCTACTCCAATTTGAAGCCTCCAGTGTGCGCGTCGATAGCTGAGAACGATTTATGCCTGGAAATGCCGATACCAAGTGACCATTTTGCCCCATTGAGGTACTGTGAGCAGTGCACCTCGTATGGCTGTGCGAATGACCCGTGTAAAGTTTCCCCGGCTGGTCAAGGGGTCCCGAACACTGACTTCCTCATCTACGTGCGTGCTGAAAGCACTTCTGCTTGTTCAAGTGGTAGTACTTTGGCTTACGCGACAGCCTGTCAGCAGGACCAGTACGACCGTCCTACTTTCGGAATGGTGAACTTTTGTCCGAACAAGCTCAGCACTTCAGCCTCCGACTTCGAGCGTCAAGTAGCGACAGCTCTTCATGAATTTTCCCACGCTCTTGGCTTTTCATCTCGGCTTTTCCCACTCATGCGAAATGAAGACGGTACTCCAAGGACTTCTCGCAATTCAGACGGGAATCCGCCCACGTACACGTCTGGAACGTGTCCGAATGGGAAACCGATTGAATATTACGTTGAACCCTCCAATTCTACTATCCAGTTCTCAACGGAGAGGAATCATGTCGTCGCGAAAATGGTAACGCCACGCGTTTGTGCGTATGTGCAACTACACTTCAACTGCTCCACACTCGAAGGAGCCGAGATGGAGTCGCAAGACGGAGGTTGTATCGGCTCCCATTGGGAAGAGCGACTCTTTGAACCCGAGTACATGACGGCTGTGGACAGCTACCACAACGTCTTCAGCGCTCTGACGCTCGCTTTCTTCGAAGATTCAGGCTGGTACCGCGTCAATGCGTCAACTTCTGAAGTGCTGCATTTTGGTCTGAATAAAGGCTGTTCGTTTGCGACTGAAAAGTGTGTGGATCCTATCACAGAGACGTCGATAGCTGCCGATCACTTTTGTACGTCGATTGATACTCAAGGCTGTTCAGTAGACGCCAGATCACGTTCTACTTGTTCATTGAGCTCCAAAAGCCAGAAGATTCCAGCTGAGTATCAATATTTTCTCGGAAACCCCTCGAAAGGCGGAATTAACACCTTTGCTGACTTTTGTCCGATTAACGTTGGGTATTCTGGCGGTGACTGCTCCATTTCGACAAATCTTTTGAAATTGGGATCCACAGTCATCAACGCTTATGGTGAAACGTATTGCCCCACCTGCAAATGCACGTTTACTTCGCTCCGTAGTAGTGATTCGACTGGCTGGGGCATTAATCCACCCCGACAATCGGGGTGTTATTCCATGCAGTGTATCAATGATATCGACTCCAGTACCAATAGTGCTATCACTGTGGTTCAGCTCGCGATCCCCCGAAGTAAAACAAAGGACACCATCAACGTCAACTGTACCAAGAAAGGTGCCAAACTCTTCGTTCCTGGTTTCTCAGGTAAAATCACCTGTCCAGACCCACTGGTTGTGTGCGACTACGATGACCCGAGTCGACTTCTTCTGGCGGATACTATCAAGGGTAGTAGTGCTTCTGACACTGATGATACGCCAATGCCACCTGCGGATAGTAATGCGTCAAATAATGGTGATAACGACAAGGACGCCAGTTCGGCCAGCGCATCGAAAACCCCGCAGAGCGGCAGTGGCAGCAGTCAAATACCCGATGTCAATGCTTCAACAAGTGGCGAGAGAAGCCGTGATAGCAGTACATTGCATAGTTCCAGTGGGTCACAAAATGGATCCAAGAGCGGCACTGATAGCAGTTCGCCGATGAGTTCCAGTGGTTCAACGGGTATCCAAAACAGTATAGATAGTAGCGCGCCAGTCAGTCGAGAGGATTCGAGAAGCTACAGTGATACCAGTTCATTGAGCAAAGCTGATTCCTCCAAGGGCTCGGAAAGCAGCGGTGGTACTAATTCAACTCCATTTGTGGACAGTGAAGGATCGGATGCCGCTTCAAACAGCAGTGGAATTTCCTCAAACTCAACAAACCACGACTACGGTAGTGCTAGTCGAGAGGGTTCGTTATGGTGGAAAAGTGAAGTTAGCAGTAGATCAAACTCAAGCAGCGACAGCGGGACAACATCCGGTTCCGGTGGATCCCGCTCTGTAGATCCAACCAGCAACAACGTTGCTACTGTACAATGGGCTTCGTGGTGGATACTGGGGATATTCGTTGGGATTGCAACGATCGGCTAGTAGAGTTTAATGAGTTAGAACTGAAGTACCAATTTTGAATCAAAAATACACTTTAACAAAAAAAATATAGTGTACTTCTGCTTCAATTACTGCACCTAAAATTAGTTGCTTTGAGCTGTTGACAGTCCATTTATACTCGTTCCTAACCACCCACACCAGGGATACCAACAGCATGGACAAGACAAGAACTACCAGAGCAGCTTGCTTCTTGGCGCTGTCTTTCGCTTTCTGGTGTACAGATACCGTCGAAATGTGTATTCACGATTCTCTTGGCCATAAATTCGTGGCTGGAACGCAGATCTACGACGCCAGTCACCCATTTCTTGTGAGTAAAAGCAAGCGCAGACTACATATTCAGGAGCAGTCAGAGGCATTGTATCAACCCATTCGGATAACCCCGTACTACGACAACGCCAGCTTCGACAACCTCTCAAGTGATACCTTAGAAACCCTACTCGAAGTCGTTCAGGAGGCGATTCAACGCACCAGCAAATCTCTTCAGGTCGTCCCAGTTCGTGGCAATCTTTTCGCCCAGAGATTTTGTCCCGCCAAGTTTTCCACGACACCCCCAGTGTGTCAATCCATCGCAGAGGAGGAATTATGTTTGGAAATGACAATGCCCGACGATCACTTCGCTCCAGTACGGTACTGCGATCAATGTATGTCAAACGACTGTGCAAATGACATTTGCGTGGAGTCTCCGGCCGGCCAAGGAGTGGCAGATACAGACTTCCTCATCTACGTGAAAGCGGAGGATACTGCGAACTGCCTGGGCGACAACACTTTAGCCTACGCTTCTACTTGCCAACAGGACCAATTCGATCGTCCGACCTTCGGGATGGTGAATTTTTGTCCCAGTAAGATCAACACAGCTGAATCTGCTTTTGAAGGTTTGATATCCACTGCGCTTCACGAATTAACTCACGCTCTTGGGTTCTCGTCTCACTTTTTCCCGTTAATGAGGTACGAAGACGGAACTCCAAGAACTGAGCGAGATGAAACAGGGAACCCACCAACATTCTCAACAGGGACATATCTGAATGGGAAACCGATTGAATATTACGTTGAACCCTCCAATTCTACTATCCAGTTCTCAACGGAGAGGAATCATGTCGTCGCGAAAATGGTAACGCCACGCGTTCGTGCGTATGTGCAACTACACTTCAACTGCTCCACACTCGAAGGAGCCGAGATGGAGTCGCAAGACGGAGGTTGTATCGGCTCCCATTGGGAAGAGCGACTCTTTGAACCCGAGTACATGACGGCTGTGGACAGCTACCACAACGTCTTCAGCGCTCTGACGCTCGCTTTCTTCGAAGATTCAGGCTGGTACCGCGTCAATGCGTCAACTTCTGAAGTGCTGCATTTTGGTCTGAATAAAGGCTGTTCGTTTGCGACTGAAAAGTGTGTGGATCCTATCACAGAGACGTCGATAGCTGCCGATCACTTTTGTACGTCGATTGATACTCAAGGCTGTTCAGTAGACGCCAGATCACGTTCTACTTGTTCATTGAGCTCCAAAAGCCAGAAGATTCCAGCTGAGTATCAATATTTTCTCGGAAACCCCTCGAAAGGCGGAATTAACACCTTTGCTGACTTTTGTCCGATTAACGTTGGGTATTCTGGCGGTGACTGCTCCATTTCGACAAATCTTTTGAAGCTGGGAGACCCAAATGTCAACGCTTTGGGTGAGACGTATTGCTCTACGTGTAAATGCACTGCGACGTCACTGCGTAGTAATGATTCTTCTTCCTGGAGTATAACGCCAGCTAGACAGACTGGCTGCTACGCGATGAGATGCATCCGTAACTCATGGGCCGCTGTCTCCAAAGTTGTTGTTAAGCTGACTGTACAGCGTAGCCAGACCCAAGATACTGTAACTTTGACCTGCTCTAAGAAGGGCGAGGAGTTCTCGGTACCAGGTTTCTCGGGTGTAATCACGTGTCCAGACCCGCTTGTGGTGTGCGACTACGACGATCTGAGCCAAGTTCAGTCAACGGAGGACGGTGGCACGGGAAGCAGCTCAAAACGTGGCAGTGGTACAGGGACAAAACCTTCGACAGGCAGCGGCACAGTCAACACTGGGGCAACGACGACAAGCGATACCAATTATCATGGGTTGTCGCTTTGGGTGCTGCTTTGTGGCTCATTGTTTGCTCTTTCACAGTTGAACTGAATTACATCAGCAAACTTTTTAAATATTTAAAAAGATAAATATTCCAAGGAATAGTCTCATGTCTTCTTTTACACAATATATTCAAAAACCACATAGGTTTGAAGCAATTTGCTGTTCTGTTTCACAAGTAATGGTGTCTGTACGCATCGTGTTCATGACGAAGACCTTCATCTGTTCAGGTAGCAATTCTTGTAGTTTCGACAGATATGTGGCTTGTACAGTGAGGGCTTCTATCAGTCTCTTCTGTTCTTCTTCCGCTCGACGTCGCTCTCGTCGCTCCCATTGCGCCAGATCTCGAACGGCCGAGTTTATCTGACCCACTCGATCCACTGTTGAGTCCACCTCGTTGTCACGTGCTCGCTGTGCGCGCAGAAGTTGTGCGGTCAACAATTTCTCCATTCTCCTCATATTTCTCGTTCTTGTTTGCGTCGACGTTCGTACCTCTGCTTCCGAATCGTCCTCTTCTCGCATTTGGTGTTTCCGTTTGAGAGCTGCTTCATCTTCTCTGTAGGTGTCGCTAGTTACTCCCAAATCGCAATTTGTGTCTAGACTTAGGGGAAACGAGGAAGCCGCAAGAGGATCAGGTGGATTAAGGGAAGCACACACTTCCTCCAGGAGTGCAACATCGAAGACGTCGTCCATGATTTCTACTGCGGTAGGCAGAGCTTTTAGTGCACTGAAGCAACAATGGAACTGAGCAAGTGGTTTGACAGTGTGTGCAGGATGATGGCACGGTGCGTACCGAAATCGATAGCACGACAGATTTGCATCACTCGACAGTCTGTGACTTCAAGACAGTGAGAGACTCTGGTGACTCTGACTTAGACGCTACATGTACTACATAGTAGCATTTTCTTTTCTTTGATGTTATTATAATATTTCTTCAAAAAAATATTCTCGTCCTTTGTGGTTTGTCATTTTCTTTCTGCTACCTACCTTGAAATGAGTCATTCTGATTGACTCATTGCGGCTTGAATAACCCTTGCACTACGCCACCAACCAGCTGCGCGCTGGCTCTTATCTTGCCGTACTATTCCAGTGACTCAACTTTTATATCCGGATAGCGTAAATGGACGAGGTCGCGGAAGAATTGGCGTTCCTTGACGAAATGTCTGCCTTCCTAGGCACAACCGACACAACAAGAACCATCTTAGACATCGATAACACGAATGCAGACCTGGACGATCAAGTGCTTGAAGCTGGTTCTTCCGATGCTGCTGCTAGTGAAGACCGAGACGGAGCCGTCTCCAACAATACGCACGTGTCGAAACACTTAACCCGACGGCAAAAGGAGATCCTCAGGAAGAAGCGGTACGAACGTCGACTTAAGAACGAGCGGGAAACACTGCGGAGCCTCGTGGGCGAGCTGACGGCAAAGCTCACACAACTGAAGCGAGGCAACGCTAGCAAAAAGCACGATTTTCCGGTGGACGCTGCAGCTACGGACTCGACTTGGCGAGCTCTGGCCATTGTTCGCCGCGATCAGCGACATCAAGCAGAGAAGGAAAAACACAAACTTGAAGCTGCCATTGACGAGCAAGCGACGTATCTTGCCACTCTCCGAGCTTTACTACCAAAGAATATTTACGACTGGGTCGCTATTACCGGGGTTACACGTGCAGCGATTGTTTCCAGTCGTCAGGCCAATATGCAGGCAAACCACGTTCTTTTCGCCGAACATTTACGACAAGTCTTCGCTGCTTACACTCAATTAGACGAGCTCTTCAGTCATGTCAATGGAACTCTGCCGGACGGAATGACTTCTTCAGTTCACAGATCCGAGACGGATGGTCTTCAGCGGTACAAGCACTTCCACAAGGTCACGTTCCCCTTCAGTCTAAAGCAGACAAGCGAGGCGTGGTGGAAGCTGACTAACTTAAACCAGTGGATCCAAGACGGAGATGGCTATGCCGATCTGGCGAATCTCAACGACACAGTGATTCTTCGGGTCCGCTTGGTTCGTACTCTGCCCAGTGGAATTACAGTATCCATCCTGCAAAGGTACATCCTTCGCCGGTTTGTAGAGGACACTCGCTCGGTCTTCTTGTGGAGGACCTACTCGGAGGGTGAAGGAGCTTTTGCCGGATCGCACGTCGAGGAAACAGGATGGGCTCGTCTTCAACCGTCGACGGATGAAGAATCGACGGAAGTTGCTGTGTGTGTTCATCAGACTCCAATGCTGAGCGCGCCAGACAGACTTGAGACTCTAAACCAAACGTTCTTCGACGTGATGCAGAGCTTGCAGGAAGAAAACGCACAAATGATCACGAGCTTATTGTCCAGGAAACTACTGGAGGAGTCACTGGCACCGATTGATCTTGTAGTTTGAGGATTGGTATAGTAAAGTCTGAGTTGCTCTGGCCAACCGATCACAGTGACGATGAGACCACGTCACAGAGAGTGACTCGTAATGACGCAACAGCCACGTGTTTGACGGTAGCGTATAGGCTGCAGGCCGTACTGGCTTATGTAGGATCGATTGGCATTTGCCTTTTCCCTCTGCAATGGAACCCACGGATTTGGACACAGCATTTCTCTCCGATGTATCGACATTCCTGGACAATAGCGATCTCTGTCCAACGACCGTTAACGTCGCATCAATTGAAGCAGACACGGACGCTCTCAAGCGTCCTACTCGCCGGCAAAAGGAGGTGCTGCGGAAGAAACGATATGAGCTCCGGCGGAAGGAGGAGCGAGAGGCTCTTCAGTTAATGAAAGTGGAGCTCACCTCACGTCTGACGCAGTTGCAGCACGAAAACAAGAGCAAGAAACCCCGACCTGGTGAGAAAACGGTGGCCAGTAACTCGCCCTGGAGAAACCTAGTCTTGGTGCAGCGTCAGCAGTTCCTCCAGTCAAAGGAGGAGCAGAAGAAACTCATTTCTGCTGTCACTGTGCAAGCCTCGTATCTCAAGACGTTGAGAGGTCTGGTCCCGGAGGAGCTACTTCAGACGGTCGCTACTCAGCAAGAAGCGTCTCTGGCTATTGCATCCAGCAGGCAGGTGAACGTCCAGTCTAACCACGTCCGGTTTGCCCAGCAACTGAATCAAGTCGTCGCAGCTCACGATCAAGTGGACGACATCTTCAGCGACTTTGATGTGTTCAACATGCCAACTGGAATGACAAGCGGCATGCAGACGAGCGATGGCGCTGCGTTCTTCCAGCACTTTAACCGATTTACACAGCCATTCCGACTCAGTCAGACCCAGAACTCATGGTGGAAGTTGGCTAGCTTTGAAAATATGATCAAGGACCGAGAGGACTATTCGGCCTTGGCTGATCCGCGAGATGCCACCATACTCCGACTGCGTTTAGTACGGACATTGGTAACTGGTGCTACAGTCTCCATCATTCAGCGCTACATCTTCCGTCGCGTTGTAGCAGAAGATCGTGTAGTTTTCACGTGGAAGACATTGTCGGAAGGTGAAGGTATTTATGCTGGGATGTACCTGGAGGAAACAGGCTGGGCAAGTCTTCAAGAGTCCGTGGAGGAGGAGACCACAGTGGTTGGCGTGTGTGTACAGCAGACTCCGATGAGGTTTGGTGCGTCAAGGCCGCGAACAACCGACAGCCAGACGTTCTGCGAGCTCCTGCACGACATGCTTAACGAAAATGCTCAAGTAATCACCACAGCACTATCGAAGATGTTGGTCGATGAAACGCTGGCTGGTATTGACGTCTAAAAGTGGGTCGACAACTCATTCCCGTGCGGTGCAGCTTCAAAGCCCCTGCTTTGAGAACAGGCACACATCAAATCGCAGAGCTAATCAGGTTGCTGGGCCACGTGAAAAGCTGTCGGTTGTGCTTTGGGGTTGATCACGTTGTAGCCGCCGTGCTAACGGTAGCACTGCTACTGTTAGCGCATGATGAGCGTGCATTTATATATGAACCGTATCAACCTACTGTCTCCTATTCCGGTACCTGTATAGCAGGAAATACCTTCGAAGGCGAAGTCCTTTCGCGTACAGTAAGAGTACCGGTATGGTGAATGCAATTTGTTGCCGTCGCTTTTCCAACGTTTGCGTGACTTCAGCTACATGTTTACATTCGCTTGTACGTATTGCATACGTCTAAACACCCCGCCAGCTGCCCCCTTGCTTCAAGGTGGCGCAAAAGAGCGATTGGCAGGAGCATCACTTGTCTTTTCCCATTTATTTCTCAAAACGTTTCGCTAAAGCCAACTGCAGGCATGATGACCGTCGACGCAGTGAGCGTTGACGATCTCAACTCCACGGAACAACACGCCAAAGCAGATGAACTCCCCATTCCCGACGCGCTTATAGCCTCCGAGTTCACGCAGTTGCTACTCGAGGACAGTAAACGTGGAGCTTCCAAGAATGAAGGTTCGCCTCCCAAGCCTACAACGCGAGCCGAGAGGGAGGTTATCCGGAAGCGTAAGTACCACCAGCGCCTTCGAAACGAACGGGAATCGCTTCGTCAAACGGTGAACGAGCTATCGTCGCAGCTCCAGCAGCTTAGACACACCAAAGAGAAGCAAATTAACATCAACTGGAAAGACTTTGCTCTGCAGCAGAAATTTCAGCGACAAAAGGTGGAGATGGAGCAAAGAAGGCTGTTCGCTGCTGCTAAGACGCAAGCCATGTACATCGGCAAGCTCTGTGAGCGACTACCCGACAGAAACATGGCCAGCCTTTTGATCGGAGCTACCACGAACAGTGCAGTACCCCGTCCAATCAATCCCTTCTTCGACTACAACAATTATTGTGCTCTTGTACGGAAGATTAGTGCGTGCTGTGCTCAAGTCGACGACGTCATGCGAGCGTTTACAGTCAACAGTATGCGAGACGGAGTGACTTCATCGATGCATTATTGCGAGGAAAGCGGAGAAGGGGAGTATTTCCAACATCTAAATCAGTTTACAGAGCCCTACAACTACGAGCAAACGCGTGGAACATGGTGGAAACTGGCCAAGCTCCAGCACAGGCAACAAGACCGACACGACTTGGATGACCTAGGAAGTCCAGATGACGCTGTAGTGTTAAGGTTTCGTTTGGTACGGACATTACCGCGTGGAGAGACTGTGTCAGTGTTGCAGCGGTATGTGCATCGGCGCTTTATTGAGGATTCTCGCACAGTTTTCGTGTGGAAAACGCAGTCTGAGGGTGAAGATGTTTTCAAGGGGATGATGTCCGAGGAGACAGGGTGGGCTTGTCTCCAGCCTTCTACGGAAGATGGCTCAACTTTAGTGAGGGTTTGCGTCCGACAGGCCCCACTGCACTTTGGTGGCTCTATTTCTCTTGAATCAATTGCTGAGGATTTCGACAAAGTGCTTCAAAGCTCGATACGCGAGGACATGCTAGAGATATCTGCTGCTTTAGACAGAGTGCTGCTTGACGACACGTTGGAAGGCATCAATATCAAGTCACCACTGTAACCCAAAGCAATAATGGCAACGGAATCAAAGTCGATACGAATTAATTTGTTCTCTGGATATCTATATCCAGAGTTTTAGGTGGGTTCTCGGATGGTCTAACATCCTATGAAACTGTATATTTGAGTGATTTGGTAATATCTTATAGTACTTTCTTCTTTATTAATACAAACTACTATATATAACTGTCTAAATCCTTGATAATCCTACATATATAATGCCGCAAGGTGAATGTTGCCCCTGTCGGTGAAGAACGACATTCGTGGGACACGAATTGTGCATGTTGCCCCAAGCGGTGAAAGAACGACATTACACCCACATCTCCTTCCTGTTGCCGGCGCCACGGTGAAGACGGAGGTGTTCCGCAAACGGAAGCATCATCACCAAGAAGGTTCGCACGACGATCCACAGGGTGATCACTTGTAGCGGTGTGTCGAAGTGTAGGATGAGGTGCAGACTACGGCAGTGACAAAGACGGCTGCAGGCGAGAGACGAGTACGAGTGTGGAGGTTGAGGTTGCCGCCTTCGTTCGACTTCGCGAGGCTGTGAGCACCGCCAGACGCTTGCCTCTCCGTTGGAGCCACCGTCAAGTCCTCCCACGACGCCAACGCCAACGCCAACGCCGACGCCGTTGGCCGAGACCGAGATGTCGCCGCTTACGCCGTTCTGAGCGCCAATGCTTGAAGTGCGGGCTCAGCTCCCTGGAACTGTTACGGCAGCCTCAGGTAACCCGGATCTGGCAATGCCACACAAGGCGTCTCACTGGGGAATCAACTCGAACGGAACTTGCTATCCAATACTGAAGTCGTACCTGGGAACTTACCGGTACCTGCGTGATCCAGCTAACACGGACGAGTACTGAGAGGCCTCGTAACTTGAGTGCGGCCCATGAGCTCGTTCAACTACTGGATGGACGGTATCTGGCCTAAATGGGCCCATTCATCTTGGCGGATATCTTAACGGGCCAGATCCAGAACGTGCGTTGGATGCTGGACGGCAACCCGAGGTCACGATCGACGCGTGCAGTTTGCTCAGTCAGCTCAAGACCAGACGTCGCTAGTGAGTACTCCAGAAGCTGCTTCCCCAGCAATCTAGCAACTTCTTGCCGGTCCTGTGTGACCGCTTCCTGCATCATGTCCAGGAAATCTTTGACACCCGGATTGTTGGCGTTTGCGGTCAGATATGGTACTGGGATCTGTCGAGAACAGAACTCCATCAACGCTTTGTGCTGCGTGCCGTTGTTTACCTGTCGGATGCTTCCCCAACTGGTCTCGTCTACATCCATCCCGCTGAAATCGCCTTCGCCTTCCAAGAAAATCCTCCACACGATCACAACGCGGTCGCTTTCGATGAATCTTCAACACACAAGGTGCTTCATAATGGACATGATTTTCCCGCTGGGTGAAGTTTTCTGTAGACGAAACTGAAGACCGACGGTATTTTCTGGATCGGATACGCCGTGGTAAACTTCTCGGTCGATTTGGCGGTGAGCCAGCGGCACGAGCTCCCACAAGACTCGGCTCGAGTCCTCAAAGCTAAACGGCTGCAGCAATCGATTCCGGTGCTGGAAATACTCGACATCTCCGTTTGGCTTGTATTTGTAAGACGAGTCTGGTGACCCGACTGGCAAGGATTCCATCTCCATATCTCGGAAAATCTGATCCACTTGAGAGAAGCATTTGTCCACGTCTTGAAGATACGTTGTATACAGCGAGCATACGGACGATTTAAGCCGAAGCCACTTAAGGTCGTCGATCTGGCCACTCACGACGCCAGCACGTCCATCCCGTGAAATAGCAAGCGCCAGAGCACTGGATTCACAAGCGCCTTGGCTGACCCCCAAGCTGTCAATATACATGCTCTGAGCGTTGACAATGGCCGAGAGACGCTTGTGCTCTGCTTCCACTAGAAGTCGCTGCTCCCGCTGGCGCATGGCCACTTGTCTCCATAAAGTCTTGGCCAGCACCAGATCAGTGCGAGCTGTGGTGTTCTTCCCCTCCCTGGCACTGATCAGGTCTTGCACTTGTGCTGACAACTCGTCCGCCGTCCTGCGTAGCTCGTCTCGCTCGTTTTTCACGCGCAGACGGTACTTTTGACGGCGGGTATCCGCTGTGTCACTTTGGCGACTGCTCTTCCTAGTTGGGTGTCGTTCCTCCTTTAGACTTTCGTCCGTGTCATCCGACAAAAGGTCAGCTCGAAGTAAACACTCGGACGCTGCTTCTACATCGCCAGAACGTTGCTTAAGTCCGTCTTCCAACGACTTGCGGCCGGCAAAAGCCTCCAGCGCCAAGAAGGCAGTCACCTCATCGAGAAACTCCAGATCCGATGCCATCACTTTTTCGTAAATGGCTCAGAGACGACGTGGGTAAAGGACTCACGCCATCATTGATCACGGACAGATGGAATCGCTAGGGATGACAAACACAATGCGTCAATCTTGACGGAGCTTCTCACGTAATAGGATAATAGCTAAATATATGCTGGTATGAGAGATCGGGAAGACGGTGGCTGCGGAAACGTTGGAAAGTCGCTCCCGTGTTGCCACCTTGGGCAACAAAAGCCGAAAAAGTTCGCGCTCCAACTTGGAGCGCGAACTTTTTCCAACCTGTTGGAGAAGAAAACTCGCCATTTCACAAAATATTACTCCTGCCAGGGCAGCGTGACTAAACAATGCCTTTTACATCAGTGGCGAAATGCCACCATAGAGTGAAAGTCACATTGACAAACCGACTTGATTCGTCACATTACAAGTTTTGACAACGCGCTATGACTCGCAACGCTTCAGACCCCATGGAGGCAGCAGTTCTCGCTCAATTCGTCCGGGAGTATGAGCATCTAACGCCCCCTTCCTCACTTTCCACGTACCCGGACTTGTTTTCAGACATCGCTTTCCACTCCGAACCTGTCCAATCTGATGTTTTCAAGCTCGACAAAGAAGACAAGAAGGCGATCATGGCTGCTCTCGACAGCTACAATGCACTAACCAATTGCCCAGCAGCTGATGACCCTGTTGTTAAACACGTTGCAAGCAGCTCCGAGGAAGAAGACAAGGCGCTCAAGCTCACTCTACAACGGGCTAAAGCCACAAAGCGGCGGAATCGCCATCGCCAACGCGTGAAACAGGAGTGGCAGGCACTGAGATCGCAAGATTCACAGCTTAGCGCGAAGCTCGAGCTCTTAAAGCGAGCCAAAGTCAGTAACAGCTTTGGTGTGAACCTACTGAACTGTCAGGCGCTGGCGTCGAAAGAATTCGACGCTCGACTGCAAGCAGAAGCACAGCGGGTTCGCATCCGAGCAGCGATCGAGTACCGAGCTGCTGAAATGCAGGAACTCCAAGAAATGCTCGACACGCAGCAGTGTGGTGTCCACGCTGAGAAGAGCGGCGATGTGTTGCCAGAATGGGGGCCAGACGATAAGAAACTGCATGGGAGCTTCATGCTGGAGCTGGCTATCGCTCACGCCCGCACAGACGCTGTGCTTCATGACTGCGGGCTGACTGGATCGATACCGACCAGCACGAGCTTCTACAAGCCACTGAGAAGACATGATAGTGTCCAAGAGGCGACCTTTTTCGAGAGCACGTCAGCATTTGTCATGCCCAAGAAGTACCCAAACTCAGCCAACGCCATGTTCGACGCCATGCGTCAAATTCATGAGCAACATCCTCGACAGAGACTGTTTGATGCTGGGGAGAATCCTTCGGACACAATCGCTGTCAAGTTTGGCGCGGTTTATCAATGCGAAGGGGGGACTGTGGTTCCTCTATCGCTGATCACTGTGCTGCAGCGGTTTGTGGAGCTTGATCGAACGGTGTTGGTGTGGCGCTGCCTGGTGACGGGAGATGGAGCGTTTGCAGGCACATTTCTGGAGGAAACAGGCTGGTGCGTGCTACGACCAACGACGTCGGATTCGCTCGAATCGACTGATGTCCGAACGTGCATACACTCGATCCCTATTCATCGGGGCGTCGAGAGTGTTGGTGAAGCGGAAAGCAGAGATGAAATGTTTGCAAACGCAGTGGTGCGTTCTTCCCAGCAGGACTCCCTCAAACTTGCTCATTTGATGGACCAATTACTGTTAGAAACTTAGGCTCCGTCTAAAATACAAATATGTGCATAGCTAAAATAAAATCCATAGAGACAAAATAGTCGCGTCTCCTCGTATCCCATGGCGCCGCTCAAGATCCTTATCGTTGGGCCCAAGGAGGCTGGCAAGTCCACGGTACGTCCGCGATTGACCATGTTGTGGGTGACTCTTACTCAGTATCTCCATGCGCTTTTAGATAGCGAACTTCCTAGCCGAGCACTCGGATCGACTCGGCAGTCAGGAACGCTACCAACCGACCATTGGGGTGCGGATCCTCGAGCTTGAGAAGGGAAAAGCGAACGTCGAGCTCTGGGACGTGTCGGGTGACCAGAAGTACGGACTAATTGGCTCTTGTAAGTCGTTCTCTAGCTAATCAAATGTGCTTCTTGTAGCTATGAAGCGTGCTGGCCTGCTGTGATGAAGGATGCGGACGGTGTCATTCTCGTTTACAGCCCGGAATCGCACGTTCATGAAAGCGAAGCCATGCTTTGGTGTGATTTAGTCCTTATCTGGGCGTTTTAACGTTACAAACTAACCGCTTGATGTATGACAGGTATGAGTGGTTTATACAGAATGCCGGTCTAGAGAGCTCGCAGAGCCTCGTGTTTGAGCACTCGACAGGTGCCAACAACAGTGCTGCGCCTCTGGCATCGAAATCCCGTCTTCCAAGTCATTTGCGTGTGGTTGCAACAACTTTTGACACTCCCAACGTCTTCAAGAGCGAGTTTAACCGACTTGTAGCTGCTGCACAAGAGCGCCAACAACGCATGGGGAGCCGTAAGTGATGGTAAAATCAGTGAATCGTAGATCCAAGAGGTTCAAATAGTAGTCTTGAATCCGAATTACGCGATATGTGCTACTCCCTACCAGACACTGTTAACAGAGCGATCTCCTCCTCCTCTTCACCACTTCCTTGAATTCCCTCAACCTCTTCAACTACCCCAAGACCTCCATCAAACCCGTCACCACCGACGTCAAGATCATCGGGTGGAGAAGGATAAGCAGTCACTCGTGGTATTTTCCCGTCACCTCCACTAACGTCCACTCCTTCAACTCCAGATTCAACGATCACAGCTTGCCTTGTACTGCCGTAAAGAGCTTCTCGTGTAGGTGAAACTAGAGGTGCTATCATCTCTGGTGGCGTACTCATATAGCTACCGTCGCTTTGGTTCATCAATTGCTTCACCAAGAAGTAGACACAGGCTGCACACGCCACCACAACCACAAGAATACCGAGGATCCACCAGAGCCACAACACTTTGTTCATCAAGTCGCTCTCGCTATGATACGGCGGCATCGCCCCAACATACGCACAAGTGCAGACATAGTCGGCAGGAGACACGTTGCAAACAGCACTTAACGGGCAGCAGCACGGCAACTTGTGGCTCGATCGGTCCATCCAAGCCCCACAGTACTGGCCGGGGCCATCACGAAAGGCACGAGAGCAGTCTCCAGAGCTCGCGCAAAGCCGACAGCCTGACGGTGGTGTAGTAACGCCTTCAATATCCTCTGGACTTTGGCTGAAAGCCAACACAACCAGCAAGGTGAGCATCAAGAAGAAGCATATCGCCACCGATCTCATTATTCTCTGAGCTCTCAACAACAAAACAAACAGCCCCGTCCCAAGTGAGACCCCAAGGGCTGGCTGAAAAATTGGACGACGAATTCAACACCGCATAATGCATCGAAGAGTCAAATTTTCTCAATATTTCTCGGAATGCATCATAAAGGTTCGGGTCCCTAAATCTAGAGAGGATGTACATCCATGCCGTCTCCAAATGAGCATTCGTCACAACTTTGAGAAAGAAGTTAGTGGGGAAGATAGACTTGTGTGAAAAAATGTAAAAATTACAAGAGCTATTTGCAAATTTGGGTTATCTCATTCGTATTTTTTAAACATAAAAATCCACAACAGCAATGTATTTTGAGCGAAGGAAACTCGTTAGCCAACATGGCAGGCCCAAGAACGCGAGCGGAGGTTAAGCGTCAGCGATGTCCCAGAGCTGGAGATGCCGCGCATGACTCGGAGCACAGCGAGCAGCTATTTTCTGCTCTCACAGCCAGCGCGTTGTGGTTCCTGGACATGAAAGATATGGTTCAACTGTTGGGGGTATGTCAGACCCTTCGCCACGATAAAACCTTGAGTGTAATGGCGTTGAGCAATTGCAGCGTCGGGGTGCATTTGATGCATGGCTGCAGTGGTGATTGGATGGATTTATCGTTGCAGAAACAACAAGACTCAAGTATCCGAGCTGGAGAGGAATCGATCTTCTGGTCCGCATGCAGAGAACACAATTACGTCTCTAGGAAGAAGCAAGTTAACCGTCTATTGCTGGAAGACAAAGTTCCTTTGGACTTTGCTCGGGGTCAAGCTGCTCAGATGCTGTCACTTATTGGCAAGATGGAGAAGAGGCTAAAGCCGTTCTACAGTCGTGCGTACGTGGCTACTCCATTTGGAGAGTTTTGTCGTGCTCGACCAGTTGTGGTGCCGCTGCCTGCACGAGCAGATAAAGATCTGAATGAGGCGTGGACGATGGAAGATGCTCGTGTAGCATTGAATTCAATGTGGGATCGGTTCGGAGACGACTTTACCGCTTCCAATTCGGAATACATTCACGTGTCGGAGCTGGGAATGCACTGGGAAAGTATTGTCGTGGCCAAGCGTGATGCCAAGAAGAAGTGCAATTTCTGTGACGCAGCGAAGAAGGCTGTGCGTGAGTATAGGAAAGAAGCCAAGTCGCTGATGGACGAGTTCTCGCGCGTGCTGAAGGCCAAGCAAGTGGAGTGGCGTGCTGAGGGGCTAGACGATGACGAGATGCACGAGCGCCGCAGTTTGCTGAAGGCCGATATGTTCCCGGAAGACTCGTACCCAGACGCTAATGCAGCTGAAAGCACACCAGATGACATCCTCGCGCATATCTGCGAGAACGACAAGTTCCCCCTCGTCCCGTTCGAAGGGATGGCTCATGGACTGGAGAGGAAGAATGACGATATTTTCAACGCGTTGGCATTGGAGTGTCAAGACTTGTGTGAAGAATTTTACCAGCCTCTGAAACAGAATTTGGCCACTGCAGTGGCCTTCAGTGGCCAGCGAGTGCATCGGTCGTGGATGGACACTGGAGAAGAAGCAGACAGCATCCGTCGCGAGCTCATTGCGGGATTATCAGCGAGCGGATTTCTTGTGGGCGTGTATGCCATGAAAGCAGTGGAGGACTAATAGCGAGACAGATACAAAGGTTTAACTAAAAAAAAAAAAGCATGGACCCTGTCTGTAGCAATCAGCACTTCACCATGGCTAAGCCGTGTTTGCTCCCCCTAAAGTTGATCACGCTGTATTGCAGTACACACTACCTAGTACGCTCCTTTCATAAACACGCAGCTCACCAACACCAAGCAACAAGCAGCAGTTGCAGCAACTTGATGCGAAGCAGTTCATCACGAACTTCATGTTGCTGGAGCCACTGCGCCAACTCATAAAAAAAGCCTGGGGGACACTCCGTTGCCGTGATCCGCTGCGTGCACGTTTTTGATCGCACCGCTGTCCCAACTTGATTCACGCGGGTGCACTGCAACTCTCCCACGATCAGCGCGAGCAAATGTCTGTTCCCCGGGCTGCCAGCACTGACTGGAGTCGATATTCTCTCGATACGTTTTAGTCAGTTACCTGGATATGCCTGTCCGCGAGTCACTTGCAGCTTTCGCAAGCAATTTCGCTCTGCATTTACCTTCTGGCATGGTGGCGGACAACCGTTTGTGTCCATTGCTGCCGAGCGGTGGTGGTTGCAGTATGCTCATCTTGTATAACCTGATAATCAAAACAAATAGGATCTGTTAAAATTGGAATCTTAACAATTATGGTTTTTAGTACTGAATGGTTTTAGATAATTAAATTACCTTCAGATATCAAATAGAGAAAATTTATGAAAATTGATAGTATAAATATTACAAGGACGTTGGTTGCTTCAGAAATATGCAAACTTCAACTTTGAATCAAAATGCTCTTGCAGGTCGATTGCGTCGGCGGTCTCCGTTGACGGGAGCCATTCCCCAATCTGTCAGCGTAAGAGCGAATTTCTATCAAATAGCAGCAAGATATGACGGTCCTTGTCGCCAATGCCGAAGAGAGTCCTCCATTGGGAGAGCTACGAATGCTCAAGTCTCGAGCTCAAAGTGGTGAACGGCGTCGACAACTCCAGATTGAGCAGCGCAAGGCTGCCAAGAAGATCGAGAGCAAGGAACCCGATCTAGCATCGAAGCCTAAACACAAGAAGCGCAATTTCTTTAAGTGGTTGTTCACTCCGTCAGTGTCGACGAGCCGCCAAGTGGCTCCACCACCGCCACCAAGAGTTCGCGTCAAGATCCCTATTGCATACCGCAATGGCGAGCACAAGGGCGTCGTCGTGGGAGGAGTGCGAGTTCCTTTCTCACGACCAATGCAGACCAACCGCCGCAGCCTCATGCTGTCCCAAGACGACGTGAGTTGCTCCATTCCAGAGGACTTTGAGATCGTGATCGAGTTTCCAGACAGACTCGCGTGGGAAGAGTTTGAAACTGAGGACAATCGTAAAAGAGAAGCAAAAAGAAAACTGAAGAAGGACAAATTAGCTCGAGAGCTCGCCAAGTAAGCGATCTTGAATATTTATTTTCTGGAGTATACTCGTTCGTACTGCTCCACTCAAAAATCCCCACCAAAACCTCCCCCGCCTCCGTCAAATCCACTTCCACCGCCAAAATCTCCTCCCCCACCTCCGTAGTCCCCACGATCACCCAAGGTGTCTGCGAGCAGTAGTCCACCAAGAAGGCCAGCAGTGCCGCCCAAAGCTGCGCCGGTGCCAGCACTCATTCCCCCACCACCTCCTCTTCCATATGCCGGCGCGGTGTATCCTGGCCCCGGTGGCGCGCTTGCATATGCCGCCGATGGGATTCCGTACGGTTGGCTAGACGCACCTCCCGAACTGGGCACTGGTGCGGCTACTGGGATCGCAGTGTCCTCATCTCGCGCTCTCAATCGCTTGACCGCCATGAAACAACATCCACAGCAACACAGCAGCAGAGCTAGTGACCCGAGCAGCCACCAAAGCCACAATAGTCCAGCTCCTTCATCCGCCACGTAGTGTGGAGCATACCCACAGTTGCAGGCGTAGTTGGAGACCTTGCAGACAGCGTTGTCTGGGCAGCAGCACGGACGTCGGTCGCTCTGGCGGTCCAGCCAGTTGCCGCAGAATTGGCCAGAGTTACCACGGTAGGCTCGAGAACAGTCACCTGTGCTGGCACATACCTCGCAGCCAGATTGCGTCGAGTCCCTTTGAGCAAAAGCTGCCGCATTGAGCAGCGCTACCACAACGAAGACGCGCCAAGAGTTGGCCATCTTGGCAGATAAAAGCCCTTACATGGGCAACAGAATTTGCCCCGTCCCAACCTGCCTTTCAAATTCAGAGACGAGAAGTGACCCAATCATTTTTGAAATACAGCAAGCGATCACTATCGTAAAAGTCGAAGAACCGGGCGGCGACAGCCGAATGCGCATGTCAAAAATGAGTCGGTCCTCGTCCGATGAAAAAAATGGCCGCAGTTTAACAGTCCAGCATCCACAGCACTCGGATGCTTTCCGGTTGAAATTCAAAGCTCATCTTGATGGGGCGCGGGCGAGATCAGGTGTTGTCGCCTCGCGCTGGGGGCACAGTAGAGCGAGTCCGTCATGAAACGCCTGGACCACGTGACATGAACGCAGCACGGCGCCGGGAACTCGCGGTGCTGCAGTTCACTAGGCGGCCGAAAGGTGAAGGTTTTTTTCATGCGCTTTGCCCATGAGCGACGTTCTTGCCAAGAAGATCGTCGGGGCCCCAGCGCTGGCTGGTGTTGAATGCTACTTTTACTGCAGCTGCAATCGAGCGACCGATTCGACACTTTGGATTTTTAGCGAGGGCGAGCCTGGCTGCAGTGACCCGGCGATGGCAACGCCGATGGCAGGATGGCGCGAGCTTTGGGCGGAGCTGGGGCTGGAATTTTGGTGAAGAGAGCACGGTACTCGCTGGGCGGCTCCAATGGCGTTCCACACAAACAGACAGCGTGCGTGCGCCACAGAAAGGGGCTCCGGGCACTCGGCTCCGAGCCTGGAGCTGCGCTTGGAGCTGCAGTGCGGCAAAAACTAACTCTGCGAGCTGTTGCGTGCGTCCTGCTCTATTTTGAGGAGTGCCATTTTGGGGCAAGATCTTGTTGAAGTGGTTGCGGTCAGTCAAGCGAGGGGAAAGGCTGTGGCAACTTGGGACACACCGCCAAGAATGAGTAAGGCGCGTTGAAGCGGAGCCGCTGGTCTTGGCTTTTGCTGGCGCAGACCGATCCTACCTGTATCCTTGCGGCGGCGGAGGTGTCCATGCCACCAGGCTGTCTGTGATGGCTTGTTGTTGCGCAGGAGACGAGTCGAGCGCTGCCCGGCTTTGAAAGGCGCCGCGTTAATGCTTGCGCTGGCAGCAAATTGCTGCTGCCCGAGATTGGAGTCGCCGTGTGCAGTTCATCATGGAGGCTGCCGTGTATGGTACATCATGTAGGCTGCCAGTCTCGGATCATCTGCGGGTACCACACATATCGCAGCGTGGGCCTACTCGTCCTGCTTCCCGGCAGCTTGCCCAAGTGCTGCCGCCGTGCGCCATGCTGCTTCTGCGCTGATGCCCAAGGTGCTGCTGATGGCAACGACCGTCGCCAGACTGCCGGCGCTCTACTCTTCTCGTTCAAAGTCTTTGCAAGGCAGTCTGCGCCAGCTGCTGACGAGGAGCGTTGACTCGAATAGGCACGATTTGAATGCGCTGCTCCAGCCTTGGCTGGAGTGCTGACAGCGTCTTGATGGCGCCGAGGTGAAAGCCTTTGCCGAGCGCCCTACATCTGCTGGGCGAGCCCCGGTCCAATTAGGCAAGCCAGCTCCAGGTCGAGACGAGACTCATCCTGTACCGATGCTGCCGCACGCACGCACTCGCTCCTATACGATGGGGCGACTGACGTACTGGATTGTTTGATTGTGGCTCGGGGAACGATCCGGAGGGCACTCCGCCGACAGAACCGGCGGGTATAGCGAATTTGAATTTGGAACTCTTGCCGCCAAAACTTATTCATACTGGGGCCAAGTGTGGAGCAACGACAGCAACATTTGCGTACTGTAAAAACTCCAACACTGTTGTACATGTAGCTCCAGTGAGAGCTGTGGAGGCGCTGGATGATTTACCTACCTAAAGCACAGCAGGTTCGATCGTGCCTCGAAGTAAGCGTTTACGGACGGTGTCGTTGGAGGAGTGTACCCCTGCAGTAACGCGCCTCTGATCAATTTAGAAGACTCGGAATGTAGGATATTCTCGGAGGGCAACAGGATCGCGATCACCAAGCTTCCAGACCACTGCAAAATGCCCTCCTTGGACAGCCCTGGAAGATGTTGACGCTGCTGGCAAAGCAATCTTTCCTAGCTAACGCTCTGGATTCCGCTGTTGAAACCGTTGGACAAGATCGAGCTGCCTATCCCAAGCAAGCATCCCGTGCATACTCTTTCGGCACATGCATGGCCGTAAGCATCCGTACCAATAGAGCACTGCAAGTCTTCAACACTAGCGAAGTCGATCTCTCCGCATTCCCAAACAAAAGCCGCATCAAAGCAAAAAAGTCTTCCAACCGACAGTTGAGGCGGTTGCCTTTATAGGCACATTCCGGCAGCCGTATCATTTTCCGGAGAAGAGTGGAACCCCGGAGGTACCTACTGATTCAAAAAACGGGCACAACGCATAAAAAGCCGCATCGGTCCGACTCGTCTGACTGTTGCCTGTCTTCGCCTGCTGTGGCTCGAGGGAACGACAGCCGCTGCCGCCGCAGGGTTGTCATTCCGCAAGTTGCTGGCAACTCGACACACAGCCCTCTCGGTCGCGGCATTGCGATTATTGCCAAAGGGCACGAGCTTTATCCCCCATCAACCAAGCAGGTGTTAAAAGGCCGCACAGTACACAATGAGCGCCGAGACGCGGAGCCCCAGCGCGTCACCCAGCGCCAACAGTAGCGACGGCGACGCGTCCCCCAAGAACAACCTCACGGCGGACGGCAAGCCCAAGAAGTGCCGCTTCAACGACTGCGACAACCTGGCGGTGGACGGCACCAGCAAGTGCGCGTTCCACAAGAACCGGCGCCAGTGCTGCGTCGAGAACTGCACCAACCAGGTCTATGCGCGCAAGCTGTGCGTGCGCCACGGCGGCAAGAAGCAGTGCCAGGCCGACAACTGCGAGGCGCACGCGCGCGGCGGCGGCTTCTGTCTGCAGCACGGCGGCTTCGTGGTCAAGCGCTTCTGCATCGTCGAGGGCTGCTCCAAGCAGGCACACGCGCGTCAAAAGTGCGTGCGGCACGGTGGCGGACGCCGCTGTAAGGTGGACGGATGTATGCAACACGCGCGTGCCGGCGGACTGTGCAACCGGCATTCCCACGGCCACGAGTGCCGAGTGGACGGCTGTAACAAGACGGCGCAGCACTCGGGCTCCATTTGCTTCCGACACGCCATGGAGCTGCGTGCGCATGGAGAAGAAGTGCCCGAGTTGAACATCTCCAAGGGCGGACGCCTCAGCAGCAAGAAGCGCCAGCAGCAGCAGCGCGAACAGCAGATGAAGCAGGAGCAGTTCCACCACCAGCAGATCCAGCAGCAGATCCACCAGCCGCAGCACATACAGCACGCGCCGCCTCACCCGTTGACTATTCAGGTGCCTCAGAGCCAGCCCATGCAGCAGCAGAACGCGTCCAATCCCTTTGGACTCCCTCTCAAAATTAATGTGCCCACGACCATGCCCAAGTTCAGTCTGCGGACGCCTCTGGGCAACAGCTTCCCGACGCCTCGTAGCCACGAGTTCTCTCTGCTCATGGGTCTCCCCTCGCCTCAGATCGACAACTCGCAGCTGCCCAGTGTCTTGGCGATGACGAACTCTGGTGCCAACGGCACGTCGGGTGGACAGCGGACGCCCGGCATCGACAGCTTCCTGGCCAGTGGCCCGCCCAGTGTCTCCCGTGGCAACGCTAACTACCTGTCTCTGGGCCTGTTCCCCACGCCTCGGTTGCCGGACCGGACGCCTGGTGGAGGCGAAGATTCCATGATGAGCGACTACATTAAACTCATGGGACCGGACACGCCAATGGCCTTCCACCAGAACGGCCAGTTCGGCGGTGGCACCACGCCTCTCCTCGAGAACTTGGGCAACGTGTTCGAGCACAACCAGAACAACCAGAACAACGCCAACAATGCGCCGCGGAACCACATGGCCGCTATGGCTGCTGCTGCTGCTGTGCACGGCAATGGCCAGCAGCGCATGAAGATGGACTTCCTGTCTCCACGTGGCCTTGCTGCCCACAACTTCCAGAGCCAGGGATTCCCCACTTCTGCTAGTGATGCCATGGGTGCGACGGCCGCGGGTTCGTCGGACTACGCAGCGCAGTTCTTCGCGGACAACAAGAACGACAAGGCGCGTGGCCCCATGAAGACGTCGAGCGTCTCGGCCGCCACGACGCCCACTCCGAAGCCTACGGGCGTCACCGCCGCATAGACTTTGGAGCTCAATGTGTACCAGTGAGTGACTCCACGATCTCGTGGATTTCCAGTGACGTTCACTATGATGCTACACGCGTTTTGCGAGCCCGACGGCTCGTGTTGGTCGCTTTCCGACCTGAAAACCGTGTTTTAACAAAGACTGCAATCGTGAATTGCATCGGCAGAGCGAATGCCCTCCGACTCGACGGCGCATGCGGCGCCTTGGAACTCGTTCGAGCGGTCGAAGCTCTCGCCATTCCCTGATAGAAGAGTCCGCCGATTCCACGGACTCGATCAAAAGTTTTGGCCCTACAGATAAAGTATGGATGAAAAGTAAAGTAAGATTTTGCAGCTCTTTGTCATTTGATTTCGTCTACGAGTGCTGAGGTGATGGATCTAAGATCATTCGCAAGTGCACAACATGTCAAACCGGTGTCGAGTCGACGAGATCTTCGGTGATGGTCGTCATGTTCGTCCGGTTGAGCTTTGACACGAGTGGATCTTAGTCCACGTGGACTAGCGAGAGGCTCATCTCATCTCGCCTCGACACCACGATGTCCGTTGTGGAGTTCGTTTACAGTCCTGGAAAGCAGGTGCTTGGGTGATTGTACATGTAGGTCGATTGTGCTCGTTGCTCGATCGACGTTGATATCGCTGCCAGGCGCTACATGAATTACTTCTTGAATTATCATTGAAGACTGAACTGAACGTCTTTCCTGCAGCATCGAGGAGTGTTTTAAGTGTTTGAACTGGAGCTGTCGACTGGAGATTTTTAAAGGCATTGAGAAGACCTTCAGAGCAATTCTCTGCCCGGATTGCTGTCAATAACAAGGTGCTGGCTTGTCTTCTTTCGGGTAGAATTTCTTTTCAAAGTGTAGCGGTGGGTTTCGGCCCTACTACCTCACCCTAGTAGAATCAAGCTTCAACGTCCCAACTCTTCTGGGGGAAGCAACCGACCAAGGACAGTCGGAGATTTACTCTCTGAAGGACAAGTCGAGGGAAAGACTAGAAGGACAGCACGGACATAAGCTACATCGTATCGTATGGGTAGTATACGTTGGTCGGCTTTGGGAGTTCCAGCTCCCACGGATTGTGTTCATGTGTGTCCCAAATCTACTACACAAAGTCACTTTCGCTGAAGTACAACAGTCTTCTCATCTCTTCATTCGAGAATCGGCCGAGATGATAAATCTTGTACTAAGCTTAATGCTGGTAAGACTGCCCGCATGGACATTGACGACGGGTAGACACTGGTCCAAGATGAGATCACGAAGATGAACCCGAATTCGGAGAAGGAGAATTCAAAAACGATGAAGTTTTTTAAGAGAACGGTGCTGCTTCTGGAATTGGAGGAAGAAATAGCGTAGTCGCCTAGTCACGCTCGTAGGCTGATTGGGTATTGGGCAGTTTTGCTTTTCTGATGTTTATTGCGTTCTACCTGGCGTATATCACGAAACAGTGCTACGTCACTTGCAATGAACGCGGTTTACTTGGATCTTTGTTTAAGACTGTAAGACGTTCGGTCATTCTGCCTTGGTCATCAGCATATCAAGCAAATGCTGGGAATACATGTGCATCATTAGACTCCAGGTCTCAAGAGCGACCTCTTCCACATACTTGACATCCTTCGACGACACCGTAAACCCTTCTTGCTGTTCCGTGTAAAGCTGCACGAAGAACCAGACACAACAGCCTTGATCCGAGGGCGTAACTATCGTCCAGTGGTTACATCGAAGGCGAAGTCCTGCGGTGGGGAGAAGCACGGTATACGCTCGAACGATTGTGGTCCGTTGAGTCTCGTCGAACTTCCGAGCGAACATCAGTCCATTAATTGGAATGGAATTACGCTGAGTATGTAGCAGCAAGTCGAAGCTCTTCTTCAACGAGTTAGCGTCCACCAGACTCATCTGTGGCAATTGTAGAAAATAATTGTTACTTCACATAAAATACCGTTCAAGAACTGAAAATTTGATAGACTTACGTATCGGTAAGACTTGAACGGGAACTTCCGTGGAGTCGAGTATTCAAGCCACAGGGTATCACCAGTGGTCTTCATAGAGCATGGTACAACTGAAAATGTCGAGCTCTGGAACATTTTCCCATGTTTCGTATCAGTTGTTGGCTCAAAAGAGCTGCTGTAAAGCGCTGCTTGCTGCTCGGGGGTGCTGGGTGGAAGCTCTTGGAGCAGGAGACTCGCTTGATCTCGCAGCTGGGCGATGACCACGGTGCTTTCGTGGGATTCGACAACTTGAAATGAGCGTCGAGGAGTAAGCGGCTCAGCAAAAACAAAGTTTTTATCCTAAAAATGAAAATTAGACACGAAACATTATTTGTTTTCAGCACAACCACACGCACCTGTAGATCTGGACCTTTCTGGATAACTTCCAACAAGGATTTCTGGACTTTCGCTTGATTTGCCTGGATAGCTTTCAACTGCCGGTTCACAGCCTCAGCTCGCTTTCGTCCTCGAAATTCTTCCAGCGCTTTGGCTACCCATTCCTTATGTTTTTTGCTCGGTGAATGGTGCGGTTGTCCATGCTCACTCGGTACTTTTGCAGTCAGAAGGGAATTCTTAAGTTGGTCCAGCCACGCTCGTAACTCCTTCTCTTCGTCCCGCAAGTGAGCCAGCTCTGCCTTTTTGCGATGAAGCAGCCTCGTGGAGTACCCCCGCATATCTGTTCGCTTTCTCTTAGTCTCAGGAGGGTTAACAGGAGACGGAATGGTTGTAGTTGTACGGGCGACTTCAGATTCAAGACCAATTTCTAGGAGTTCAGTTACCGTATTTCGCATGTAGAGAGATGCACCGGCATATGAGATGCACCTACATTTTATCCAATCAAAATCGACATATACACTCAATAGATTTTCGCATGTAGAGAGATGCACCTGATTGTCCGCAACACCATTCAATACCATTCCAATACGCGCACGCGATGACTCGTGTCAAGCCAAAGCCGCCGGGCAGGATAAGGCTTGAAGGAAAGGGCCGCCACCATACAAAGCACATTGTCAAGAACATTACCGTGACCAAGAAGCTCGAGATTCTGTCCTACTGGGCTAGTGCCCCCCTACCCAAAATGCGCCATACCATTGACCGCTTCTGGCATAACCTTGCGCCAGAGTTTTACAACTCTAAAAGAACCATGATCCAGCGCTGGCAGCGAGAGGCTCCCAAGCTTGAAGCAGCTCTCAAATGGCAAAAAGATAGCCATTTAAAGGTGCGTAGTGTTGGTGTAGGCAGAATTAGAGATTGTTGCGTGGGTGAATAGTCTAAGGGGAGAGGGGGTGCCTATTTCTCCTCGTATGTTATCTATGGAAGCTCGCCGTGCCGCTGCAGAGCACGACATCGTCGGCTTCAAGTCCTCCGACAAGTGGATAAACGGCTTCAAACGTCGTCACCGGCTCAGCATGAGGGCGCCTACACGACAAGGGCAAGTTAGTCCTGCTGATATCGAGAAAGTAAGAGCAGCATTTGCTACAGAAGTGGAGCAGAAGGTGCAGCAATTGGGCATCACCCGCATTTTTAATGCGGACCAAACAGGTTTGAAGTTTATATTTATTTTATAAATTGTTTTTATTTATAATTAACAAGTTTGGTATTTGTAGCAGCGTTTTTTTAGTACTTGCCCATGCGAAAAACGATAAACGCACGCAGGGCGAAAACGGTATGGGTTAAATATGGGGGTGCTTCGAAGGAACGTGCAACGGTGATGCTGCTGGGAGATTCAACTGGAAAGCGATACAATCCGTTTGTTATCTTTAAGATGAAGCCATCCAAAAACAAGCAAACGATTGAGACCAACAACGAGAAGCGCTGCGGGTTTGGTGTTCGGACATGGCGGGAGATACAGAGCCTAAAAAACGAGACTGGGCTACAAATTTACGCAAACGAAAAAGGTATTGTGTATAATGTTGAGTTCTTTCGAAGAAAACTAACTTTATGAATTTGTTAAGGCTGGTGGAATCGCAATCTTTCTCTCCAGTTTTTAGAATACCATTTTGGGCACCGATCGTCACCAGAGGAGCCCGTTCTGCTCCTCTGGGACGATTTTAGCGGACATTGGACCGCAGAAGTTACTGCCTACGCTACTTCCATTAATGTCGTCCTAATGAAGGTTCCTCCTAATGCTACGTCTGTCTGTCAGCCAGCAGACGTAGCATGGAACCATCCTTTCAAGGCACATTTAAGGGCGTGCTGGCTGAAGAACAGCTGAAGAGGCCAAGGGCGGAAGGAGAGAAGTTCAAGTTGCTACCGCCAGGCCGTGCAGGCATGTGTCGATGGATATGCAGTGCGTGGGAAGCTTTGAGTTCTCAGACTATCGCTAATGGCTACAAGAAGTGCGGCCTGGATGTGAGTAATGGCTGCATGGCAGCAGCAGCATTAGTTGCTGAGCTGCAGCAGCTTTCTTTGGCTGATCGATCAACTGTCGACCAAGATCATGACTTTGACCGCATTGTAGAGGAAGTTTGTGTCTAAATACATTTTACTTTGGCTCTGTTCTTAATAAGTAAAAACGAAAAAGTCATGACTAGGTCATGACCTTGTGACCTGTTATCCGAAGATACCAGCTGCAGTTTGGCTAGCCGCTGGGTCATGACCCAAATACTACGATTTGATTGGCAGGTTTAGTGTCAAATTTGTGGTAACTCACATATTAACTCTTCTTCTGGACGGCACTTGGTGTAGCAATCACCCACGAGTTGCGAATCGCGTGCGTGCAGAACATCGAAAGCCAGGGTAGCTGTACCTCCGACACAAGATACTAGGACGCACAAGTGAGTCTCCTGTCGGGGCAAGCGTCTGCTGAGCGTATTTGGCACAGTGCGCCTGCAGAGGTCGCAGGCCGTCACTAATACGACTCGCATACCAAGTGACATTCGGATGTGGCGCTCGACTGGAAGCCCCAGATGCGTTGTTGTGCAGCTCGAGGAGAATTACTCGGTTCCATGCAGAAGATATGGGCTTTTAACGTTATAGCTGCATATATCTCCGGCTACTCGCGCATGTTCTGGTGCTGTTGTTTCTGGACGCGTAGCAAGGCAATGGTGAAAATGCGTGCTGGCGCCGGTCTCAATTTCCAAGACAGCCTACCCAAACTTTCATTAGAGGTAAGCTGTTGTAGTGATATCAAACGCTACTCTTATAACTTATGCAACGATGACGATATTGATATTGTAATTCAGATAGAGCTGTCAATCGGATCACCGGGATTGCCAAAGTGCTAAAGTAAGCATTGAGCTAAGATGATTGATTGCTGCGTAGCCATTTTGAAAAACTGTCTATGCTTTTGTTTCCTCTCAGGAAGTCAGCTTTGTCAATTGCGTCTTCAACAGAGAGGCCGTCGCTTACAAGACTGCGTACGTGATCAATGACATGCCGACGTCTGGAAAAGAATTTTGCTTCTTTTGATGACGCTCTCCATTTTGTACGGAATGTTTCCTCCAGATATTCAATTGAAGGCTGATTAGCGATACCGTGGTGCCATTCAGTCCAAAGTTCCCGTACGGAGGATACAGCACGGCTCATGGTGTATTGAGGGACTGGTGTTGGTCCTAACTGTTGTGGGCGCTGCTGTACCGTCGTGTTAGGCGCGATTGACACATGAGAGCTGTTGTCTAGAGGAGGTTGAATTGAACCACTGTCAATTGTATTGGTAGACACGTGCAGGAGTCGGCAAAGAACTTCACCGTAGAGAAATCAAGCAAGTTGAGCTTGGGATTGTTTTACCATGTCAACGAGAGCCAAATGTTGAGATTCTAATCGTTGCATTGTGGCTGCGTGTTGCGTGTTAATTTGTTGCGATAGGACTGGCATGGCCAACTGCAGCTGCATTTCCACTGGGTGTTGTGTCGTTTGAGCGCTCACAAGGGCTTGTGCACGGTATTGTTGAAACATTCCTCCAAAGACATAATGACTTCGAAGGCGGTCAGGGAGGATGTCAAACAAAAATGCAGCATCTTGAAGCAAAACAGTGCGTAAAAATTCTAACAAGTCGATAAATCCTCGTGCTGCGAGGTTGCATTCCCACTCATCAACTAGTATCTTCTGTTTGAAACTTTCAAGGCCTGGAAAAATGAGTTGTTGTAGGTCATTGGGTGGTTCCACAATAGCGCGATCCAGGTAATACAGCCGAGAGCGGGGAGGATGTCCCGAAAGCGCTCGAATTGCTTCCCGTGCAAGAGGAGCCGAGTATACTACCTCAACTGTGTCCAGCCCCCACCGTCCATGCCTTCGCGTTTGAGATACGTCCACGTCGGCACTTTCCAGCTGCCGAACACCTTGCTGGCGATTGATATGAGTCTTTTATTGAAGGTAAGCCCTAGATGCTTGAATACAGCTTCGTAACGTTTCTTGTGATTGTTGTAGGATATGGAATTCTTTGGATCTTTGCCACGAAGAAACTTAATGTCATACCAATCCTGGGGTCTCCTGAAAGACGGAAAAGGTTCACCATTGAGATGAAAACGCTCAAAGAGGTAGAACGCAACCGCTCCCACTGAGCATAAATGAACGGCCTTGTTGCGCATGAAGCCTACGTGTTGCAGTTTCCCAAATGTATTCGTTTCCCCCGTGTTGAATAAGTAGTACCTACGCAATACACGGCTGGAAACCTTCTTTATCAAGTTCTTGAGAGAACATGTCAGCTAACTCGAGATCGCGAATGTTTTCACCCCGTAACAATCCGAAATGCGATACCAAAAACGCTGCTCTTCCCATGAGATCATTCAAAACGAAAAACGTATCACAAATCTGCGTGAATTGAGACTCCGATTGATAGCCATCTAGTAGCGAACCCACTCCACGATCCGTGTAGTTCTTTTTTCGTGTAGCCGTAGTTTCTGCTTGAATAGTTGAAAATAGCTACTTCACCTTGTATGTGCGAGAATGTTCATTAGCGTTCATCTTGTTTGAGACCTGCTGATTGTATAGATCTACAACAGCGTTGACGTAGCCGTAGACTGTTGAAGCGCCAATGACTTTACCCTCCTTCTTCTTTGATTCTCTTCCTACTACATGGGCGTCCAAAAAGAGATGTAGCTTGCTACCAGTGACAGTGACGCCATCGCTAAATCCCATCGATTGACTCCATTCTGCGAACTCCTTTTGATAGCCCTCGTACTTTCGTTTTGTATTAATTGGCCGGCCGTCGATAGCCTTTTGAAGAGTAGACCTCTCTCGCTCTTCCATGAGCATCTGAAGTGCGCTATCATTTTGCCGCGGTAGGTGTGCTTCCTGCGGAATGAGGGACTGTGATTCATGGCGTGTCGTTGCTGAAGTGGCTGCAGCATAGTCGCGGATAGAGATGCCTGACTTCTTCTTCTTCGCCATGGTGCTCTTCGCAAAGACGTTTCGATACCAAAAATAAAGTATTGCATTTAGGTCACAATTGTGATAATGACTCGGGTCCGGACCCATACAATCCAACAGATGATACTCATTAATTATCTTTAAAAAAATATTTGTTTGAGTATTTTGTAAATTTATATTTTTTGTGAACATAGAATTTAAAGGTTGATAAATGTTAGTGATTTGCCTGTGAACATTGGGTGCATCTCTCTACATGCGAAATACGGTAAGTCAATCGACTCGGACAATGTAGCAAAATCGATATCTTCGAAGAAATCCATGTTTGAGCCAGGGCACGCGATTGAAAGTGGTTAGACGTTAGTTATCCCCCACACGCCTAACGAGTGAGCTGATACCCTGTACGATACTGTACTGCAGTTTACTGGCCAAAAATTGATCCAATGTTTATCTGGAAACACATAATCGGCCAAAACTCGTAATCGACTCACGCCATCCTTGTTTTCTTTTTTTAAAGATATCCGAGAGGAAAAAAGTTACGTGTTCCCATGTAAACTACATGTACTCTGAAGTGGTCTGCGTTCACCACTGCCTTATTCCGGCTTGACAGCAATCCCAATCTTGCCAATATGACCGGCAGTCTCCAGGCACCTGAAGGCAGATTGCACCCCTTCCTCCTCAAAGCCGAACGTTTTGTGGATATACGGCTGGATATTCTGGCTCACGACCGCACGTACGAGTTCCTCTGTGAGATGTTTACTCCCAATTTGAATGCCTCGGGTGATACAGCCTTTGCCGAGAGTCAACATGGTTACGTCAGGCATTTTCTCCTGTTCGACGCGCGATAGAAACCCGATGATGCTGATTTGTCCCCCCGGCACAACAGCCTCGATACTCTGGGCAATCGTACCAGACCCTCCAGTCTCGACTACAAAGTCAACGCCTTTGCCATTCGTTAGACGCTTCGCTTCCGCTGCCCAGTCCGGCGTCTTGCGGTAGTTGATCGTGTGGTCGACACCGAACTTTTTCTTGATGAACTGCAGCTTTTCATCACACGAAGACGTGATGATGGCCGTGGCGCCCGCAGCTTTAGCTAACTGCAAGGCAAAGATGGAGACTCCACCTGTACCCTGAAGCAGCACCGTTTGGCCTGGACGTAACGCGATGAGACCATACAGAGCGTTCCAGGCCGTCGCTCCTGCACAAACGAGCGACGCTAACTGCACGAAGTCGAGGCTGCAGTTCTCTGGGATTTTTACGACGGCTTGGGCTGGCACTGCGACGTATTGTTGCAGCGTTCCGTCCAGTGTCCCACCCAGAAAGTGTGAACCACCGTCCAGTACAGGGCCGTACATGTTGGTGACGTCAAAGTTGGCGATGACGCGGTCTCCGATGTGGATGTCTTCGACCGCTTTGCCAACGGCAGTCACCACTCCAGCGCCATCCGAGCACGGAACGACGTTTTCCTTCACAGGACCGGGGTAAGCGGACTTAGCAATGACGAGGTCTCGGTAGTTGAGCGTAACGCCACGAACTTCAATGAGAACTTCGTGTTGGGATGTACTCCGTCGTCCGTTGAATTGTCTTGTACGAAGTACGGTCGCCGAAACGGTAGACACTGTTAGTTGTTGGCATGGCTTTTGTGGCTTGGAGCTGAATTGGAAATGAGAAGAAGTCGACGATTGGTTTTCCACTTCAACTTCGACGTCGAAGTGGCTGAACTCATCGATGACGCGATACGAAGGCAAGACGCAATCCTGACGAATTGTCAGGATTGCGTTGTCATAGGAATGTTGTTCACGATGTGAATTCTACATCAGAGATTTACAACAGTAATATTTGTGCTTTATTTACTGTGTGTTGTGATATGCAGGGTTAGTTCCGCACCTGAAGGCTCAAGCATACTCGTACTGGGGTTCTTCAATACCCCGCAACAGCAGAGGACTGTCCATAATGCTGCGTCTCGTCAATCAGCTGATCTTGCAAGTGCTGAGTGTGTTCTCTGAGCTTCCAGTTGAGATTCCTCAGCACCACGTTCTGCGCGTACTGGACGTCTTCTGGTCGTGCTGAAGCTATTCCCCCTGCCTGTCGGTCCAAGTACATTTGCTCGCACACGCGCACGACTGCAGTGTTCGGATTGGTCTCAGACCTCGAAATGATCGTCCAGGTCTGGTCCCGGAACTGGAGCTCCTCGTTGTTGAGCTCCATGAGATCCGCCTTAATGATCACGATACGATCCGGTTCGATGTATTTCCGCAGGAACTGGACGCCCTTTACTTGTTTCACGTACGACTGGCACTGTAGCGTCAAGATCCAGTTCTTCTCGTGGGAGTGAGGCTGACTGCCCTTCATACAGCGGCCCCATTTCTCCGGACAAGGACGAGGAACACTCAAGTCCTTCCAACAGATATCCGCAGCCACATCCATCGGACACAGCACTGGCGTCGTGGACAGTGCTTCCGCCGTCATTCCAAGAGTTTTAATGTGTTTCAGCTGCATGTTGCAGCTGATAGAAGACGGTTCGTCGTTCTGGAAAATTAAGTGGGAGTCCACGTAGAGCTTCGCCACCGTTTGCTCCAAGTGGTCCATGATCGATTTACTGTTCTCGAATGCTGCGAACGAGTAACTGGACGTCGGTTCGTTGCCAAACACGAAGTCGATCCCCTGCAACAGCGACCGTTTCTGCAGAACCCGACGGAGATTCTTGTCCACTTCGACTTGATGCGCCAGGATGGATTTGAGCTTTCGGTTGGTCTCTTCCGACTGTTTTCGAGCTTCGTATTCAGAAGCCACAAGTTGCTCCCATTTGGCTTGTTGCTTCGCAATTTCAGGATGAATTGGTCCGCGTTCGCAGCTACTCGGTCGAAGCTTTTTCAGGCGTTCCGAATGTTGTTCGAGTAGCTTCACTTGGTCTCTCAATTGTTGCAGTTCCGCCTTCTTCTTCTGCTGGACTCTAGTGGTGTAACCCGGTGGATTCGACTTCCTCTTGCGCTTTGGAGGCTGCTTCTTCGCGACAGGGTAGACGCTTCCGGAATCCGAGGAGCTGCCGGACGTGGGGGAAGAGACGCTGGTCTTGCTGTCCGATTCACTTTCGCCCAAAATGGCGTCGAATGAGTCGATAAAGGCGATGGCTTCCTCCACCGTCACGATGTCCTCACTCTTGCGCTCTAAAAGACTCATCCTGAACTGATCGACTTGGTGCAAATTGCACAATGGAAGAGGTCAAATGACGTTTTTAGGTGGAAACGTCTTTCTGACGTTTTACACTTACTGTACCTGATTGGCTGTAAACACGATTATGGAGGTCGGTGTTTATGGTGCTCAACCAAATGGCGGTAAGGTTGCAGCTTGTTGCTGCCTATCCGATGATATTCCATACGAATTGGAACATACGAGCATCGATTAAGTTTGTTAATGGTCGTGATCACTGGGAATTGGCGTTGAAGATGACTTCAAAGCGCTGCAGCAGCGCGTCTTGCAGTTTCTGGGTGCAGTCATGGAGTTTCCAGCTTATACTCTTGAGCACAACGTCCTGGGCGTAGGCGATATCCTCTGGGCGTGCGGTGAAGCCTTGTTGACAGTCGAGGAAGATCTCCTCGTAGATCCGGACAACGGAAGCGAGTGGGTTCGTCTCGGAGCGAGTGATGATGGTCCAGGAGAAGTCACGGAACTGCAGTCCTTCGGTGGTTAGAGTCATGAGGTCGGTCTTAACCAATACGATGCGGTTGGGCTCCTCGAACTTCTGCAGTAGCTGGATGCCAGTTACCTGCTTCACGTAGGACTGGCACTGAAGAGTCAACACCCAGTTTTTCTCCTGGGAATTGGGCTTTCGTCCAGGAAGCTACAGATACAAATTAGCACATTTGCAAGGATAGATAGTAAGATAAATAACTTACGCGTCGTGCCCACTTGAGCGGATCTGGACGGTGTCCACTCTGCTCTAACCACATCAAATCTGCAGCTTCCTCCATTGGACACGCGACTGGTGTTGTTGCTTTCATCTCAGCGACTCGACCACGTTTCTTCTCAAACTTCGTTTGCATACTGTAGCTCATCTCCGAAGACCCCCACGAGTCGAAGAGCGAGCCAGATTCGAGATACAGAGTCCCCAGCAACTTCTCGAGATGGCCAGCGATCGATTTACTGTTCTCGAAGGCTGTAAACGCGTGAGACGGAGTTGGTTCGTTGCCAAAAACAAAGTCCAGTCCCTGAAGATAAAATTGGTCAGAACACAAGCGCTTGAAGGGTTAAAGCGACGTGATATACCTTCAACACCGTCTTCTTTTCCAGAACTCGTTGTAGATTCTTGTTGACATCTAGGTAGTGCGATAGTAAAGTCTTGAGCCTGCGGTTCTTCTCCTCGGAGTGTTGACGTCGAGCTTGCTCAATTTCCACTAGTTCCTTCCACTTCAACCTGAACGCAACCACTTCTTCACTAACGTGTTGATCTTGGCTGCTCGGCTTCCGTGTTTGCAGTAGATTCAGTCGTTCTTCAAGTCCTTGGGCTTCGGTCCGTAAGCTCTGCAGTTCCGCTCTCTTGCGCCGTTGCATTTCCGTCGTATAACCCGGAGGATTCGCCTTCTTCTTTCGCTTGGGCTTCCCATTGAGCTGCATCTTTTGTGTCTTAGGGACTGCTGAAGGTGAACTCGAGTCGTCGTTCGAGGGGGAAGAAAGAGCTGAGTCGCTGCTGGAACTTGCTTGGTCACTGCCCCTTTTCGCTTCAAAAGCGTCGATGAAGGCGATTGCATCGGCCACAGTCACCACGTTGTCTGCGGTTTGCTCCAAGAAACTCATTTTGAGTTGTGGTGCTATTCCTGACTCAGCTGGGAGATTGTTTATGAAGGCAAATGTTTACGCAGAATTTTTGATTCAAACAAGGTTTCTAAAAATTTAATCTAAAAACGGAATCAGTTTTAAGAGGGAGCAACGTTTCCTCCACTCTACATGTAGAAGGGACGACGTTCTGCTTTCACTGAAAGCCTTTCAGGCTGTGTCACTCGCCCTTAAACCCTTCACTAGTAACAATTCGTTCGGGACCGTCAAATTTGCGTAGAATTGCACTAGAAATCGGGTTTGGTGCTTGTAGGTCCACTTTCAAACCTTTGTTTTGGCGAAAACTAAGTCAGGCAACTTTGACGATAATTTTTAGAACTCAAATGGGCAATGCGATGGTATCATATCAAGAACTGTATGAGTGACTCGGCTACAGTCTGGATATCGACTCGCGTTGCCAGGCTTGTCTAAAACTGGTTTAAGGACACAAACAGCTCTTCGTAATCGCACCAAAAGAACGACAAAGTACGCCATTTACGCGTTAATATTTAGCAAATTGATCTCAGCAACAAGCGCGACGCCCCTGGAGGAGCTCCTGCTGCTGCCTCAATGAGCACCTCCTGCAAATACTGAGCGTGTGCGCGCATCTTCATACTCCACGTCTCAAACGCGACATCCTTCACGTATCCAATATCTTCTGGTCGAGCTGAAAAGCCTGGTTGAATCTCCATGTGCAGTTGCACAAGCGATCGGACCTCGGACACCTCTGGATTCGTCTTGGATGGGGAGAAAATAGTCCACGAGTTCCCAATCAAGTGAACTCCGTCAGTCGGGAGTAGCATTTTAAACGCTCTCGCTAAGACAATGCGATCTGTTTCCTCGAACTTCCTCATGAGCTGCAAACCATTCATCGGGATGGCACCTGCATTTCCTCGCAAGATCTGGTCAAAGTTTTTCTCCAGTACATTGGGAGTGTTCGCTTGCATCTACACACACACAAAAGAAGAGTAAGGGTACAAGTTTTACCACAAAACAAACCCAGAATACGTACGTAGCGGTAGGATTTATCCGGGTAAGTGCGGATAGTCGTCAGCTCCTTCCAAAGCGAAGAGCTCGCAACATCCATTGGACAGGATAGTGGTGCACTGGAGACGATTTCCACCATCTGGCCAAGCTTGTTGTCAAATCTGCGCTTCATCTCGCAACTAATGGTCGGGGGCACTGAGTCGCCATTGAACATGGACTTCGATCCGATATACATCTCCGACACTTTCTTCCCCAGTTCTGCCATGATCACAGAACTGTTGTCAACATTCAGCGAGTCTTGCACCATCGACGGCATCTGGTTGACAAAGTCGACCCCATCCAGCACTGATTTCTTCAAGACAACACTCCTCAGAGCCTTGTCCACCTTGCTCTGATTCTCCAGTAGTTCTCTGAGTTTCCTGTTGACATACTCCGCCTTCTGTCGCCTCTGAAACTCGATCATCGCCATCTCCATCCACTTGGACTCCGCTTTCTTCTTAAGTTCATTGGCATGAGCAGCTAACGCTCCAACACCCACAAATCGACGGTGTTTCAGCTTTTCCACTTGCGCTTCGAGGCGAAGTGCCTCCTCCCTCAATTGCTGCATCTCCGCCTTCTTCCGGTGCAATAAACGCGTCGAATATCCCGCGGGATTCTTCGAGCGGCGCTTGCGCTTGGGCTTCTGCGGCTTCGCGTCAATGGAATCGTCCAGTTTTCGGTCATCAGGCAGTGGAGACCCTCCACTGTCGCTGCCACTTGTGCTCTCATTGACACTGGGACTTAATCCGTCTTCACAGGAGTCAATAAAGGCCAGAGCTTCAGCCACAGTGGCGATGTCTTCTGGCTCCAGCAGGATGTCACTCATGTTGCGCGAATTCCACAGTGGTTGCTCACAGCGTCATACTCTGCCGCGATGCGCTGTGATTGGTGGAAATGGAAAAGATTATGCAGGCATGTGGTTGCCTATTTACAAAACGAGGTAGACCTGAGTGGAAAATTCAGGAATACGACGCGGATAGTTTCTTTTTTTTTTAGCGTTTTTATGTGTTTTTATTACATGAACCGTACCGCACTTTAGAAAGCGGAGATGGACATTTGTCTGGCCAACTGATGAAATACATGTTTGTCTCTGTAGACAATTTCTCAGATGGTGGTCAAAGCATTTTGTCGTGAGAAAACTCAAAACTCGTTTGACTATGGCGTTATTTCTGACAAAGATTTTTAAGAATGAATTTCGTTATGTTGCGCGATCGTGTGCAGCGCTGCGCTAACTTGAATTTGACTATCCATGATCCTCTTTAGCGCTCGATTCGTCTCCTCCGCCTTCTGACGCTCTGTGAACTCGACTGCGGCCATCTCCCGCCAATTGCACGACCTTTTATCGTCCTCCTTCGCTTCCTGCACCAAACCTACACGCTTCTTGAGCTTCTCCGCATACGCTTCGAGATCCCGCACGTGCTCCCTTAGGAACTGCAGCTCTGCGCGCTTGCGTCTCTGCAATCCGGTTGAAGAGCTCCACCCTGTTCGTATCCGCTTTCGCTTCGGTTTAGTCACAGGCTTGGAGATCTTCAGATCTGGAGGCGTCTGATCGGTGGTCGATGGCGAGCCTTGTGTCTTGTCCATTGGGAACTCGAGAGCTGGCAGCATTGCGTGCTCGCACCACGGGTCGTTAACTTCGAGGCTGTCGGTGAAGACGTCGGGGCACACGCAGCAGTCGATGAACTCGAAGAGCTCATCGAGCGTCACCATCTGTGCGTCTTCTTGTATCGAGGTGTCTGTACTCATGCGGTCCGTCCTGAAGCTTGCTTTTTCCCAAATGGCACCCTACACTTCGTCGAAACCATCCGAGGCTTGTACCGCCGAAGTTATTGTATCATACATGTAACCGATACGACGCTGTTGCTCACGTTTATGCATTGCTCATTTGCTCGTTGGCCTCACGATTCGCTGTACCGGTAGGTCCATTCTCCATATGCCAAAGGTTCCTTCGAGGGATAACGGAGCTGCTTTTTGGTGCAGTTTTTCAAGTTTCAACTGCGTTCACTTCGATTTGCCATCCCGGACGATGCAGAGGATTACCGGCATTGTTTCTGTGCTAATTGGCCATTCCGACGACCTCCGTAAGCTTTGCCGTTTACGTGGAAATTGCATCTACATTTGCTGTACATGAGCCAGTCGATCATTGCGACGTGACGTAAGAGAGCCATAACCTAAAGTGCTTACGACGCCTGACGAGATTACATGCATGTTGTGAAAGGCCTGCGCGTCGATACAACCAGAGGACACAGCAACTGAATACTTCAACCACCGACAAAGTTGCCTCGTTTTATCTGACCCTGTGCCAAGTTGGTTGGTCGGCAAGGTGCACATGTACGCACAACAACGCTAAGCTTTGTGGTCGTCATCCAAATCGTGTGACGCGAGTGCATGTCGAGCCATTGCTTTGCTTTGACTGCGCATTGGTAAGCTTAGCCGCGTATTGCCTTGCAACACATCACTCCACTCGGAGGCGGACACCAGCTTTACAAACTCGATGAATTCTGCATTGAAAACAGCATTGAGGCCCCGGTGCACTGCATGTACATGTCGAGCCAAGACCCTGGCTTCCGTGGGCTTGAGTCCGCCACCATCGGAATTGAAAGCGTAACAACACAAACGAATAAGCTTATTTGTTTTTCTCATCGTATCTTGATTAGTTTTCATAAAATCTGTCACCTGTTATTACTGTAGTTTCTTGCTTAAAAGCACTTGGCCATCCTCAATGCATGCAACCGGAAGATAGATACTAGTATTGTCCTCCATAACGTTTCTCAGCCCCTCGTGTACCTGTAACTGGTTGTTCATGATCGCCTTCAGAGCTCGGTTCACTTCCTCCGACCGAAGAAGCTTCACCACCTCAGCCATCGCCACCTTCTTCCATTGGTGCGGACACTCTGTCTTTATGGAGGCGAAAGTAGCTCTAGGAGAGGCTTTTAGCTGTTGCAAAAACACCTCCAGGTCCTTCACATGCTGGCGTAAGAACTCCAACTCTGCTCGTTTGCGCCTCTGCAATCCGGTGGACGAGCTCCATCCAATTCGGATCCTCCGGCGCTTCGGGGTCTTCTTCAGAGGGATTTTGACGGACACCAGCGCGTTTGTATCAGGTTGAATGTGGCCTTGGGCTCCCCCCACGTCTGCCTTGGAATCCAGGATCAAAGGAGACTCACTGTCCTCACTGAAATACTGGGAGCTTCCGCCTTCACCAGCCTTGTCGCCCTCGGCCGAGCAATCTATGAAGGCGAAGAGCTCCTCGAGCGTCGCCATGTTTTCCTCGTCCGCGGGCAGGAAGCTCATGAGATCCTATTGCTCCAATGTGTATTTGGAAACTAAGGACTGCCAATCCAGGGATCAAAATGACTGCTAATCCAGAAGACTAAAGAGTTGGCCACATCAGAAAGCGTCAGGTTGCAGGGGAGCAGCGAAAGTTCAAAACTGCCGGCATCCGTTCCTGGTCGCGGGAAGAGCAAACTGGTGATTTACTCGCCCGCAAACCCATCAAAGCTGCAACCCCGATAGCACCGCATTAGAAGAGATGAGCGAGCAACCACTGTCGACTTTGGTTTGGTCTCAGACCTAGCTGCCTTGAGTTCGTCAGACCATTGGTCTGACGAACTCAAGGCAGCAACTGGTTACTGTACCGTTGATTGTGAAGTGAGGACCGTTCATAAACCTTTGAGGCGACAGTGTGGTTACACTCTCATTTTTGACTAGCTAATACGACACACAAAGGTGAAATCTGCAGCTTGTCCAGTTTCGTGCACTTGGAAGAAAGCGTTGAAAGAACAGGGACGACGGCACTGCGTAGGATACAGTACTGTACTCGCGCTTCTTTTGCCTCAACGGTGCAATTTCTTAGCATAAACGCAGTGAATCCTAGTGCAATGCAAGTGCAGGTACTGGGCGTCATACTTTAGTGATGACCAATTACAAGTGTAGGTACTGGGCGTCATACTTTAGTGATGACCAATTACAAGTGTTGTTATGCAGTCGCGTGTCAATGTGCCGCGCTTATAGCGCGTATACGGATTCGCTCTGCTTCTCGCGCAAATTCCCCTTGCTGCCTCTGAAGATAATCTCGTAATCTTACACTGAGCGTACCTAGGATCAGATCTTCTGCATCTTGAATGTCCTTCTTGTCGGGTGAATTATTTTCTGCGCGGATCTGGATCAAAGTGCGAAGAATTGAGCCCGACTTCGGTCCATCGTCAGAACGAGTTATGATGGTCCAGCGTTGAATCCGAAATTGAAGGTCTCCCGTAGGTAACAGGAAGCGGCCGGCCTCAACCAAAATGATGCGATTCGGCTCTTCGATCTTGCGCACAAACACAAACCCGTCGATATCGAGCGCTTTTGCGTCACTTCGTAGTACCCACGTGAACTTCTTCTCTACGGAAGACGGTTTACGCTGTCGATGCTGGAAGGTAGAAAGAGTAGTTAGTATCAGACTTGCATCGACATTTACAGCGTGAATACACTTACGAAGTGGTAAAACTTGTCGTTGTGCTTGCGAACAGTTAGGAAGTCTCTCCACAACATCTCGCTTGCTTCTTGGATCGAGCACTGCAGTGATGTTGAAGCAGTGATCTCGAATACCCTACCACGTGTAGGTTCCTGAATTATCCGCAATGTAGAGGCAGAAGGAGTATACTTCCGCTGGGAAACTGCCGCAGAATCAAGGTACAAACCCTCCACCATGTTTTCAAGCTCGCCGATCATAGACGCAGAGGTGTCGACTACCGGTTGATGAATACTAGGACCCTTTCCGAAGATAACATCCAAGTTCTAGTGTCATTTCACAAAGTCAGAATAAACTTCAGCTTGGAGTGCAAGACACGCAGGGAAAGAACTTACGCCTAGCGAAGCCTGCATCTGGAAGGCGTCACGCAACGCGTTATTCATCTTCATCTGTTCCGCCAGAACTCCACGCAGTTTCTGGTTCGTCATTTCGGATTGGAGACGCTGATTGTATTGCGCCGCAGCAACGGTAGACCACGAAATCCAGGACGAATTGGAGCCGCCACTTTGAACCAGGGACACATTCGATCTGCGCTTGAGGCGGTTCAATCGCCCCTCCAGCTGCTCGCTCTGCGCCTTTAAGGACAAAATCTCGGCTCGTTTGCGACGCTGAAGCCGCGTGGAGGCGCCCGGCGCTTTTTTCCGTTTCTTCTTGGCAGGCTTGGGCTTCGATTCCTTCTTTGGGAGAAAGCTGGCGTCTTCCAGTACGCTATCCAGCGAGTCAAGCAAAACGGACTCGCCATCTTCGTTGCTGAATGGGGAGCTGTCGTTGTCTGTGACATCTGCTGGACTGCTGCCTGTGTCCCACGAGTCAATGAAGGCCACAACCTCCTCCAACGTCATGGAATCTTCACCCCCCACCAAGAAGCTCATCGTGGTGCTTGCTCTCAGCAGCGCAAATCGCGAAATACCAAATTGGTGGGACTTTGCTGTCCACCACCACCGATTACGTTGACGAAAAGATGACGCGCACTGATGATTATGCAGACCCAAACTCCATCCAAAGGTATAGCCGGTACTACATGTACATGTACATGTTTCTTTGGCGCGTGCAACTGCAGTCGCGACATATTCGGTGGAGCTGGCGACAGGATGGGTGAGGTCCAAGGACGCTTTCAATCTGCGTCAGATATTGACCGCGAGCGCGTCAAGGTCATACATGTACCTACACGTTCCACCACGAGAGTTTCGCAATTGCCAGATAAAAAATCATTGTCAACTTGGGGAAACTACTCCACCCATCGTCCCAAACATGCGAAAAAAATTACCAATGCTACACTCTCAAGGGACCAACAGCCTACACTGTGACCCCCGCCGGCATCATCGTTGCAGGAACAATTTCCTCCATCATAGCACTCTGCTGGGATTGGAGAAAGTGTCGATACAACTTGCATAGTTCTTGGAATACCGACTCTTGAACAAATGAGTCGCTTTGCATGGGCTGGCTTCCCTCGTAGTCGATGAAAAGTCGTTGAAATGTACGAAGCACCGAAGCGTCCTTTGGTGCGTCATCCGACGGGGTAATGAACATCCAAGCCTGATTGCGGAATTGCAACTGGTACTTGGGCAAACTCAGGATGTCGGTCCAAATAATGACAACGCGGTCCTCCTCCTCGAATCTCCTCACAAAGTTCTGCTTCCTGAACTCGAGAGGGCCCATCTGACTCTCCAAAAGCATCGTGTAGTTCCTTTCAAGAATATTCGGTCGATTTCGCATAGACTACATCCACAAAAACATCAATTAGCAACTTATCCACAAATATATTAATACTTCGAAGTTCAATACAAAACGCACCTTTGAGAGGCTGAGCCACTTCCACAACGTATCACTGGCCATTTTCAGTGAACACATCATGGGTGTGGTGGACACAATCTCCAGTATCTTACCCATCGACTGGTTCTGCTTCACCATGGCCTGCACACTGATGGAGTTCGCCTTCTCAGACTCAAACACTGCATCAGCACCCAAGTACAAACGCTCCACACTTTTCTCCAGTAAACTCATGTCGTACAGACCATCACTCAATGGTCTGCATGGATCCGGATGCAGGAAATCCATGCCGTCCATATCCGCCGTCTTCTGCATCAAAGTCCGAAGAGTTTCGCTGGCGTTAACCTGGTTGGCCATGATGCTCTTCAACTTGCTATTGACCTTTTCAGCCTGCAGTCGCCCTCGATATTGCACTGCAGCCTGTTCCGCCCAGCTCATTGGTCGAAACCCCACCAGAGCCTCTTCAACATCCAAGAGAGGGTATTTATAGCCTGGCACCTGCTTAAGTTGCGTTAGCTGCTCCTCAAGTTGCTCCACTTCGCTCCGTAAAGCCAAAATTTCCGCTTTCTTGCGGCGCTGCAGGACAGTGGACGAGCTATTGGGATATTTGCGTCTGGGTTTTTTGCGCTTGGGTGGGAGAGAGTGATGGTCTTGCTGCTGCTTCTGCTGCGGCGCGAGGCATGGCGTTGGAGGAGACTGGGAGGGCGAGACGGGGGATTCGATGCTGCTGCTTCCTGCTGAGGGCTCCCATGCGTCCAGGAAGGCCAAAGTCGCCTGCAGCGTCGCGGACTCGTCGGCGTCGGTGACCAGAATGTTCATGCCTCGGAAAAATGCGGAATGACGGTTGTTTGTGTGACATCACTCAAATTGGTGTAAGTCACATGAATTAATTGATACCGACGTCATTATGACGAAAGACTCTCGAATACAAACACGCGTAAATTACGTCACTGACGTTAATTTACTTTTGCGGCACTTCAGTCAGCATTTTGCTGACCAACGCCGCGTTGTCCACGATGTTTTTGAGAATGCGGTTGGCCTCTTCCGACTTCTTCCGTTCAATGAACTCGTTCAGGGCTGCTTCTCGCCAATCAACTGGTACACGATCCTTTTCGGGCGATATTGACAGTGACCGAGCGCCTCTGGCCTTCAGCGTGTTCAGATACGCCTCCAACTCCTTCACGTGAGCTCGAAGAAACTGCAACTCCGCTCGCTTACGTCGTTGCAGTCCAGTGGACGAACTCCAGCCAGTGCGGATCCTTTTTCGCTTCGGGGGTGTTTTCGTGACATTTGAAGCCGCAGTAGCTTCTGTTAGACTCCATGTCTACGTTGGTGACGTGATCTTCACCAAGCAGTTCTTCATCCCACTTGAAGGAGTCCAGGAACGCGAGCATTTCCTCTACTGTCGCCATCTCGTCGTCTTGAAGCTCTAAGGCCATGTCTTTGCGGTGTTGTTTTGTGAGAGTGTAAATTCCAAAGTGCGTCTCGTCCGTAAAGCGTACACTCGACTAACTTGGACGAGGACCAAGGAGTGGACCTCAGTGGCGTACCCTTCTTCCCTATCGATCAGTTTTCTACTGCTCAAACCGATTGGTGTACATGTATATGTACGTGGATTATTATGCCTTTTGAAAACTTACCTGGGCTTCGTCAGCACTTTGTAAACAACGCGTTGCAGATTGCTACATGTACACTCGTTGTCGCCATCCTCTAGTAGAAGTGGCAATCTCACTGCAGCTCGAGATGGTGACGCTGGCGAAATGCCGCATACAGTTCTGTATCCGATCGAAATGCATGAATCTACCACAACTGCGATAAGTCGTGAACACGTTAAGCAACTGAACAAAAACGCTTCGGGTTGCGCGCCACGAATGCTTATGTGATATCAAAAGGTTGTAAACACCCGTGGCTCGTGCCGCACAGCTTCTGAGTGAGAGTTACAAGTACCTAGCATCATCTGCATCGCTTAGCAACTGCGCTCTGCTCTTTGTGCAATTGTTAAGCAACCTCCAATCATCCCTACCATCCAAACGAGCTCCAATCATTGCAGGGGCAACCAAACCCAAAATCGCATCATTTATTATTTTTTATTGTTGAAAGACACCACAGCTTTTCCACTCAGAATGTTCCGATCACGTAAAGTAAAATTTCAGGAAGTTTTAACTAGTTTTTTGTGTACGTTGTAGTTCAAATAACTTCGCATGATAGCAAAGACTAAGGTCGTAAAGGTGTCACGAATTTGATCGTTGACATCCTTTAACCTAGCCTTGCAAACCAGTCTTCATCTTCTGAATCCCAGCTAAGGCTCCCATCTTGCGAGTGGAAATAAATCTCTCGAAACTTCCACTCGCCTGCGAACATGAAGATGTTCGATAGAACGTGCTGGTTCAGCTTGCAGATAGATGCCCCAGGCTCCGCCATCGTCTTCTTCTTCTTCGGCTCTTTTACTTGTCCAAGCGACGAAATCACACTTAAAAGCGCAATTGACCCCGGAAACAACGTGGGCGAATTCTTGATCGGTTTCAAATGGTGCTTGGAGAATCTATCGGCGTAATCCTCGTGTTCGATTGGCCCAATCACCTCCAGATACTCCAGTCTCGTATTCTTCTCGAGCATTTGCATCAGTTTCTCCGCATTCGCTTCAAAGTCAGGTGGACTCCACTGCTTATTAAGCGTCACACGCAGTCGACGCGTAAATTTCGCTATTGGGTTCAAATGGTCGCTTAGGTCCGCTGTAAATGCTGTAACATCATCCCAATGGGAATTCAGTTCCGGAATTTGCCTACGAAGTGCGCGGTATTGCTTGAAGTCGAGTTGAACAGCAACAAACCCCACACACAGCGATAGGGTTTCCAACTTCGGGCAACATCGGAGAATCACATTCTCGTCCACGTCCGTCCTAGGACCATCCAACGTTAGGTTCTTCAAGGATGACCCGATCTTCTCAATGAACGTGATCAGGCCACTGTTATTCACAGGCGTTTCTCGCTCTCCATCATTCTCATCATCATCGTCTTCGTTCTCGTCTTCATCTTCCCTCTCTTTAAACTGGATAGTGAGGGAGCTTGGGCGATTCTCACTCAGTTGTTCACTAGTTGGTTCACAGAAGGTCAAATCACAGCGTTCAACCAGGCAGTGACCAAATCCAGGGACGACAGCGTTCACCAACTCGTCGTCCCCGTCATCACTAAAAACCCAGACATTTTTCATTTCCGATGACAGCGTCAGAGCCCGAGATTTTCTGCGTGGTTGTCCTTGAGCGTCCAATTCCCATCGGACTTTAGCGCCACTCACTAGTGTTGCAACTCTCTCGTCCACGCGGCCATGTGGACACTCACACAGAACTTCTTCAGGATGATCAGATTCAACAACTGACCCGAACGCTTCAATGTCTTCTGCAGTCATACAGTCAACATCCGTGAGCGTAAGAGAGTCTATCGCACGCGCTCGTTTCGAGAAGGCTCCATATGCAAGCCACAGCCATTTGTTTCGAGAGATATTGTCATCTTCACTGTCATCGCAATCCAAGCGCACTAATACGTTTTTGGTCATTCTGTTAAGCACCAAACTTGAGAGAATCGCACCAAATTCCCAGGATCCCGCTGTGTCACACATCTTGAAGCTGGTGAAGGTTTACACCGTCGGTATTTCCACTGGAGAGAAGGCGGTAAGGCGGTTGCGATTGTTGGCGTGAAAGACCGCTGAATACAAGCGACAGAAGTTGAGAGAGTAGTTTCATCTCGGCTGTAGCTTTAGTTTCGACAGGAAACAATTTCAGTTGCGAGAACCAAACATTGTTGGCCAGCAAAATGCCGATTGTTTTCACAAACTTGGCACTGTTTCCGTTATCGAATATCGCTACCATCGGTTGGAGCACAAAGGTGCAACGGAACGACTTGGACTTGACTGGCTCCGTCTCAATATCATTCCACCTCTCAAGAATCGCCTTCTCCGCTTTACAAATATTCAGCAATCGATCCGATTCCTTCCGTCCATCGTCACTCTGCTTAAATAGCACGCGCACGGGGATATCAATGTCGACTCCAGGTTCTCGAGCCTTCAAACTGCTGTCCAGTTTGGCGATATTTGCCAGTGCTCTCGTATAAGCTGCGGTTGGCTCTGTCCGGTGTAAAGTATCGAAAAACAGCACCAAATCCAGCCCCAATGTCTCGTTGTCCTTGGTCTTTTTGTTCTCTTTAAGATCCAATTTCAGTAAAAAAATTCAACTGGAATGTCCTTTTCGAACTTTTCCTCCCCAGGTTTCCCCATTTTCACACGGCATTTCTCTCGCAATAGCCATTTCCATGCAGCCAAGTCCACACGAGCCACTGCGGCCAATAACGCAATAGCTTCTCGCACTTTTTGCATCTGTAGCTTGAACGCCGCTTCATCGTCATCGTTAAATGCGAATCCCTGCCGGTAGTTGCTGGTCTCATAGCGCTTGGTCCACCTCAACGTGGAACTTGTGCTCAGCCCAGAGAACACTCTGTTGCTCGACCTTTTTGTATTGGACGCGCCCTTGCAGCGAAGAGCACCACCTCGTTAGGAACTCCCAACGGTCCTCCATCGTTGGATATTTTGCAAAATAGCTTACCATGTTTGATCGTACTTAATACGGATAATTTACTGCTATCGCTTGAAAAATTACAATTTTCATTTTTTTTTTTAATTAAAGACGTTTACTTAATTTAAAACAAATTCTTTGTCCTTTATCCTTCATTCAGCGTTTGGATCGCCACCGTCGCGTCGCCAACGATATTTTTGAGAATACGGTTGGCCTCTTCCGACTTCTTCCGTTCAATGAACTCGTTCAGGGCTGCTTCTCGCCAATCAACTGGTACACGATCCTTTTCGGGCGATATTGACAGTGACCGAGCGCCTCTGGCCTTCAGCGTGTTCAGATACGCCTCCAACTCCTTCACGTGAGCTCGAAGAAACTGCAACTCCGCTCGCTTACGTCGTTGCAGTCCAGTGGACGAACTCCAGCCAGTGCGGATCCTTTTTCGCGTCGGGGGTGTTTTCGTGGTATTTGAGACTGTTCCAGACGTAGAAGCATTCATTATCGGTGCGAGGCACTCAATGCCAACATTGATCACGTGGTTTTCACCAATCAGGACTTTATCCAACTTGAAGGAGTCGAGGAATGCGAGCATTTCCTCCACTGTCGCCATCTCATCGTCTTGGAGCTCTAAGGTCATCTCTTACTGCCCAGTCACCGTGTCAATTCTAAAATGTGCTGCAGCTTTTTAGTGTCCGGCGGACACTGTCCGCATCAGTACCGCCTGAACGCCCAGAAATGATTTTTCCTGGAGCGCAGGCCGTTGTATTGCGAGCTCCAGCGATGTCTGTGTCTGGGAATAAACGCGAACAGTGTGAAAATGCACCTGCCACCTAGAGCACCACGTGGACACACCAAAGGAATGCCATTCAATACAGGTTCCAACGCTCACTACAGTATGGTTAACAATGGATTGGACGCGTAGATTTACAGACTGCTTCAACGACGTGGAAATCACACTTTGTCAACCTCGCTACAGTACATATACTGGCGCACGACTGTACATACTGCACAGCTTCAAGCAAATGAATTGATCGTGACGATTCGTTGCACAAAATGTGTATCATCTCCTCACGAACACGTTAAGCGATTGATGGGATGATTCCCACCAAACATGGGATTCCCATGTTTGCGCGTTAGGCGTGCTTCTGTACAGACCAAAAAGATGACGACCGCCATGATCTTTTGGTTCGCCATGATGGCGTGGTGTCCAGAATCCTTTTTGGCAGAGCGATCCTCGTAAACGAAATTCAGTCGTTCCAGTTTTCACTTTCGCAAGATTTCGAAGCTTCAATCATCGTTTTCACGCAGAATCGGTTGTTGCTTCTTAACGCGTAAGACCGCAAGCACATGAATGGAGTAAAATACAAACAACATTTGAGTACAGTCACTATTTGTTTTTAATTGCTCAATGAATCTTGTCGGCACGTTTATTTTTGCCGCCACTGACAAAGGCACGGATATTTCATTAGCTATTGTGTTTAGCGTTGTACACAAATTAATACTGAAATACTTACTTTGGTAACAAATACTTCGGACTTCGTTAGCAGAAAAGTAAATGTCAAGGTTGCCAGTACAGTGCTTGCTATTCTTGTTCCAAATTCGACGCCTGGTGCTGCGATTCACCGTCCAACATCCTTCCGGTTGAATGATTAGCTGCGGACCACAGCTTGTGGTTATCAACCAATAAACGTTTTTTCAGATTTGGAATCACATCATTCGATTTTTAATTGCCTGGTGGTAGGTAGGTAAAAGTTGATTAACTTTAGCTGGACTTACGTCTTGCAGACCTATGCTATTACCAGTGTCTTACGCCTAGCACCGCGGAGTCCATATTCGTTGTCGTGGGAGGTTAGGAAGAAGTTCGGTCTGTTCAGACTCGAACCCCAAGCGCGTAAGCACTCGATTAAGCGCTCCGCCGTCAATATTCCAATCAGATGAATGCCGAAACAGGAAATGGCAGTGGCTTCGAAATGAAGCCTGCAAGTTAGCGATATTTGGCGTCACCGCTTGTGTTTCGCCGAAGTAAATGTCATTGCGCAGCCGCCACGTTGCGTGAAACACTATCGCAGTGTGTATTTTCCACAGTAGCAACAGGTTCTCCTGGTCATCTCTCCATCCTCTAGCAACATCTCTGTTGGACGGGAACAGCAGAAGCTTCCACTCCAAGGTGCTTCGAAAAGCCCTTCGCCATTGACTCCACAGTGTTCGCCACATTTGCGTTAGCGCCGGACAAGTGAGAAAACAATGTTCCAATGTTTCAATTGAATCGCAGCCGTCCCGGACACAAAGTTGTGCATTCGGATTGCTAGTAAGCGTGAAGAAGAGCCTTGATCCGACAATGAGGTCTCCAAAGAATAGCCTCAGCATTAAATCGTAAACGACAGGTACCAGACACCGTCGAAGCCAAAGTACCTGAGTGAGCGTTTGATGTACACGCCCTCGGGGACATCCAAGTTGTATCATTGGGTGTTGCTCCAATTCGTCGAGAGGCTGGATGAGTTTCTTCCAGTCTCCGGCTTTTAGGCCAGGAAAGAACCGTGATCGTGATCCTTCAGGAGTGCTTGCAGTCACCACCACCCCTAGAGATGGAGGTGTTGTATTGCTAACCGCCCTTCGCAACCCATTTAATTGCCTGGTGGTAGGGAGTGCCAAGTTGCCTGTGACGTTAGCTTTTAATCGAGCGGTGTATGTTTGGTGGTCTTTCGAATTCACAGAGCTACTGTGTACTAAGTAGATATTTACTGTTTTCTATCCACGTAGAAGTACCACTTTACATGTATCATATTCCTACAAGTAGATTTCTTTCAATAACAAGACTTCGTGAAAACATTTACTGCAGTAACCAATAATTATATATACTGTACAGTCTACGCGGTAATACTGGGAATTGACGCTGAAGGCAGCGTAGCTCGCCTAGCCTTCTCCATCAACGCGTTCTGTTGAGCTTGGAAAAACTTCCGGAAGGTGTTACTTAAGCTGCCCAAGACGGTATTCTGAGCGTACGCGACGTCCTCAGAGCTCACTTGAAGTCTATCATCACGCTCCATGTAAAGTTGCAAGAAGATCCCCACCACAGAAGAAGTTTGTTCACTTTCCGACGGTGTGACTGTCATCCAGCATTCGTCTCGGAAGTGCAAGCCCTTGGTGGGGAGAAGCATGTGTTCTGCCACAACAAACACAGTCCGATCCGAATCTTCAAACCTCTGCATGAACTGCAGCCCATTCAACTCGATCACACCCGATGGACTCTTGACACTCATCACGAAGTTCTTCTCATGTGTGTTCGGCTTCGTTCCTTTCATCTAAAGCACAAACAAAATAAAAAAGTTAGTACAAATAAAAAAATAGACAAATCCAGCAGAAAACTTACATATTTGTACGTTTTGCCGGGATACTCTCGATACGTTGTGAGTTCCTTCCACAAAATCTCTGTAGTTTCGTCCACACCGCAGGCCATAGGCGTAGTAGTGACAAACTCGATCATTTTCCCTCGTTTGTCGTGTTTGACCCTCATATCGCAACTGATGGCTGGAGTCTGTGTGGTCGCTGTAAATCTGGCCTTGTATCTCTTGTAGATGCACTGCACCAGTTCTTCCAGTTCTTTTTGAATCCGTTCGCCCATATCCGCTGCTGACTCGTTCTCAGAAGCTTCAGTCAGGAGATTCCCCCCTCCAGACGGCGAGGAGAGGACGTAATCCATCCCATTAAGCACCGACCGCTTCTGCAGTAGCGTATTCAACGCGCCGTTCATCCTCTCCTGGTTCTCCAGGATGGACCTGAGCCTCCGGTTCGTCTTCTCGGACACAAGACGCTCCTTGTACTGTTCGATGGCCGCGTCGTGCCAGTTCGCGGGTGTTTTCTCCAAGGATTTGTCGTCCACGGGCTCCAAGGCCACATCACCTATCAGGAACTTGTTCCTCTTGAGCAGTTCCACCTGTGTCTCGAGCTCTTGCGCCTGTTCTCGCAGCGCCTGAAGCTCCGCTCGCTTACGCTGCTGTAGTCTAGTGGAGGAGCTCGCAGCGCTTCGAACGCGCCGCTTCCTGGTCGCTTTGTCGTCCTGACTCGAAGACGACTCGGAAAGTTTCTGCTGAGGCTTGGCACGTTTCTTGGGGACTGGAGACACTGGCACTTTGCGGTCCACTGGCTTGAGCGGCAGTAGTTCGGGTGGGGTGAAGAAATCCACGGGAGAACCGCCAAATAAAGCCTGCGTGAAGCCGTGGTCGTTGATCTCGCAGCCGTCGATGAAGGCCAAAGCTTCCTCCAGCGACACGAGGCTGTCGTCTTCCGCTACGAGGATGTCCATGGGGTTCAGCAGTCTAGTAGTTTGTACGCTTGAGTGTTTTGCGTCACAATGAACAATGCGATGCTCACGCAACACGTTATAATTTTGATTGGACAGATACGGATGTCCTGTAATACAAAGCGCACAGGATAGGGGAGGTTTAGGTGGAGGTAGACAGAACCAGAGCATGTTGACGTGGTATGGAGGATTATGCAGTCTTGAGTGATACCCAGACAATAAAGTCAGAAACACAAGAATAAAAATAAGAATTAAGGTCTAAAATAACGCAAGGTTTGTGTTCTGGTAAATTGCAGTTTATTGCAAGTCATCGATGACAGCAGTAGTGGTTCCTATTGAACACTGAGATGGACGTGACGATGGAGAAGTGGAGGTACGAATTGTATTGCCCTTAAAAGGAGAAGTTGATTCAACTAGGATTGTATTTCCCTTAAAACCGTCGAACAATGCAACAAAAAGCAAAAAAAAACTGCAGTTGCTAGACGGACACGAACGAATTCGACGTCACGTCCACCAATCGATTCTGTTCATTTTGCCAGAACGTGCGCATGAGGCGTCCAATATCTCCCAGAACCACTTCTTGACCGTGGCGGATATCTTCGGAGGATACTTCTTCGGCACTGGTTGATTCCATGTACAACTTGAGGAACGTCTCCATGACGCAAGCGTTCGACGGATCAATCTCGGACGGAGAGAAGACAGCGTGGCCCACGGAGCGCAGGCGGATCTTCCTGGTCGTCATTTGTATGATGTCAGCCCAAACGATGACGATCTTGTCTTTCTCCTCGTACTTGCGGAGCAAGTGGAGCTTATTGAAGTGACTGGACGCGCGATTGTGGTGAGCCAGCGTGAGGTTTATCTTGGCCTCTAGTGTATTGGACTTTCGACGTTGATCCTGAGAGGAAAACAATGTTAATGTTTATCTTTCGTCAGAGTCTTTTTTTTTACTTACCGGGCTGCTTTCGAAGGACTCCCACACGTTTTCAAATGCGACGCGCATGGGGCAGTCCAACGGCGTCTTCGTGGTAAATTCCATGACATTGGCGTCGCATTTCTCGTTGTACGTGAGCTGGGACGTGCAGTTAATCGTAGGTTCGACGTGAGGTCGGTAGATTTGGTGAAAGTTGCGATAGACTCCAACAACTTCGTCTTCCAGTTGATCCAACAGCACAGCAGTATGGTTTGTAGTGAAATACGAACCTTCGAAGCTCGGAGACTCGTACGTTCTCACGAATTCCATTCCCTAAGCAGCATAAAATCATTCGTCAATACTTGTACGTAGAATATCGTACGGAATCGAAGTAAAATACTTACAGCAAGCACTTTCGGCCGGTGTAGAATCCCCTTTAACTTACGCGAAACCTTCCACTGGTGCTGCAGCATCTCCTTCAAGCGTCGATTCGTTTGTTCGGACATGTGACGTTGTCGGTATTGAAGGAGGGCGTGACGATGCCATTCCGAGAGGCGTCCGTCGTCCTCTGTCACTGCCAAGGCATAGCTTTGAGGTCCCGAACTGCTCAACTGCGTTAAATGCCCTTCCAGTCTCGCAACTTCATCGCGTAGAGTCTCAATCTCAGCCTTTTTACGGCGTTGCAGCACAGTGGAGGAACTGGCAGCGTTCCGAACTCTCTTCTTGTTGTTGTTTGTAGTTGGCAACGCAGACTGGAGCTCGCTTGATTGTTTCGGTGACGTAATTGAGAGCAGCTCTCCGATGGCGTCATCCTTCAGATCGTTGATGCCTTCGAGCGTAAAGACGTCGTGAATGTTCTGCACCTTAGCACTCGGGAGTTGGGCGTCGTCCTGAGCCTCTTCCTCGCAGGAATTGATGAAGGATAAAGCTGCATCCAGCGTCACCAACTCGTCGTCTCCGTTCGCGCTCATTTTCCAAGCCAGTCACTCGTCTTGAGATACCGCAAGTGTGGTTTACTCCACGCCCGCGACACGATGGTCTCTGCTAAATCTTTGTCAGTATTATACATGTATTACTGGCAGTGCCAGTGGCACATGTACTACTTGTACCAGGTGACGCCTGATTGTCGGTAGGATGTGAAGGGGATGGAGAGATTCGCGCTGTTTACTTGGTCTCCGGTGCCTCGAGTCATCGGTAAACACCTCGCGAGTCGCGACACGTGCACCAAGGTGACGTGACCTCTCCAATTTATTATAGTGACGAGATTGTAGAAATTGCACATGCACATGGGCTACAAGAATGGATGGGGGGGGGATAGGGAGAGGGATAGACAGAGGCCTCAGCAACGCTTTTGTGGACCTCAACGTCGCTGCGGATGAGAGTTCGTCAGGTTGATGTTACAGCCTACTGTACTTTCGATCTGTAAAATAGTGGAGAACTGCCATGATTGATTGCTTCTGAGAGCACCAAGTAGAGCGCTGTAATCTGTAATCCTTGGTGTACACTGTACCACAGAATTAATGCTACATGTAACATGTAAGAGATTTATTTGGTCAACCACAGATGTAGCTATTAAAATCCTAAAGCAGATCAACCGTCTCTACTCAAACCGCGTTACGAAAGTCCTCTATTGGCGATTCTCTTGGTTGTACCTGCATCCTGCTTACCCGTTCTTGGTTTTGTTGATCTTGCATCAGAAGGAAACTGTCGATAGAGTCTTCCATCAACTGCTCTGTTTCATCGTTTGTGTCTCTCTCCTTGCTAATTGCCTTTAACTGGCGGATTCCCGTCACTCTGAACTCGATGCACCGATTCCCCTTCAAATATTAGCTTGTTGTACATGTACAACAGACCGTTGCTAGCACTCGCCATAGTTGCCTTAATACAACGTTTCTTCGAAGTATGAAACATGCTCCAACCGTTTGAATTATTATCTTCTTCAATGAGGCCGCGATCTGTGGCGCTCGTTTCGCTGCGGAGAATTCCCGGAGTGTCTTGTTAGCCCATCTCCAGCCATCGATATCCCTAAAAGTATGGGTCTGTGTTTCTTTCTCTTGGTTATAGCACCAACAACCACGATCTCGAGAAAACTAAGCGTCAATACCCAAAAACATCTACTCCGGACGATGCAGTTGATCATTTTTAGGCTAAATTCATCGGAATAACAAGACTTACTCGACTGCCAGAAGTTCAAGAGCATAATACGTGACTTCACGTAGAACGTTAAACGCTTTGGTCTACTCGAAGATAAGTTCGCGGCGGTAATAGGAAGAATCTTACGACAAAGGCGTTATCCTAACGACTGTTGTATCAACCTATTCTGTTCTGTCTGCCAAAAGCGCCTCATCTTGATACTCAAAGCTCCGAACGCGATGTCATGGGCCTGCTTCGTTGTTGCAGATTCCTTCTTTGGATCCTCCCCACTTCGTTCCCTGTAGAGTTTCACCTTTGTGCGAACGACGCAACCCGCTTCCGTTGGAGTGATAATAGTGTAGCCATGCGTCCGATACTGGAGATTTTGAGACGGCAACAGCATAGCATCTGACCAAACAATGACAATTCGGTCTTCTTCCTCGATTTTTTCAAGATGGAAGAGCGATTCGAAGTGGAGAACGCACTTTTTGTGCTGCAACGGCAGAAACGTCTTGCTCTGCAGTGCGTTGGCTTTGCTTCCAGGATTCTGCGTGAAAAGAATCACCATAACTTCAAGAAAAATAAACATAAAGGATAGAAGCAAACGTACTGCGTGCTCTTGGATAAAATCCCATATCCCGGAACAAACATCTTTACACGAGCCATCTAGCGGGGTTGTCGTCGTAAATTCAACGATTCGGGACTTGAGTCTCTCGTCATATTTTGCTTGTGAAGTGCAGTAGAACTGGAGTGGCTCCTGCGGATAGAAGCTTGTCTTCAACTCCTGATAAAAATGCCAGACTTGGTTTTCCAGTTGAGAAAAGAGAAGGATGGTAGAATCCATTGGAATCTCCCGAAATGGCAGCTCCACCTTCTCCACAAATGTCTGACCCTATAGATTTCCAAGAAACAAGTTCTTTAGTCTCCAACATTTCACCAATAAGCAGTTAAAATTCGTACGTGAAGCAAGTTCCGCCGCTTGAAAATGTTCCGCAGTTCCGAGTAGATTTTTTCCTGACGATCAAGGATCTCGTTCAACCGCTTGTTTGTTTGTTCCGATCGAAGACGCTCTTGATATTCGACCATGGATCGCTGGTGCCACAATGATAGTCCGTCGTTACTCTTTTCCGCATTTCCAAGTGAATATCCCCCCTTGTGCTCTGTGTTGAGAGGTCGACGCTTCTTCAACTGTTTCAAGTACCCCTTGAGCTCTACCGTTCGTTCTCTCAGCGTTAGGATTTCAGCCTTCGTTTTACGCTGTAGAGCAGTGGAAGAACTTGACGCCTTTCGGAGGCGCGGCCTCTTCTTTGGAGGGGGGTTCGGGCCTTTCACGATCGGTTGTGGCTCCCACGAAGACATGACTGCCGCGCTTTTGCCTGCTCCATCCAGCAGATCGTCGATATTTTCCTGTAAAGGGCCTTCGTCTCGTTTAACTTCGCTCTCGCACCACCCAAGGAACGCGAGAGTGTCATCAAGTGTCGGGAAGTCGTCGTTTGCCATGAGTTTCCTTCGATACTCACAATTGGAAAGTGATCACCTCAGTACTGTTGGTGATTCCCTTGCCTAGTTGGAGGTGGACACAGCAAATACTGTGTTTGCGCTCGCTTGTGTTTACGCATAGGGCAACACACGGTGATGGCTTAAGTTAAAAGCTCTTACGGAGACCATTTGCTTACGTTTCGTGATGAGAAATCAAAGCGACAATTGCAGGACGAAGTCGAAGTTCTGTACTGTAGTAGCCGATACTTTCCCTGTTGGTGACCAACATTATTGTACTTAGTATCCGAGATAAAGAAATCGGTGCTCGTATGACGACCTTGCTACATGTATCAGCTTCTTTATACTCGGAGTATTTCTTTTTGATTGGAGATTTTTTCAATTAGATAGTGTGCCGGTAGAGAAATCTCCAACACATAGTTTTTCATTGAGTCATCGAATTGAATTGAAAAAAAAAACATACTGAAGGAGTTATAATGAAATGAGTACATGTCGAGACTAAACGGTCACGAAAGAGTTCGACGTCACATCCACCAGTCGATTCTGTTCACTTTGCCAAAACTTACGCATGAGGCGCCCAAAAGCGCCCAGAACCACTTCTCGACCGTGTCGGATGTCCTCAGGGGAAACTTCTTCGCCACTGCTTGGCTCCACGTACAACTTGAGGAACGTCTCCATCATGCAAGCGCTCGACGGGTTTTTCTCAGACGGAGTGAAGACTGCGTGGGCTAGCGAGCGCAGGTGGAGCTTCTTGGTCGTCATCTGCATCAGATCGGCCCAAACGATAACGATCCTGTCTTTCTCCTCGTATTTACGCAGCAGGTGAAGCTTGTGGAAGTGGTAGGACGCACTATTGTGGAGAGGCAGTGTGAGGTTTACCTTGGCCTCTAGTGTATTGGGCTTGCGACTTCGATCCTAAGAGGGAGAACAATATTAGAGATTTATCTTTCGACCGATTTTTGTTTTACTTACCGAGCTGCTTTCGAGGAAATCCCACACGTTTTCAAATGCGGCGCGCATGGGCCAGTCCAACGGCGTCTTCGTGGTAAATTCCATGACATTGGCGTCGCATTTCTCGTTGTACGTGAGCTGGGACGTGCAGTTAATCGTAGGTTCGACGTGAGGTCGGTAGATTTGGTGAAAGTTGCGGTAAACGCCATCCACTTCGTCTTCCAGTTGATCCAACAGCACAGCAGTATGGTTTGTAGTGAAATACGAACCTTCGAAGCTCGGAGACTCGTACGTTCTCACGAATTCCATTCCCTAAGCAGCATAAAATCATTCGTCAATACTTGTACGTAAATTATCGTACGGAATCGAAGTAAAATACTTACAGCAAGCACTTTCCGCCGGTGTAGAATCCCCTTTAACTTACGCGAAACCTTCCACTGGTGCTGCAGCATCTCCTTCAAGCGTCGATTCGTTTGTTCGGACATGTGACGTTGTCGGTATTGAAGGAGGGCGTGACGATGCCATTCCGAGAGGCGTCCGTCGTCCTCTGTCACTGCCAAGGCATAGCTTTGAAGTCCCGAACTGCTCAACTGCGTTAAATGCCCTTCCAGTCTCGCAACTTCATCGCGTAGAGTCTCAATCTCAGCCTTTTTACGGCGTTGCAGCACAGTGGAGGAACTGGCAGCGTTCCGAACTCTCTTCTTGTTGTTGTTTGTAGTTGGCAACGCAGACTGGAGCTCGCTTGATTGTTTCGGTGACGTAATTGAGAGCAGCTCTCCGATGGCGTCATCCTTCAGATCGTTGATGCCTTCGAGCGTAAAGACGTCGTGAATGTTCTGCACCTTAGCACTCGGGAGTTGGGCGTCGTCCTGAGCCTCTTCCTCGCAGGAATTGATGAAGGATAAAGCTGCATCCAGCGTCACCAACTCGTCGTCTCCGTTCGCGCTCATTTTCCAAGCCAGTCACTCGTCTTGAGATACCGCAAGTGTGGTTTACTCCACGCCCGCGACACGATGGTCTCTGCTAAATCTTTGTCAGTATTATACATGTATTACTGGCAGTGCCAGTGGCACATGTACTACTTGTACCAGGTGACGCCTGATTGTCGGTAGGATGGGGACAGCCTGTTCGCGAATCTCTCCCTCCTGTCGGAGTCCGACAGGAGGGAGAGATTCGCGTACCGGTACTTCAAGTACTACTTGATCCCCGGTATCATACCATGAGTCACCGGTAAACTTTGGCACCGTGCTGGTGACGTGACTCAGGGAAGGAAGAGAACGCCTCTACAACGCCTTTCACGAAATCACTGTCTGGAAGTGAAAAATGTATTTTAAATGTTGATTTGGTCGCTCAATTGGAGCGCTGTAATCGGTAATCCTTGACGCACCACAGAATCAATCAGTTGAATCGAGTACTGTACATGTAGTTCGTGAGCACCAACAAGTTAGGATCTCGAGGAAAAAGAGAGTCAATACCTAAATAGTCAGAATGATAAAGTGGGCCATAATTGTAGACTAATTTCGATCAGCAGTGGAATGACAAGTATTCTTCGTGCGTAGGAGTATAGTACGTGACATCGAAACAATTCATCGTTTCTGATAACATTAAACTTATATGTTAATCCGGTCTTCTCGATGATAAAACCCAACGTTTACGAGAAAATCCTAGCTTCCGCTGCGCAAAAGAAGGATTTTACGACGATGGCGTTATCCTAACGACTGTTGTATCAACCTATTCTGTTCTGTCTGCTAAAAGCGCCTCATCTTGATACTCAAAGCTCCGAACGCGATGTCATGGGCCTGCTTCGTTGTTGCAGATTCCTTCTTTGGATCCCCCCCACTTCGTTCCCTGTAGAGTTTCACCTTTGTGCGAACGACGCAACCCGCTTCCGTTGGAGTGATAATAGTGTAGCCATGCGTCCGATACTGGAGATTTTGAGACGGCAACAGCATAGCATCTGACCAAACAATGACAATTCGGTCTTCTTCCTCGATTTTTTCAAGATGGAAGAGCGATTCGAAGTGGAGAACGCACTTTTTGTGCTGCAACGGCAGAAACGTCTTGCTCTGCAGTGCGTTGGCTTTGCTTCCAGGATTCTGCGTGAAAAGAATCACCATAACTTCAAGAAAAATAAACATAAAGGATAGAAGCAAACGTACTGCGTGCTCTTGGATAAAATCCCATATCCCGGAACAAACATCTTTACATGAGCCATCTAGCGGTGTTGTCGTCGTAAATTCCGAGAGGTCGACGGTTCTTCAACTGTTTCAAGTACCCCTTGAGCTCTACCGTTCGTTCCCTCAGCGTTAGGATTTCAGCCTTCGTTTTACGCTGTAGAGCAGTGGAAGAACTTGACGCCTTTCGGAGGCGCGGCTTCTTCTTTGGAGGGGGGTTCGGGCCTTTCACGATCGGTTGTGGCTCCCACGAAGACATGACTGCCGCGCTTTTGCCTGCTCCATCCAGCAGATCGTCGATATTTTCCTGTAAAGGGCCTTCGTCTCGTTTAACTTCGCTCTCGCACCACCCAAGGAACGCGAGAGTGTCATCAAGTGTCGGGAAGTCGTCGTTTGCCATGAGTTTCCTTCGATACTCACAATTGAAAAGTGATCACCTCAGTACTGTAGGTGATCCTGTTGGAGGTGGACGCAGCAAATACAGTGTTTGCGCTCACTTGTGTTTACTTGGAAGGCACCAGAGGTTGATTGCATAATAGCTCAGACGTTTTGCTTACTTTGCTGATGAGAAATCATATCGCCAATTGCAGGTCGCTTAATGGACTCTGGCCGAGAGAAGAGAGAAACGTAGAGAATGAGAGATAACCCGACGCATGCGGAAGTTGAGCCACTCCGGTGGCAAGACGGCTCGCGAAACGCGTTTACATACATACATACATACATAATTGCAGGTCGAAGACAAAGTAGATGTAGCCGATACTTCCCCTTTTGGTGACCAACTTGGTCATCATATCGTACTCCGTATTTGATCCGACACGGATAAAGAAATCGGTGCTGGTGTGACGTCATGCAACCCAGTGTAAGACAAATTAACGACCATGCTATCCCGCTTTCACGCAGCTTCTTTTGACCAGAGGATTTTTCTTTATGAGATCTTTTCAATTTTGATAGTAAAATGGCGTAAGGGTTTAAAGAGCACACCAGGAATTGCCAACACAAATGTACAACTTGAGACGCTGTATGTGATGACAGCAATTTACTGTATTACAGTTTTTGATTGAGTCGTCAGCGTTGTATTGAAAAAGAAAAGAAAACTATAGGCGGACGTGATGATGGAGATGTGGACGTAAGAAATGTATTGCCCTTTTAACCGTCGAACAATGCAACAAAAAGCCAAAAAACTGCAGTTGCTAGACGGACACGAACGAATTCGACGTCACGTCCACCAATCGATTCTGTTCATTTTGCCAGAACGTGCGCATGAGGCGTCCAATATCTCCCAGAACCACTTCTTGACCGTGGCGGATATCTTCGGAGGATACTTCTTCGGCACTGGTTGATTCCATGTACAACTTGAGGAACGTCTCCATGACGCAAGCGTTCGACGGATCAATCTCGGACGGAGAGAAGACAGCGTGGCCCACGGAGCGCAGGCGGATCTTCCTGGTCGTCATTTGTATGATGTCAGCCCAAACGATGACGATCTTGTCTTTCTCCTCGTACTTGCGGAGCAAGTGGAGCTTATTGAAGTGACTGGACGCGCGATTGTGGTGAGCCAGCGTGAGGTTTATCTTGGCCTCTAGTGTATTGGACTTTCGACGTTGATCCTGAGAGGAAAACAATGTTAATGTTTATCTTTCGTCAGAGTCTTTTTTTTTACTTACCGGGCTGCTTTCGAAGGACTCCCACACGTTTTCAAATGCGACGCGCATGGGGCAGTCCAACGGCGTCTTCGTGGTAAATTCCATGACATTGGCGTCGCATTTCTCGTTGTACGTGAGCTGGGACGTGCCGTTAATCGTAGGTTCGACGTGAGGTCGGTAGATTTGGAGAAAGTTGCGGTAAACGCCATCCACTTCGTCTTCCAGTTGATCCAACAGCACAGCAGTATGGTTTGTAGTGAAATACGAACCTTCGCAGCTCGGAGACTCGTACGTTCTCACGAATTCCATTCCCTAAGCAGCATAAAATCATTCGTCAATACTTGTACGTAGAATATCGTACGGAATCGAAGTAAAATACTTACAGCAAGCACTTTCGGCCGGTGTAGAATCCCCTTTAACTTACGCGAAACCTTCCACTGGTGCTGCAGCATCTCCTTCAAGCGTCGATTCGTTTGTTCGGACATGTGACGTTGTCGGTATTGAAGGAGGGCGTGACGATGCCATTCCGAGAGGCGTCCGTCGTCCTCTGTCACTGCCAAGGCATAGCTTTGAGGTCCCGAACTGCTCAACTGCGTTAAATGCCCTTCCAGTCTCGCAACTTCATCGCGTAGAGTCTCAATCTCAGCCTTTTTACGGCGTTGCAGCACAGTGGAGGAACTGGCAGCGTTCCGAACTCTCTTCTTGTTGTTGTTTGTAGTTGGCAACGCAGACTAGAGTTCGCTTGGTGACGAATTCTTTGCAATGGCGAGAAGCGCTTGGATAGCGTCGTCTTTCAGATCGCGAATGCCTTCGAACGTAAAGACATCGTCGTGGGTGTCCGGCACCTTCGCACTCGGGAGTCATCCTGGGCCTCTTCCTCACAGGAATTGGTGAAGGCGAAAGCTGCGTCCAGCGTCGTCTGCTCGTCTCCGTTCGCGCTCATTTTCCAAGCAAGTTCCTCGTCTTTAGTTACAGATGATGTGGTTTAGGCCACGCCCGTGCTGCTAAATCTTTGTCAATAAAGGCAAGTTACTACACCTGAAAACAGGTGACGCCAGATTGTCGGTAGGATGGGGAGGGGACGGAGTGGGAGAGATTCGCGCTGTTTACCTGGTCTTCTGTGCCTCGAGTCATCGGTAAACACTTAGCAGCATGTGGTGACGTGACCTCTCTAACTTAAGGCACATCGCATTTTTATGCGCGTGTACTCACTACGGTTGAGAACGCCCGTGTGCCCACCAAGGGGCTCCTGAGTGTTGGTGAAACCATTTGTGACGGCCCAATACAAAATGATACTAATGCGCCATTTAGAGTTATCGAGATAATCGCGTCTGAAGTTAGGCCATCGATTTTCGGACTTAAACGAAGTTTCGAGAAATCAGGCAATTAGTGTTTTGAAAATCCGAACTGTCACTAAACTGAGCTCTCTCATTCGTCAAACAGACACACCAAGAAGATACCAGTCTCCAAGCAAAGATGCTTCGCCAACTCCCCCGTCCGCCTTCGCCTTCTCAAGAATTTGCGTCCCCGTAAGCTTCATCTGCAAACTCCAATCTCTCTAGCGTAGACGTGCTTGCTCCTGGGCACTACAGCGACCCTTCGGAAGACTCTCAAGCGGTCCACGTCCAGCACGCGCAGGACACAGAGCTGCCGGAGCCTGAGTCCACCCAGCCTGGAGCCGATAAAGACGCAAGTGAAGAGGAAGATGCCGACGAGTTTGTGGAGAGCGATGCCGAGCCCGACGATAGATACGACGACGACTGGAGCGACAGCGAATATGTCGAAGAAACCGTAGTGGTGACTGGGGAGAGCGCAGGAAGTGAAGCCAGCGACGCTGCCTTGAGGGGAAGGCTCAAGAGCTGGAATGGCTGACGTGTTCCCTTGGTCAGATGACAACGGCTGAGAAGACAACCTACATCTTGACGCTCATAGGCGTCCTAATGCAAACGGATACCGCCTCGAGACGTCGCGGTACCGGCGAGCGCGAGAAGTTTCACTTCTATCTGCCGTTCATAGGACATGTATGCCGTACTGCTTTCGCGCACTGTCTTGGTGTGCAGCCACTTACCGTGCAAAGCTACAAGCGCCGCGTCCGCGAAGGGAACATAGCTCCAAAGGAACATGGCAACAAGCTGAATAAGGACGCATCCACCGTGGATGCAATGTGGCTCATCAGGTGGTTCAAGGAGTTTGCTTCCGAGGTTGGCGAGGTGGTACCCGTGCGAGTGCGCATGCAGAAGTCCAAGGACGGTGTTGTGAACAAGTACTATAGTCGGGAGGACTACACTCTACTACCAGCTACGTTCACTTGGGACGTTCTCTACGACGAGATGAACAAATACGTAGCTAAAGGTCTGCGCGTCAACGAGCCCGCCCGCACAACCTTTAGGAAGCTGCTGTCTCTCCATTGCCCTACCATCAAGATTCGGTCTGCGCAGTCGAACGTATGCGATCTGTGTGCCGTTTATCAGACCCGTATGCGGCACGGAGCTACCCCAGAACAAACCGAAGAGCTGGGCCAACACACTGAGTCTGCACGTCGAATGAGGTACGAAGCCATAAGTATCATTTTGAATTATCTGTGGATACTGATATCAATTTGATTTACTGTGAACTTTAGACGGGAGTCCAAGAAGGTCAAAGGCGATGTACACAAGGAGGATGAAGCAGCCGGAGACCTGGCTGTGATCGTCATGGACTTCTCGCAAAATCTAACGGTTCCAACGGTCACATCGACGCCGTCACAGTGGTATTTTTGCTCTTTGCTCGCTGTGAGCGTGTTTGGCATTTTTTTACGAGAATGAGGGCACGCAGACCAACTACGTGTACGACGAGTTCGCGAGCGGGAAGAGCAGCGATCAAAAAAAATTGATGCTGCAGCACTTCATCCGCACTGTGCTGCTTCCTGCAGAAAAGAAACGTCTTATCGTCTACGCTGACAATTGCTCAGGCCAGAACAAGAACAACCATGTTATCAAGTTCTTACTGGCGCAAGTTCACATGGGAGTCCTCGAGCGAGTCCACTACAAGTTCTTTGTGAAAGGCCACACAAAAAACTCCTGCGATCGTGGCTTCGGTCACATCCGCAAACACGTAGCCCGTCAAGACGGCTGGATCTTGGACGATATTGTCTCTGCTGTGAATGATTCGGCGAGTTCGAACACTACGGTGCACATCTCGCGTGGACATACAGTTTTCAAGAGCTTCAAACCGCTAGTTGCAGAGCTATACAAGACTTTGATGGGCGTCCAGCAGTACCAATTGTTTTCCATGACCAAAGACCAACCTGGCGTTGTTCAATGCCGCAAAGGCCTGATGACAAACCTGTACTCCAGGACTTACACCGGAAAGTCGACGGACGCCTTACAGAGCCCGAGAAGGTGTATCGCATGTGCACGCACTTCCTCGAGGACTTGAGCCCTCCCCCGCTCAATGCGGAGAAAATGCTGGAGCTACACAGCAAAATCCGACCCTACGTTCCCGAAGAGTTCCAGGGAAACTCCATCTACGCGTGCCAAGGCTAACCAGGACCGTCGTGGCAGAGATGTCGATGAAGAACCTCGTCCTACCCCGAAGAAGTCCCGAAAGTAAGGGGGAGCGGATCTGTTGCAGATAACAATTCTTTTGTTGATGCTCGAGCAAAATGATACTTGTTTCCAGGAAGAAAACGAAATGATACTTATGGTATCCAATGTCACTATTGTGAAATTCAGAACAAAACTCAACTTTTCATCGTGTTCCACTGCCATTTTGAAGAAATAAGCATTACTATTGGCTCCGCTGTGAAATTTTACGTCAGATTAGCCAATAATATTTTTTTTGGTTTTCAGTCTGGATCGGGCGATAATTTTTTTGAGGACCCATATCTTGGTCGGTTCTCGGGTTCTGAGATGCCCCGCTTTCCAATGATACTCTTAAATCGTGATTCGTACTTAGGTTCATTAGTATTTTTTTGTTTGACGTGGTCTCATTTGTTGAAGAGACCCTGGCCGGGTAACGAGCTCCCAAGACAGCTACAACACTGGTGACGGTGCGTATTCCCGAAGGCAACCTCCACAGCCTCACGTTGGCGGTGACGATGTGGCACGCCCTTTGCATTCCCGAGTGCAAACCCCACAGCCCCACGTGTCTCCTTTCATCCCGGGCGAGTTCACGGCGTTCCCTTTGTTTAGAAACCCGGCTCTACTTCCAGAGTCTTTCTCGCGTCCGCCGCTTCATATCACACAGACACTGGGATCAACTTCAGCTTCTGCAGGGGAACTTCCTCCTGGTTTATTGCAAACAGCACCCGTATCAATTAATCGCGCTCCTCTTGACCATGACTCCGACAGCTCTGAAGAAAACCTGATCGATGCTACGTCCAACGACATGCAGCCGGAGAGTTCTACTTTAGCTGAGTCTCCTACTCTTATCGACTACGCGAGTTGGAAGATGGATGAAATCAGAAAGAAGTGTACACGTCGCAAGCTGCGCCTTCCGAAAAACACAAACAAGCCCGACCGTATCGAAGCACTGCGGCGCTATGATGAGGCCAAGCTCGTGTACGCCAAGAAGCTGTGTGGGGATAATACACAGGATTTCGATCAAGACACAACTCGGAGCAAGCACTGCATGTTTCGCTTGCTAAGCATATTATTCAGCAATGAGTTTGCTGAAAGATTTTGTCGAACAGGTATTTGTTTGGATATCGCGTATGATGTTCGAGTAACAAGACTAACGCATGCTAAATTTTGTGCAGGAGATACTGTGACTCGGACCGAGCTCGATTATAAGCTGGTCAATGAGAGAAGCGGCTTTTGGCTCGAAGTTCGAGCTGCCTTCGTTGAAGATTGTCCCGAAGACGACGACCGCAATCTCCTAGCGTTTGATGATGACGCGTACTTCACCGGCATCAATCCTGCGTTGGCTAAGAAAGTTCATTCGTCTGAGAAGTTGTACAGCATGCGGAAGGAAGTAAACAAGAACTACTCTGACGCACAGCAACGGTTTTCTACGTCTGGACAACATGAAAATGAATTCCGAAAGTTTGTTCACGGTCGTGGAGATGTACTATTTCTTCGACGATGGCTAGAGGTAGGTTGTCATTTCAGGTGGGAGTACATGTTCGGCTAACTGACTATGTTTATCAGCGCAAGCCAGAACTTAACAACTTCGTCAAGGGTGGCTTGCTAGCCCGAGATGAGCTTGATACACTGGACCCGAAAACGTTGGTGAGCGATCGAGTCTCTAAGCAAGTGACTAACCTCACGCCATCCAAGAGACGAATTCATGAAGTCGTCAGAAGACCACAGTTGATAAAAAGTAGCAAAGAACAATATATTTTTTATCATTCGTAGAAGTCGTTTTAGTTGTCTAATGCGCGGCAACGAGCGACATTGTGTGCAGGACGGTTTAAATTATGAGCGGCAATGTGCTCCATCACTACTATTCGTGTCAACTCATCCATTACCTCAACCTGGTCGCCCCCGTCCATTTCTACCTGTGTGTGCAAGTAAGATAGATCTCGTGATTCATTCCATGTTCGTAATTCACGCCGCACTGCCTTGATAGTTTTCTTAGCACCCAACCCATTTTCGATAGTGTACTGGTCGATGCAGAAATTGTGGAGTCGCATACAAGCGTGCACAACATGTACACAGTTCTGGAGTCGTACACGAAGTGCTCGTTTGAATATCCTCCATTTATTGACTAACAAGCCAAACGCCATTTCGATACGGATTCGACATTGGCTCAGGTAGAAGTTGTAATTGTCTCGATCCGGACGGCCACGTGTATGTGCCTTATTAAACGGAGTAAGAACCACACGCGTCTGGGGATACGCGTTGTCCGCGACCACAAAATAGGGACCACGAATCCTCTTGAGAGTTTCACTCAGAGACCACTGAGAAAACGCTACTGAGTCGTTTCTCCCTCCTGGAGCGCGGCAATATCCGTGAAGCGGCTCTTGTAGTCGCAAAAAGCTTGGACATTAAGTCCGTACCGCTGATAATGCCCCGAAAAAAAGCAACAACGCGGCCACATTCTGCCTTACTGGGAACTTGTATAGGACAAACCATCCATCAACCGCGCCAATGCACCCGGGAATTGCACCCCCTGAACTCAAACTCCGAAAACCTGCTGCGCTGAACTCCATCTCCTCGTCAGACGCCGGGAAAGTCATTGCTAGTTTTGCACTTTGGTTGATAGCACGTAACACAGCATTTACAATTCGATAGAAACCAGCCCTGCTTGTGCCAGTGATGACTCGTATGTGATGGTAGCTACCCCCAGCGAGCCAACTCACGCAGGTTTGCAGCATTTCGCCAAGAGCACGACGCGCAGAGTGGAGAGGGTCAACCGCTAAATCAGCTCCAACGTAAGATAGCAAGCGCTCAAAGCCAGCCGTGCTCATTGTGTAGTATTGGTTGAACTCTCCTTCAAGCAACAAGCGTTGAGCATGCATGTCCCAGTTCAGACGCTCACGAACCACAAGCATTTCACTTCCCTCATCCAATATGTGAGCAACGGCACAAGTCATCACGGGTACCAGAACAGATACGAACGCTTCACTGTCTGCAGGGGATAGCATGGCGTCTGCCGACGTTATGGCCCTTTAAGATCGCGAATTCTGTACTGACGCTTTAAGATCGCCAAGATGCTGCGTGATTGGCTATACCTCGCGCCTTACCCTACAGGCCTAAGTGACCCCTAATTCGCAAGCGCCGCAGTGGTCACTTGACGTCCTTTTTTATTTGGGCCTGCATGACCTCTAGCCAATCAAATGTCTTCATTTAGGCCCATGGGAGCGCATGGCCCGGTTGAGAATGGCCCTTATAATTGGAGTGACGGTGACGAGACCGTAAAATTTCAAGAATGGATAGGGAGACGGATACAGTCTGTACCATACAGAGGGAGAGGGATAAACGCCTCTGCAGCGCTTTTGTGGATCAATTGTAACAGTGTACAGCTGTGATGTTGTGGAGAACCACCGCTAACTTCTGAGAGCACCAAGTGAGTGGGTGCCTGGCGTCACAGAACCGAACAATGCCAATTCGGTCGTCCTCCTCGATTTTTTCAAGATGGAAGAGTGATTCGAAGTGGAGAACGCACTTTTTGTGCTGTAATGGTAGAAACGTCTTGCTCTGCAGTGAGTTGGCTTTGTTTCCAGGGTTCTGCGTGAAAAGAATCACCATAACTTCAAGAAAAATAAACATAAAGGATAGAAGCAAACGTACTGCGTGCTCTTGGATAAAATCCCATATCCCGGAACAAACATCCTTACATGAGCCATCTAGCGGTGTTGTCGTCGTAAATTCCGAGAGGTCGACGCTTCTTCAACTGTTTCAAGTACCCCTTGAGCTCTACCGTTCGTTCCCTCAGCGTTAGGATTTCAGCCTTCGTTTTACGCTGTAGAGCAGTGGAAGAACTTGACGCCTTTCGGAGGCGCGGCTTCTTCTTTGGAGGGGGGTTCGGGCCTTTCACGATCGGTTGTGGCTCCCACGAAGACATGACTGCCGCGCTTTTGCCTGCTCCATCCAGCAGATCGTCGATATTTTCCTGTAAAGGGCCTTCGTCTCGTTTAACTTCGCTCTCGCACCACCCAAGGAACGCGAGAGTGTCATCAAGTGTCGGGAAGTCGTCGTTTGCCATGAGTTTCCTTCGATACTCACAATTGAAAAGTGATCACCTCAGTACTGTAGGTGATCCTGTTGGAGGTGGACGCAGCAAATACAGTGTTTGCGCTCACTTGCGTTTACGCGAAAAGCAACAGACGGTGATTGTTTAAAGCTCAGACTTTGCTTGGTGAGAAATCATAGCGTCTTTGAAGGCAGTAGCCGATACTTCTACCCTTTGGTGACCAAAATTGGTCATCATATTGTTTAGCAGTAGAACACCTCCATCTCTAGGGGTGGTGGTGACTGCAAGCACTCCTGAAGGATCACGATCACGGTTCTAGCAATCCGAATGCACAACTTTGTGTCCGGGACGGCTGCGGTCCAATTGAAACATTGGAACATTGTTTTCTCACTTGTCCGGTGCTAACGCAAATGTGGCAAATACCGTAGAGTCAATGGCGAAGGCTTTTCGAAGCACCTTGGGGTGGAAGCTTCTGTTGTTCCCGTCCAACAGGGATGTTGCTGGGAACCTGTAGCTACTGTGGAGAATACACACAGCAATAATGTTTCACGCAACGTGGCGGCTGCGCAATGACATTTACTTCGGCGAAACACAAGCGGTGACGCCAAATATCGCTAACTTGCAGGCTTCATTTCGAAGCCACTGCCATTTCCTGTTTCGGCATTCATCTGGTTGGAATATTGACGGCGGAGCGCTTAATCGAGTGCTTACGCGCTTGGGGTTCGTGTCAGAACAGACTGAACTTCTTCCTAACCTCCCACGACAACGAATATGGACTCCGCGATGCTAGACGTAAGACACTGGTAATAGCATAGGTCTGCAAGACGTAAGTCCAGCTAAAGTTAATCAACTTTTACCTACCTTGGTCATCATATTGCACTCCGTATTCGATCCGACATGGATAAATAAATCGGTGCTGGTATGACGTTCCTGCAACCCAGTGCAAGGCAAATTATCGACCTTGCCGGCTTCTTTTGATCGAAGGATTTTTTTTTTGAATTTTTTTATCTGAATTTGAAAGATGTAGAACTTTGAAACACTGTTTGTGGTGACAGTAATTTACAGTGTTTTAGTTTTTCAAGGGAGCCATCGATGACATCAGCGTTGTATTGAAGAAAAAAAAAGAATACTGAAGGTGGACGTTGTGATGAAACTGTGGATTACGAGTTATAACGACGCGAGTACAAGTGAAATGACTAAACGGACACGAAAGAGTTCGAAGTCACGTCCACCAATCGATTCTGTTCATTTTGCCAGAACGTGCGCACGAGGCGTCCAAACGCGCCCAGAACCACCTCTTGACCGTGTTGGATGTCTTCGGAGGATACTTCTTCGGCACTGCTTGGCTCCACGTACAACTTGAGGAACATCTCAATGACGCAGGCGCTCGTCGGGTCCATCTCGGACGGAGAGAAGACAGCGTGGCCCACGGAGCGCAGGCGGATCTTCTTGGTCGTCATCTGTATGATGGCAGCACAAACGACGACGATCCGGTCTTTCTCCTCGTACTTGCGCAGCAAGTGGAGCTTGTGGAAGTGGCTGGACGCGTGATTGTGGAGAGGCAGTGTAAGGTTTATATTGGCCTCGAGCGTGTTGGGCTTGCGACTTCGATCCTGAGAGGAAAACAATGTTAATGTTTATCTTTCGTCAGAATCAGTTTGTTTTTTTTACTTACCAAGCTGCTTTCGAAGGAGTCCCACACGTTTTCAAATGCGACGCGCATGGGGCAGTCTAACGGCGTCTTCATGGTAAATTCCATGACATTGGCGTCGCATTTCTCGTTGTACGTGAGCTGGGACGTGCCGTTAATCGTAGGTTCGACGTGAGGTCGGTAGATTTGGAGAAAGTTGCGGTAAACGCCATCCACTTCGTCTTCCAGTTGATCCAACAGCACAGCAGTATGGTTTGTAGTGAAATACGAACCTTCGCAGCTCGGAGACTCGTACGTTCTCACGAATTCCATTCCCTAAGCAGCATAAAATCATTCGTCAATACTTGTACGTAAATTATCGTACGGAATCGAAGTAAAATACTTACAGCAAACACTTTCCGCCTGTGTAGAATCCCCTTTAACTTACGCGAAACCTTCCACTGGTGCTGCAGCATCTCCTTCAAGCGTCGATTCGTTTGTTCGGACATGTGACGTTGTCGGTATTGAAGGAGGGCGTGACGATGCCATTCCGAGAGGCGTACGTCGTCCTCTGTCACTGCCAAGGCATAGCTTTGAGGTCCCGAACTGCTCAACTGCGTTAAATGCCCTTCCAGTCTCGCAACTTCATCGCGCAGAGTCTCAATCTCAGCCTTTTTACGGCGTTGCAGCACAGTGGAGGAACTGGCAGCGTTCCGAACTCTCTTCTTGTTGTTGTTTGTAGTTGGCAACGCAGACTGGAGCTCGCTTGATTGTTTCGGTGACGTAATTGAGAGCAGCTCTCCGATGGCGTCATCCTTCAGATCGTTGATGCCTTCGAGCGTAAAGACGTCGTGAATGTTCTGCACCTTAGCACTCGGGAGTTGGGCGTCGTCCTGAGCCTCTTCCTCGCAGGAATTGATGAAGGATAAAGCTGCATCCAGCGTCACCAACTCGTCGTCTCCGTTCGCGCTCATTTTCCAAGCCAGTCACTCGTCTTGAGATACCGCAAGTGTGGTTTACTCCACGCCCGCGACACGATGGTCTCTGCTAAATCTTTGTCAGTATTATACATGTATTACTGGCAGTGCCAGTGGCACATGTACTACTTGTACCAGGTGACGCCTGATTGTCGGTAGGATGTGAAGGGGATGGAGAGATTCGCGCTGTTTACTTGGTCTCCGGTGCCTCGAGTCATCGGTAAACACCTCGCGAGTCGCGACACGTGCACCAAGGTGACGTGACCTCTCCAATTTATTATAGTGACGAGATTGTAGAAATTGCACATGCACATGGGCTACAAGAATGGATGGGGGGGGGATAGGGAGAGGGATAGACAGAGGCCTCAGCAACGCTTTTGTGGACCTCAACGTCGCTGCGGATGAGAGTTCGTCAGGTTGATGTTACAGCCTACTGTACTTTCGATCTGTAAAATAGTGGAGAACTGCCATGATTGATTGCTTCTGAGAGCACCAAGTAGAGCGCTGTAATCTGTAATCCTTGGTGTACACTGTACCACAGAATTAATGCTACATGTAACATGTAAGAGATTTATTTGGTCAACCACAGATGTAGCTATTAAAATCCTAAAGCAGATCAACCGTCTCTACTCAAACCGCGTTACGAAAGTCCTCTATTGGCGATTCTCTTGGTTGTACCTGCATCCTGCTTACCCGTTCTTGGTTTTGTTGATCTTGCATCAGAAGGAAACTGTCGATAGAGTCTTCCATCAACTGCTCTGTTTCATCGTTTGTGTCTCTCTCCTTGCTAATTGCCTTTAACTGGCGGATTCCCGTCACTCTGAACTCGATGCACCGATTCCCCTTCAAATATTAGCTTGTTGTACATGTACAACAGACCGTTGCTAGCACTCGCCATAGTTGCCTTAATACAACGTTTCTTCGAAGTATGAAACATGCTCCAACCGTTTGAATTATTATCTTCTTCAATGAGGCCGCGATCTGTGGCGCTCGTTTCGCTGCGGAGAATTCCCGGAGTGTCTTGTTAGCCCATCTCCAGCCATCGATATTCCTAAAAGTATGGGTCTGTGTTTCTTTCTCTTGGTTATAGCACCAACAACCACGATCTCGAGAAAACTAAGCGTCAATACCCAAAAACATCTACTCCGGACGATGCAGTTGATCATTTTTAGGCTAAATTCATCGGAATAACAAGACTTACTCGACTGCCAGAAGTTCAAGAGCATAATACGTGACTTCACGTAGAACGTTAAACGCTTTGGTCTACTCGAAGATAAGTTCGCGGCGGTAATAGGAAGAATCTTACGACAAAGGCGTTATCCTAACGACTGTTGTATCAACCTATTCTGTTCTGTCTGCCAAAAGCGCCTCATCTTGATACTCAAAGCTCCGAACGCGATGTCATGGGCCTGCTTCGTTGTTGCAGATTCCTTCTTTGGATCCTCCCCACTTCGTTCCCTGTAGAGTTTCACCTTTGTGCGAACGACGCAACCCGCTTCCGTTGGAGTGATAATAGTGTAGCCATGCGTCCGATACTGGAGATTTTGAGACGGCAACAGCATAGCATCTGACCAAACAATGACAATTCGGTCTTCTTCCTCGATTTTTTCAAGATGGAAGAGCGATTCGAAGTGGAGAACGCACTTTTTGTGCTGCAACGGCAGAAACGTCTTGCTCTGCAGTGCGTTGGCTTTGCTTCCAGGATTCTGCGTGAAAAGAATCACCATAACTTCAAGAAAAATAAACATAAAGGATAGAAGCAAACGTACTGCGTGCTCTTGGATAAAATCCCATATCCCGGAACAAACATCTTTACACGAGCCATCTAGCGGGGTTGTCGTCGTAAATTCAACGATTCGGGACTTGAGTCTCTCGTCATATTTTGCTTGTGAAGTGCAGTAGAACTGGAGTGGCTCCTGCGGATAGAAGCTTGTCTTCAACTCCTGATAAAAATGCCAGACTTGGTTTTCCAGTTGAGAAAAGAGAAGGATGGTAGAATCCATTGGAATCTCCCGAAATGGCAGCTCCACCTTCTCCACAAATGTCTGACCCTATAGATTTCCAAGAAACAAGTTCTTTAGTCTCCAACATTTCACCAATAAGCAGTTAAAATTCGTACGTGAAGCAAGTTCCGCCGCTTGAAAATGTTCCGCAGTTCCGAGTAGATTTTTTCCTGACGATCAAGGATCTCGTTCAACCGCTTGTTTGTTTGTTCCGATCGAAGACGCTCTTGATATTCGACCATGGATCGCTGGTGCCACAATGATAGTCCGTCGTTACTCTTTTCCGCATTTCCAAGTGAATATCCCCCCTTGTGCTCTGTGTTGAGAGGTCGACGCTTCTTCAACTGTTTCAAGTACCCCTTGAGCTCTACCGTTCGTTCTCTCAGCGTTAGGATTTCAGCCTTCGTTTTACGCTGTAGAGCAGTGGAAGAACTTGACGCCCTTCGGAAGCGCGGTTTCTTCTTTGGAGAGCACTTGGGAGCTTCCACGATTGGTTGCTAGTCCTAGAATGACATGATTTTGACTGCTCCATCCAGCAGATCGTCGATATCCTCCAGTAAAAGGTCTTCGTCTCCTCCAACTTCGCTCTCGCACCACCCCAGGAATGCAAGAGCTTCATCAAGTGTCGAGTACTCGTCGGTTACCATGAGTTTCCCTCGATACTCACAATTGGAAAGTGATAACCTCAGTGCTGGCGATCCTCTGTACTGTGGAGGTCGACACTGTTTGCGCCCAGAGACAGTTTACGGTGACAGGCGAAATACGGTGATTGCTACGGTCTCTCACGGTACTACACTCCGTTATCCACGGCTGGTCACGTGTAGCTTGACATGTGAACATCCTGACAAATTCAGCCGTACTATGCACGCAACGATTATTTGTCACGCTCATGTTACTGCACCGCAGACGACTTCCGTTTGATCAATCAGCTCCACTGCCGATGGCAGTACCATCAGGTCTCCTGCTCTATCGCTTGTATTGTTCAAGAGTACGAAAAAGGACGCCAAATACCCGCAAGAAGTACATGTACATGTACATTTTACGAGATAAATTTCCAGCTTAACCCACAACGTGACACCCCCGCTTCTTCCTGTGCTTATGCAAATGTGGCCGTTCGATTAGCTCCTTCGATCATCATATTTTGGAGCGACTGCCAATACAGTCGAATTTTCATCGCCATCGCACCGAGAACGATGTCCTGGGCGTAGGCGATATCTTCTGGTCGGAGAACGCAGTCAGTATCGTGGACATCCAGGTACAACTTGAGGAACGACCGAGTTATGCAGGCCTGAGGACTGTCTTCAGAAGGAGCGAGAAGGATAATTCCTTCCGTTCTGAACCGCAGCTCTCTTTTAGTCGGCAACACCATGATGTCTGCCCAAGTGAGCAGCGTTTTGTCCGAGTCTTGGTATTTGCGCATGAAGTGCAGCTTCTCCGTGCTGATTGCACCTTTGCGACTTGGCATCGTCAGCACATAATTATTGACGAGCGTATCGGGCTTGATCCCCACTTTCTAAATAAAAACAATTAGTACACGAGCAAAACAACAACTTAAAATAACAATGCGTACTCTGCTGGACTGGAAATCACTCCATAACAAGCGACTGGCGTCCTGGAAGGAGCAGCTCAAAGGCGTTGACGTCTCGAACTCGACAATCTTTGTCCTCCGACGCTCGTCGTACTTGCATTGCATGCTTGTACTGACTGACGTGGGCTGCTTCTCCTCGAAAATGGACCTGGAAATGAGGCTGAGACGTTCGGCAGTTTTCTCCAGTCGATCCATCCAGGCGTCAACGTAACTAGCTCCTGACAGGAGAGGGCCGCATGTCGGTCCTTGGCTGTTCATCACATACTCCATGCCCTATATCACACAAAGCAATTAGCAACTTTAGCGTTTCACCAACTACAGTAAAGAAAACTTACGAAAAGTGTCGATCGTTTCTGCAGGATCCCGTAAAACGACTCGCGGACTTTCGTTTGATTCTTCATGATAGCTTTGAGATGGCGATTGACTTTCTCCGCTTGTAAACGGAGACGGTATTGCTCAATGGCTTGGCTGTGATATAGAGATCGCCTGGATTGCACCTCCAACTCCGACGCTTCAGCTGTCTTGGTCACTTCCAGAGCCCGTAGGGAGGTGCTAGAGCTTTCAACGCTCTTCAGCTGGTTAAGAACGCCTTGCAGCTCCTCAACCTGGTCGCGTAAACTCGCTAGTTCTGCTCGCTTCCGCCTTTGGAGACCAGTTGAAGACGTCTCAGCACTTCTCACACGACGCTTTTTCGTCGGTTTTGGTTTCGGAGGTTGACCTTTTGCAGTGGTGGGAGGTGTAGAACTCGTGACACCTGGAGGAACATCCAATAGCTCAAGGTTGTTACCCTCGAGCAGGTCGTCGAGAGAGGGAACGTCGTCCAGACTGCTGTTATCCGTCGAGTCAGTATCAGCGGACAATGCTTCGTTGCCGTCGCAGGCTTCAAGAAAAGCGATGGCCTCGTTCAGGATGGACGTGTCTTCTTCAGTTGCCAAGAAGTTCATGGTGGAGAGGGGTTTTCGGTAATGGCGGGAGCTTTGTTCGTCTATCATACAGTATCTACGGTACCGATAGACATGAGCCCAAGCTGGTGATTATGCGGTTCTGGTGATTATGGTTCTTGTCGGTAGAACTATACCGCCAAAATTCTGGTAAAATCATAAAATTACGAACGTTACTATCAGAAAAGCTCGATCTGGAATCGCATTGCTAGGTTAATCCGCATACCTCGTCAGTTCTTCAGGTGGTGGATAGCCCCGAGCGTCGCCGCGAGTGAAATACAGCGCCGTATCAACTTTCGTGACGCTTTTTAACAAGATGCAGGTATCGATGCTGGGTGAAGCTGCGCCTCGATGCAGTTGTTCTGCATTGACTGGAGATGCGCCCACATGTTGCCTCCCAATTTCCGCAGCACGAACTCTCTGGACGCCTCCGTATCAGTTGTTGTCGTGCTGGCCCACGATACCATCTCAGGCATCAGGCGATACCGGGACTGAATTATAGCTCCAGAGGTAGGAGGCTTGGAAATCATGACAAATCCATCCTCGCGGAACCGCAGTTCGTTGCCCGTCGGTTGGTCGGACACCAGGGAAGACCACGCCATCACCAGACGGTTCTCTTCTTCGTACTTCCTCGACAGCGACAACGTGCTCAACTCAATAGTTCTCTCTTCATCCCGCAGCTCCATCTCCGTCTCCTTCTTCATCCCCAGCTCCGACAAATATTTTCTCTACAAAAAAATAATAAAATAAAAGTTAGTTCACCATAAAAACAAAAACCCCATCCTTCTCCACTCACAAATTTATTGTAGTGGCACGCCTTCAAGTTCCAGATGACCTCCTCCGCTCGTTTCATGTCCAGATTGGTCGTCATAGCCGCCGTCAGCTCCACGTAGAGCATGCCCGTGCCCGAATCCCTCCTCACCTCCACACCTGTAGACACGTCCTGGATCAAAATCTGGTCCAACCCCGTGAATGTGGCGTTCACATCCACGTAAATTCTGCCCAGTCTGGCCGACAACTCTCCGTAGATGGCGTCATGTAAGTTTGGCACGAAACCTTCCAGTGTCGACGGGGAATTGGTCGGTGGCGGGGTCCGCAGAGCTTCCTCAATGCGCACAACGGCTGTAACGTTGCACAGCACGTCTTGCACCGCCTGAGCGACTTTACTCTGCTTGGACAGTACCGTCAGGAGCTGTTTGTTCTTCTGCTCGCTCTGTAGACGCAATTGCCTCTGCTCTTTGGCTTTTTCTCTCCACAACTGCGTTACTTGGAGCCGCTGTCTGTTATCCAAGCGACCTACATATAAAGAGCGTTTTTGTTCGCCCTTGAGCTCTTGAACTCGAGTCTCTAAAGCTGTCACTTGCGCGCGTAGAGCCAACAGCTCCGCGCGTTTCTTCTGCTGGCAGCGACGGGAGGCGGCGGCTTTGCGGCTCTTGCGACGGTCAGCGGCGGACTCTGGAGCTGCGGGAGGTGACATACGGCCGTCATCGGAGCTGCTGGAGGTGCTGGACGACGTGCTGTCGCTGCCGAAGGTGTCGATGAAGGCCAGGACGTCCGAGAGCGTCGGCTCCAGGTCCTCGAGGGGCAGGAAGCTGCTCATGCTGGTGCGGAATGCAGGAATGATTGTCAACGCGAAAAAGGCGTTAAGTGCGGATGGATTAAGTGCGCACGTAAACATTGTTGGATGATGCTTCACTAAAGTATACTAAGTACGCATATGGACATGACAATGGCAGTGCCAATGCAGCCAGCAGCCAAGAAGAAGCGCGTCCGACGGCAGAAGCTGGAGCTCGAGTACCTACGGAAGTTAGTGCCGAGCTTAGAGGAGAAAGTATCGGAGCTTAAGGCCGTGCAAACTTCAGTTGATGACAATGTACAGTCAATAGAGAGTTCGGAGGTCTTTTCGGTTTGGAAGGGAGTGGCAGAACGACAGCTGAAGGAGAGAACACGTGTGGAGGAGAAGAATCGGAAACTGAGGGCTTCCCTGGAGGGACAACTCAAGCTGGCAAAGAAACTAGAGAATCTACTACGCAAGCGCTCGAGAAAAGAGGTATATAGTGAAAGGTAGAAGAAGAACGGATTGCATTGGTCTGACGGCGGTTGTTTTCGTTGGTATGCAGGAAGTTGAGGCGTTGCTTCAAGTTAATTCCTCTGGAAGTACCTCTTTGAGCTTAACAGATGAAGAAATATTCGCAGAGCAACTGGCGCACGTGCAACGCGCCCATTTGGAGCTTGATCGAGTGTTCTGCGGGCCAGAGTTTGCAGCCCAGGTCGATTCATTCTACAATTTGCAGGTAACGAACGATTCCAGTTCCAGTTCTGGGGTTGCGTTTGTGAAGAAGGCCAAGTCAGTGCTACCGTTTGACATCCAAGTGGCGGAGAAGGCGTTCTGGCGCACGTTCGTTAAAGAAGGCACCGGGAGGGACAGCTTTTTCTTCTTCGATGAGCGCCTGTCAACTGAAAACCTGGAAGCTTCCTCTTATGGACTGCATTTCCAAGCTGGCAACTTCCATGCGAAGGTGTTAGGGAAGCAAACATACAGGAAATGCATTGTGGGCGACAAGGTTGTCATCAGTTGGAAATGGGTCGTGAATCCGGTGGAAGTTAATGGCTCAAAGTTTCGTGGGATTCGATGTCATGAGTCGGGATGGATCATGCTTCGCAGTGTCAACGTTGGCAATACAGCAAGTGCCTTTTCAATTGATTCGGAGCATTCCGAAGCTCCAAGCAACGCTGTCACGTCAACGGAGTTGCAGTCGTACTCAAAGATGACCATTGAGCTGCAGGAAGATGTTGTTAACCAAGAGCTTCAAGTTGGAGCACTCACAAGCTTCGTCGTCAACATGCACGACACGGTCACTGAGGCGTGTGGAAAGATCATCAGTAAAATGCTCGTCGAAGAAGACTGGAATCTTAATGGTTGGCTCGATAGTGTGGCTTCCTAGGCACGAAGAAGCTCCAAAACTACATGTAAGCTTACTTCAAGTACTACGTTTTTTTTTACTTTGCAAACCCGCAGTTTGTATTATTTCTGTGCGGACGTACAATACAGTGCATGGGCCGCCTTAAAGTTGAAACAGCAGATACTGTCATCTTCAACATTGAGGTCTCTGTGTGAGGCGTGACATGTTTGATAAGTTGCTGTACAGGATCTCCATACCCAGGAAATTATTTCGCATCACAGCACCCAAGTTCTGTAGCACAAATGTTGTCATCGTAACTGTATCGTGCTGTAAATTGCTGTAGATGGAGCCAGGCTGCAAGTCGGGAGACAAACGGTAACACACTTGCACAACAGAACTGTCTTGTGGGTTTGAAGGAGAAGCCGACACCATTATCCAGCCTTGCTCTTGGAATCGGACAGAAGGATTCAACGGATGATCGCACACTAATGACGTCCAGAAGCTTAGGGAGCGGTTATTGTCGTCGTACATCCGAGCCAGTGACATCAAGTTGACGGTCATGGCCATCGATGGATCGTGTAACTCAACTTGCGATTCCTTTTTCAACCCGATCTTGGTAACCACGTGCTTTTTCTACATATAGAAGGCATTAGATGAAACACAAACACGTCAAAACAGCAACTACCTCATACTTGAAGTAACAAAAAGAAACTCAAAAGGATTACTACTCACAAATCGGTTGGGGTCGTACGATTTCCCACGCTGAACCATAACCGACATCTCCTTCACACTCAAAGGTATAGGTAGCGTCGCTCTTAGCTCGATATACGGTATCTCCGTTTTCGGATCCATCTGAACCTCCACCACATCAGTAATAAACCTCTTTGACTCCACTTTAGCGAATACTGTGTCCGCATCCAAGAACATATTTCCCATCCTGGACGCCAATGCGCCGTAAATGGCATCGTCCAAGTTCGGCACGAAGCGACCAAGCCCAGAATCTGCTGGATGCGGCGTCCGTAGCCCTTCTTCAATAGCCTACCACAAAAACAATAACATATTAACTTTATGTACAAGAAATAGAAACTGTTTCTGGAAACATACCACGACGGTGGTGACATTTTGCAGCAACTTCCGGACAACTTTAGCCGCTTGTGTCTGCCTGGCCAGCACCGTCTTCAGTTGCCGGTTCTGTGCTTCAGCCACAAGCCTCAACTGTTTCTCCAACTCCGCTCTGCGGGTCCATACAGTGATCAGATTCCTCTTTTGGGTTTCATCCAGAGCTGGTTTTGGTCCGATTCTAGCTGCATTGTCCTCTAACTCCTTCAATCGCTTCTGGAGCACAGTGACCTGCACTCGGAAGGCCAAAAGCTCGGCCTTTTTCTCTGTTGGAAGCGCCGAGAAGCTGCTGCGTGGCTCTTTTTGCGTTTGGAGGGGGCGTCGGTTGACGTCGTGGGGGAAATTGAGGCTTGAGAGGAAGAAGAAGAGGATGCAGAGCTATTGAGGACGCTATTCGAGCTGCTGAAGGCGTCGATGAACGCCAGCACGTCCGACAACGTCGGGTCAAGGTCGTCTAAGGGCAGGAAGCTCATTATTGATCGAACAACATTACTGATGAACTGAAAAACATCTAAAGTTGCACTCTACAGCCATAATTAAGGACCATAATGGGTCCATTGTTTATGGATACATGTATTCAACTTCAATCAGTCTGTCGGATCCACTCCAAAATGTGCTGATGGCCACGCTCCTCCGCCATTGTGTGTGCGATGCAGGAACACACCATACTGCAATGTTCATGGAACCAACGTACGAGCTCCAGGTGCCCATTGGCCGCAGCTGAGTCGATGGCCATTGTCGAGCAGCCTTCACGCCGGTTCACGTGCAACCACTGCACGACGTCCAAGTGTCCTGCTTGGGCCGCCCAGTCCATCGCTTGCGTTGTGCATCCTTCCTTGCGGTGGTCGTGTAGCCATTTCACGATGTCGAGTCTTCCGCTTCTAGCGGCGCAGTCCATGGCTCTGGTTGTGCATCCTTCCGACCGGTTCTCGTGCATCCACTTGACCGCCTCCAGGTGTCCGTTCTCGGCGGCATCGTCGAACGCCGACATTGTAAGACAGTCCTTTCCCCCGCCATGTTCATGAAGCCACTTGAGCACTTGGAGCTGGCCGTATGACGCTGCCAGCTCAAGACTCCATGTCTTCCCACGCTGCGGATAGTTGACCTGCAGGAACTGCACAACTTCAAGGTGGCCACTTTGCGCCGCCAGTTCCATCGCCTGCTCCACATCACGAATGGAGAAGCCGTGCTTCGTGTTGCCCTCAGCGGCGTGGAGTCGCCTTAGCAGCGCGATGTGACCGCCTGCTGCAGCCCTTGCCATCGTCCAGCATCTCGAATAGTCGATGTACTCACTGATGCTCCGTTCCACGTGCAGGAGCGCCCCGATTGCATCGCAGTGGCGAGCCACCACCGTCACGCTGGCCAAGACCGTCACCTCCATCGTTTTGCACCTTGAGCTCCTGAACTGAAATGCCGACTACGGTTTCCGACGCCTCTTTGGGATCGTACAGTTGAATCGCCGTCGGATATGCCGCCACCGGATAAGTATCGCTTCCACCGGTGAATGCCAAATGAGAACCCACTCGATGTCGAAGCGAGACCGTTTCGTCTTCAACATGACTGGAATCAGGCGGCGGAGAAGTCCATGGGGGGGGGGGGGGTCTGATTGCAGAGGAGCGAAGGAAGCCAAAAGTTCAATGATATGGTGGATATTATCCACCGCGTCGTAAGGCGAACGAGCCCGACGTGCTGTAATACGCGGAATCCAGCGGTGGAAGTGGGCTCTGCAGCAAATGGCCAAGCAATTCTGAGCAGCCACTGAGTAGCAATCCTCCATAACCAGTATTGTGTTATGGATTGAAGTGCCGCAACGGTCAACAGAGAAATAAGGGCGTTGCATAAGATATTTTATCTTCTGGGAGTCACTCAAGCGGTCCCGGAATGACTACACACAGCGCGTACCGGGAAGGAAGGCGCGACTGTCAACTACAGGCTTTTGTCATGAAACGGGAATGGTGGCAACCGTGTACTGATCCTGCTGCTTGCGCAACAGGCACCGACGTTGATGAAGTTAAACATGCGCTGCAATGGAAGTGAGTGGACTGCATCACAATGCAGCCTTCAAATAGTTATGGGTTAAGTTACTTTTGCTCCGCGGTTCTAGTGTGTCTATCGTTCCTACCGGTACTGTCGGAAATTCTCGTGGATGACCGGGAGGCTGTGTGTCTTGCTGTAGATACGCTTCCGGGTCTCCCACATGGCCTTTGTGAATGGCACGCGCTTACCGGACACGAGGTCGCTACTGCCTCGCCGCACCGCCAACTTCTTCGGAATGCTCACGGGCGGGATGACGACCCGCTTCATGACGCTCAGGCTGAATCGCGTAGGGCGCTCGCGGTGCTCAATGAGGATACGCGTCTTGAGCTTCATGGCCTCGTGGAGGCACTGATCGTACACAGGCGTGGCCGATTTGTGGTGCTTGTGGTGGTGCTCGCTGTGCTTGTGATGCTTGTGTTTGGACTGCCGGCATGCCGTCGGAGCTTGAGTGAGGTCAACGCCGCCGTGGTGGGCCAGGAACATGAGACTGCGACCCCGCTTGTGCTGTGGAGGCTCGGGTTTCACGAGGGGGGCGTGCGCCACAGCCTTAGCAATAGCCATTGCGATCCCGAAGAGCTTTAATCGTGTTGTCCGAGTCGAAAAACGTTGTGCAGACGAGGAAGGACGGACTGGAGCTGCGTCGTCTCGGTCTTTGCCTCCACTCGTTGTCCTCGACTCGTCTATCGTTGAGAAGCGACGGCTGTCGAGCTTAAACCCAAGCGGCCCGGTCGTTGTCCAGCATCGCCACTGGATCGATCCAGGGACCAGAAATGAGCCGGTATCGTTGCTGGCAGGTGGCATTTGCAGCGTAGACTATGGCACGGAAACCTGCTGGTCAAGCCGGTTTGCACGGGATATGCAGCAACGCAGGGCCGAGCCCCGGCATTTTCGCGCCGAACAAGAATGGCGCCAGCGGAGCAACTTGAACCATTTCAAGAAGTCCTGGATGGCCGATTCCCGGTGATTGAGACAACGCTCGGCGGAATTTGCTGTTTCCGGATGTGGATGGATATTGGGACGTCGACGCCGTCGACCCGACAGTGAACGTACTTCCGGCTTGAAGGACAGAGCGGCGCGGATCGCGGAGATTTATTTGACTCCGATCACCAAGTTTCGATTGGGTTACATTGCGCCAGCTCACGGAACTGTTCGGCGCTGTCGTTGCATTGCCACCCGCTCTTGGCTTCCGTGAGTGATCGCTCTGTAGCCACATTGTCTGGGTCAACCACAAAGGAGCCCGACTTGACTTGAGGTAACCAAAATGAGCGTGTCCATGCTGAAATTGAACGTGCGAGAGGTGCGCGGCGCGACCTGCACCAAGCAGAGGATATGCACACGAATCGACACGCCTTAAAGGGCAACCCGACGTCACCTACGAAAGAAGAACTTCATCGGCCGCTGCCTACCCGATGTTACGCTGGTGCAAGACCAGCAAGCGAGGCACAGACATGCTCATAAAACGCAAAAGCTAGAAATTGGCTGTTGTTCATTGACTGTTTTGTATTCGTTGCTGGTATTTACATATAAAAAATTGGAAGAAGGTGTCTACGCCTCCAGACTGGGGTCCTCGCGCAGCGGCGAGAGCATGTAGAGCCGACGCAGCACGAGCTGCTGGCGCATCTTCTCGGTCTCCCACATGCAGCGCGTGAAGGGCACACGGTGGCCGCCCACGAGATCTTTGCTGCCGCGGTGCTCGGCGATCGACTTGGGGATTGAAACCGGCGGCACGATCACGCGCTTCATGATAGCGAGGCGAAAGCGCGTGGCTGGTTTGGTGTTGTCACTGTGCAGACGCGCCTTGAGCGTCATGGCGTCGCTGAGGCAGCGGTCATACACCGAGGATCTTGCCTGCTTGTGTGGCTGCTCGTCGCTGCAGCTGCAGCACTTGAGCTGTGGTGGCTGCTGGCGGCCAGCGTAGCTGCGTTTGTGTTTGCGAGTCACCCGGCGCGACGACGGAGTACTGTCCACCGTCACGTCGGCAGTAGACTTGCTGCGGTGGTGGCGCCCAAAGCCAAGCAGCGCAAGGCCTTTGTGCTTTGGCACTTCGGGGGAAGCTACGGGCTTTCGGAAAAGGGTCTTGGCGATAGCCATGGTTGTTCTTGAGGAGGTTCTTTGAGGAGACTTGTTCTCTTCGAGGCAAAATGCGAAGTGAGAGCTGCTGAGCGCAAGTCGGCTCGTGGTGCAGAGGTGCGAGGTCACTGTCGCATCAACTTCCCGGCTCAATGGTGCTGATTGCTCAGTCAGATGTCGGATGCTGAGCAGTGAATTCAATATATCAGGTTGGCTAAATTTAAAATGAACTTCTATTGTCCGGACAATGAAATAATATAATATTTGGAAGGTTTCACGTCTCATCTTTACCACTCTATCACGACGGCATGCTCATTCCGCACGCTCTCGACTCCGGAGTTCTGAGTTGCGCGCACCGTCGTGAGTACGATGCACTTGACACCCAGCGGTCATTGCCACGGCGCAACGGAGTCCTATAAAGTGTTTTGCGGCGCTCGATCGTGCTGGTTGAAGCAGATAGAGCTTCAAGAGGGTCGTTTCTGTGGTTCTGCGATCGCCGGCACTTTTACTTCAAGTTTGTAAGTCACATACAAAATTAAAGTCAAAGTACCGCTAGGGATGGGAATTCGGAACCCACGCAGAAACCAGGCGCAGAGGATGGGTGTATCCACCATCACTCTCGATCGAGAAAAAAGAACCTGACTTGATGTTTGTATGTCCCCAGATTGTGTATGAAACATGAAGTTATGTGTAAACACAGTATTGTGTGCACTACATCGTTGATACTGTAGACGAAGCTTCAACACCTATCCAAGCTAAGGTAACTTGCCTGACAGAATTTCCAGAATGAATCCCCGGAAGAGATACACAGTAGCCACCACGCAAGTCTCGTACAGCATTCACTCCATCCTAACGTGACGGTTGTGTCGCGAATGGATGTATGATTGTGGTTTTGGTTTTCGCTTAGCGGCGATGGTTTTAAACATGCACCATACTTCGAAGTACGTAGTTACATGTACACACCGTGCTAGGATCCAGCTCACGCCCGGACAGCCCCATCCGAGTCGTGCCAATGCACATGTATATCGCTTGGTCACGCATAGAGTCTGTGCGTGATACATGCAGCCTGCCTGCACCACCGGGTTGTAGATCAACTTGTCCACGCCGCGGTAAATGGTGGTAGCCAACCCCAAAACATTTTAATCGTTACGGGGCAAAACTGAAGCAAGCTCAAACGTTGAAGAGATTTTTGGATGAACTTGCACCGCCACATAGCGTTGCATGAAGCACGCGCGCCAGGTCTTGCGACAAGGACGCGGCAGTTCCAGCATAGACAGACCCAGCGCACGACTGGCGTGGCGCCGGCACCTCGTTCAGTCAGCCTTATTCTTCGGGGATCCAAAGTAAAGCTTCTCCGCGCACATGCCAATCACCCGACAGCTCTCACTACACGCGCCCGCAACGGCAACCTTAAAGGCGCCAAAACAGGACGATGGTCCACCTCGCCGCAGTCGTTACCTTCGTCACCGGCAGTCCATGCGAGCCCCACTGCTTCCAGTGAGAGGAGTGAGCATGCCAAGAGGCAGCGAGACCGCATACGCAATGCTACAAAACGCCACACCCAAGTTTAACACACAACCTCGGAGACAGACTCGAAAGCTACCATCGGACGATCTCCCGCCGGAAGCCTCCGCACTAAAACGCCGCATCTGGGACTCACACCCGGGATCGCTCTTGAGGTTTCGCCTGGACAAGATGAAGCGTGTGGTGACTCCTCCCGTGGAGATCCCTCCGCCGCTGTCCGATCCGACGCTGCTGACCCACCTGGTATCAGGAAAAACCATCCCCGTGACTCGACTTATGTGGCATCAGCAACGCGATCTCTTGAAGACAAAGTGCTGGCTGGCCCGTATCCGAGAAGGCATCGCTTATTAGCAGGGTGGTGGAATACAGGACATAAGTGCAGTCAATGACAGTGCTTTCGTCTTCGGTGTGGGCCATTCGAGCGAGGGTCACGCGCAGCAAGAACCACTCAGAGAATAGCATTGCAAGACCATTTTGGGTGACGTGGAAATAGAAAAATATTATACTACATGTAAAAATATTGAAGCAATTTCAAGCACGCGTTGACAGCCATTGCTCTTCCACGTAAACTCTGTTCACCTCGATATCTACAGCGCTCGTGTAAAACCGCTTTTTTTATTAATTATAGAGAAATATATTTACGCTTTTGATTTTCTTTTGCGTTTTTAAACGCAAAAGAAAATTATTAAAATAAATCACTTATATTGAAAAATATGAAAATTGAAGTGTCGCAAAATAATTGCTTTACAGAATTACCGGTTGGACCGGTATCCAAATAAATATTTCCATCAAAAAATAAACGGAAGCTCTGAATTGCGGTTGCACCGTGACACCTTCCAGCTTACTTCGTATTTGAGTCGCGTCGCCAGTCGACCTTCATCCATCACTGTAGTGCAGTGAGTCAGGTTGGAGCGAATCGCTGGCAGTGAGCCGATCGGTTTGAGCGCGTGCATCTGCCAGCCGGGAGCGTAGAGCGCGGCTGGGCTGGTCGTGCAAATCGGCCAGCTTCTGCTGTCAATAATGGTATCCGCTACTGTCTATAGCGATAATCCTGCGTCTCATGATGCGCAACGAACTGCACAACCATACTTAAAAAACTCTACTTTACTGCAATTTGTCTGTAACCAATTAAAATGTCATGATCGTCGCAACAAGAAATAGCAGGTCTATCGCCAGCTGATTCTACAGCAAGACCAGCACTGGAGACCAACCTCTACCGCCACTCACCAAGCATGATCTCGCTTCGCATCTCATGAGTCACTTGCCAATTTCCACGCAACCAAGTGAACATGAAGGTTTTCTCCATTGCTGCAGCACTTCTGGCATCCTCCGCCACCGCCGGCTTCGTGACCACATCCGGCACCAACTTCGAGCTGGATGGTAGTCCGTTCTACATCTTTGGCACCAACGCGTACTGGGCGTCGGAGATCACGTGGAGCACGACGAACCTGGCCACGATCTTCAATACCATGTCCAAGAACGACCTGACCGTGTGCCGTACGTGGGGGTTTGCTGACCTGAATACGACCGGTACGGCGCCGTACAACGTCGTGTACCAATTGTGGGAGAACGGCAAACCGACGGTCAACACTGGCGACAACGGTCTCGGGTACTTCGACCTGGTGGTCGCAGCGGCCAAAGCTGCCGGCGTTAAGCTGGTCGTGCCGTTTGTGAACAACTGGTCCGACTACGGCGGTATGGACGTGTACGTTCAGCAGCTCGGAGGCAAGTACCATGACGACTTCTACACGGATGAGACCATCAAGGCTGCGTACAAGAACTTCGTTAAGACGTTCGTGGAGCGCTATGCGGACGAGGAGACGATCATGGCCTGGGAGTTGTGTAACGAGTGCCGTTGCGCCGGTTCTGGAGCGCTGAAGGAGTCGGGCAACTGCAACACCACTACGCTCACGGACTGGATGACCGAGATGTCTTCGGTACGTTTGAACCTCTATAATACTGTACCATGTAGAGTCTAACCTACTTGTTTTGCATTGTCATTGTGTAGTACATCAAAACGTTGGACTCGAACCACCTTGTGGCGTCGGGAAGCGAGGGCTTTTTGAACACGGACAAGAGCGTGTATCTGTATTCTGGTCCGTCGGGCGTCGACTTCGACGCCAACTTGGCCATTGACAGTATCGACTACGGTGCTTACCACGCGTATCCGGACTCGTGGGGCGTTGACACGGCCAAGGCCGAGTCGTGGGGTGTGCAGTGGATCGACGACCACGTCGCGTCGGGCAAGACGGCGGGCAAGCCTGTTGTACTGGAGGAGTACGGTATCAAAGCTCTCGACTCGGCGTCGTACTTGGCCTGGAGCGACGAAGTGTACAAGTCAAAGTCTCACATGCAGTACTGGCAGTTCGGTGTCAAGTCGCTTAGCTCAACTGATGATGGCTACACTATCTACGATGAGGACGCCCTGTTCTCCACTGCCATCGCCACTGCTGCGGCTAAGTTCGCTTCGTTGAGTGGCGTATCCTCGTCCAACTCGACGTCATCTGCTAGTACGACCACTTCTAGCACGGCTTCAAGCACGGCTGGTAGTGTTGGAGCTGAAGCAAGTGTGGCTGGAGACGCCAGCTCCAGCGAGGCGACTGAGGCTCCCACCGCCACGACTGCGACGCCCACGGCAGTAGACGCTTCCTCCGACACGGCCACCGGATCGACGACTAGTACTGATGCTTCATCGGGTGCCTCCACCGCTACGTCAACGGCTTCAAGCTCTGACACTTCGGCGTCGAACACGGAGGCTTCGGCGGATACAACGACCCAGGAGTCTTCGACTGGATCAACTTCCACGACTGAAACTACGGATGCCCCTGCTGCGACGACGGCTCCGTCGAGTGACAAGTGCACAGTTCGTCGCCGTGTTTAGATCCAACTTTTGAGTGTTTTGGGAAAATGTGTGTCTGCGTAAATGGAATACCACGTTGTTAACGACAGAAGAGATCATTAATTAACGACGTGCTCTTGGACAAAAAGCCCTCTGGTACATGCGTCACTCAAGGCCCTGTCTTTAGTTTTGTCAGAAGCAATGTTTATTGCTTGATGACGATAGTTACCTCGTCGTAGATCTGCTGAATCAGAAGCTTGGAGAGTGGGGACCCCCACGCAGGACGCATTGATCGATTTACCTCTTGGTTGCCAACCAATTCCCGCGGTTCCTCGCTACTCTACCATGCGTCTTTTCCGCTTTCTGCTGGCAGCAACGATCGGTCTTGCTGTGGGTATTAGTAGCTGCGATGCCACTGCTACAGCTACCAAGGAAGAAGCGGCTGCACCAAGCATCAAAGAGTACAGCGTCAAACAAGAAAACGCCTCGGTGTTTCATGAAGACAACAGCTTTGAGGGCTCGTCGCCTTCTGCTCCCGACGACTTCTCTCAACTCGACTCTGGAGATTCCGCAGAGATAGAGGAGAGAGCGGCGGCAGGTCTATCGCTGATCCAGGCGCTTAAAGTTGCGCTGAAGAGTCCAAAGGAATTTCTCAAGCTGCTAAAACTCTTTAGGCGAGACACCAAGACTAACGGCGTAGCCTCGATCGTCTCTGGATAGAAATATAAGCCAGCGCCTTTGCGATGGCACTCAAAAAGCAACTTTTTGCATTGGGTATTCACGTTATTCTTTGAACGATGAATACATTTCACGTTTCCGCTGGTTTTTGTTTTGCAGTCGTAGACTGATGCTGGACCGAGTTTTACGTCTGTGCGTCTCCGAACCTACAATCAATCTCAAGAGAGGAAACTTGTAAGTAAAATGAAAAACAACTGAAACGAAGCGCACTGCGAAGTACTTGGAATAGATAGACAACTTGACTACGAAAACCAGTGTTTTGCATGTAGAACAAAGCAGACATTCGGTCTAACTTTTGTTAATGCGAAGTCAAAGCTGCTCACAAGTATGTACTTCGAAGTAACAACATGAAAATGCTCTTAGCTCTAAAAGCAACTCAGTCTACATGTAGAGGTACTTACTTACAGTTCAATTAGGCATTCTGCAAAATTATTTTCCATTGTGGATAGACTTTTCACAAAATGTAAAAAATACAAATATTTTACAAATTTAATTGTGATTTACAACCCCGGGAAAACGCGAGTTGCGCGATTGTGAATCCGCGAACTGTGCCCCCACCAGTGATGCTCATTTGTCTTGACAACGCCTGCCACCAAGATGAAGGTCTTTGCTAGTGCTGCAATCGTTGCATCCCTCGCCATTGAGTCTGCTTCTGCTGGCTTTGTGACGACGTCGGGTACCACCTTTCAGGTGGACGGTAGTCCGTTCTACATCTTCGGCACCAACGCGTACTGGGCATCGGAAATCCAATGGGTAAGTGCTTTTATCCATTTGTTCCTTACATTTCTGACGGATTTTCATCTATCCACCACAGAGCACAGCCGACCTGGCCACTATTTTCAACACGATGGCCAAAAACGACATCACTGTGTGTCGTACCTGGGGTTTTGCTGATCTAACGGAGACTGGCAACGCACCGTACAACATCGTGTATCAACTTTGGAAGAACGGCAACGCCACAATCAACACCGACGACAACGGACTCGGCTACTTCGACAAAGTCGTCGCGGCTGCGAAAGCTGCTGGGGTTAAGCTCGTCGTTCCGTTCGTGAACAATTGGTCCGACTACGGTGGAATGGGTGAGTGGGTATTTTATCTACTGTATCTCGAGTTACTCCGGCTTATATTTCTCTTTAAGATGTCTACGTGAAGCAGCTTGGAGGCAAATACCACGACGACTTTTACACCAACAAGAAGATCAAGAACGCATACAAACGCTTCGTCAGGACGTTCGTGAAGCGATACGCGAAGGAAGAGACTATTATGGCGTGGCAGCTGTGCAATGAATGCCGTTGCGCCGGGTCTGGGGACGGACTGAAGGAGTCGGGATCTTGTACCACGAAGACGATCAATGCTTGGATGACGGAGATGTCGGCGGTGAGTTGGCAATTAGCTTTAACCGGTGATGTTTTAGCTAATTCGCTTGTTGTTTGGCAGTACATTAAAGTTCTGGACTCGAACCACCTCGTGGCGACTGGAAGCGAGGGATTCATGAACTCAGACAGCAGCGTCTACGTGTATTCTGGACCTTCTGGAGTTGATTTTGACCAAAATCTGGCGATCAAAAGCATCGACTACGGCGCTTATCACGCTTATCCGGATTCGTGGGGTGTTGCCGAGAGTGAGCATCTTGCATGGGGAGAAAAGTGGATTAAAGACCACATCGCCTCTGGGAAGAAGGCAGGAAAGCCTGTGGTACTGGAAGAGTACGGTGCCAAATCTCAGAACGCCAAGGTCTACAAAGCTTGGAGCGATGCAGTTTACGCTGGAGCGTCGAATATGCAGTACTGGGATTTCGGTCTCGCGTCGCTGAAGAACTACAAAGATGGCTACACCATCTATGACACGGACGAGATCTTCACGACTGCCATTGTTCCTGCCGCGAAGAAGTTCAAGGCTCGTGGTGATTCCAATTAGAGCAACTACATGTACTGGTTGTGTCATCGAATTCCACCGGTGGTAATTGCATACTGAAGCGTAGCTTTTGTTAGTGAGTTTCCATGTTTTTCGGGTTAATATCCGAAAAAACAAAAATGCTGGATGTTTTTTTCATTTTGTTACCTACATGTATTTTGTCAGAGTTGACGACTTGCAACAAGGAAAGTAATAATTTGATAGATTTTCTACGTTGACTGTTGAGCAATCCAAAATCGGGGGATTCGTTCCGGGTGGAGTTCTGTCGGCGGGTCAAAGCCTAGTTCTTAGATCGGTAGTGTGATTGTTTTACGATCATCCGCATGCTGGTAAATAAACTGATATTGCATCTTAAACGATGACAGCACGTTTGCCACGTTTGCCATATTTGGCAAACGTGCCTCTGTCTTCCGAAAGTGAATGTCGTTTCGAAGTCTCCATCTGGCATGAAAATCTACGGCAATTTGGACTCTCCAGAGCAGTAAATTTCTTTTTGATTCTTCCTGTCTTGTGGTTTCGGAAAGAGCAACAATCGCCAATTTAAATTCGTTCCGAAGAAGCATTTCCAGAATGACCATAGCTACATCGGTTGTAAGGATGGGCAAGCAAAAAAAGCAATGCTCCATTGTTGACAACTTGCAACAAGCAAATGCAAACTGTAGACGGCGGGATTTTGTTACATGTAGCTGCAGCCGGAAACGAGAAAGTTTCACTTTCTTGAAGCCGTGATTACGCCGGGAAACGGTATCACATTTTGTTTTCACGGATTGTGCCTTGTCCCTGGCTCAAACAAACTAAATTTGCCATCTTGCAGGAAGACTGACAAAATACTCGCTAAAGCTCTTGAATACTCATGCTAAGTTAACGTAGGCGCTTTCCCCATAAAAGGGTTTGGTGCGAGCTGCTGCTGCTGGGGTAGTACCAGTTGTTATGTCCGATGTTGTGGTGCTTGTGTGTTGCGAGTAGAATGCAAAACCCTTTTTTATAAAACCTCACTTGTAAGACATGAAGTATCTTTTTGTCTGTAATATCAATACGTCGTAATCTGTAGCGTCATGTGTTGCAGGAAGACCTGCTGTCATATCGAAAACGTGTTGTAGTAACGTCACTCCACCATCCACCACTGCAGTGAGTCAGGTTGGAGCGAATCGCTGGCACAGTCTGCCAGTGGCCGTGAGCCATTCAGTTTGAGCACGTGCATCTGCCAGCCGGGAGCGTAGAGCGCGGCTGGGCTGGTCGTGCGAATCGGTCAGCTTCTGGTGTCAATAATGGTCTATAGCCTATAACCCTGCGTCTTATAGTCGACCATACTTCAGAAACTCTGGATTGTGTTTAACTAACTAATAAATACTCATTAATTATGAGTCATAATGACCACAACAAGAAATAGCAGGTATATCCCAGCTGATTCTACAGCAAGACCAGCACTGGAGACCAACATTTACCGTCACTCACCAAGCATGATCTCGCTTCGCATCTCATGAGTCACTTGCCAATTTCCACGCAACCAAGTGAACATGAAGGTTTTCTCCATTGCTGCAGCACTTCTGGCATCCTCCGCCACCGCCGGCTTCGTGACCACATCCGGCACCAACTTCGAGCTGGATGGTAGTCCGTTCTACATCTTTGGCACCAACGCGTACTGGGCGTCGGAGATCACGTGGAGCACGACGAACCTGGCCACGATCTTCAATACCATGTCCAAGAACGACCTGACCGTGTGCCGTACGTGGGGGTTTGCTGACCTGAATACGACCGGTACGGCGCCGTACAACGTCGTGTACCAATTGTGGGAGAACGGCAAACCGACGGTCAACACTGGCGACAACGGTCTCGGGTACTTCGACCTGGTGGTCGCAGCGGCCAAAGCTGCCGGCGTTAAGCTGGTCGTGCCGTTCGTGAACAACTGGTCGGCCTACGGCGGTATGGACGTGTACGTTCAGCAGCTCGGAGGCAAGTACCATGACGACTTCTACACGGATGAGACCATCAAGGCTGCGTACAAGAACTTCGTTAAGACGTTCGTGGAGCGCTATGCGGACGAGGAGACGATCATGGCCTGGGAGTTGTGTAACGAGTGCCGTTGCGCCGGTTCTGGAGCGCTGAAGGAGTCGGGCAACTGCAACACCACTACGCTCACGGACTGGATGACCGAGATGTCTTCGGTACGTTTGAACCTCTATAATACTGTACCATGTAGAGTCTAACCTACTTGTTTTGCATTGTCATTGTGTAGTACATCAAAACGTTGGACTCGAACCACCTTGTGGCGTCGGGAAGCGAGGGCTTTTTGAACACGGACAAGAGCGTGTATCTGTATTCTGGTCCGTCGGGCGTCGACTTCGACGCCAACTTGGCCATTGACAGTATCGATTACGGTGCTTACCACGCGTATCCGGACTCGTGGGATGTTGACACGGCCAAGGCTGAGTCGTGGGGTGTGCAGTGGATCGACGACCACGTCGCGTCGGGCAAGAAGGCAGGAAAGCCTGTGGTGCTGGAAGAGTACGGTGCCAAATCTCAGAATCCCAAGATCTACAACGCTTGGAGCGATGCAGTTTACGCCGGGGCGTCGAATATGCAGTACTGGGATTTCGGTCTCGCGTCGCTGAAGAACTACAAAGATGGCTACACCATCTATGACACGGACGAGATCTTCACGACTGCCATTGTTCCTGCCGCGAAGAAGTTCAAGGCTCGTGGTGATTCCAATTAGAGCAACTACATGTACTGGTTGTGTCATCGAATTCCACCGGTGGTAATTGCATACTGAAGCGTAGCTTTTGTTAGTGAGTTTCCATGTTTTTCGGGTTAATATCCGAAAAAACAAAAATGCTGGATGTTTTTTTCATTTTGTTACCGGTACATGTATTTTGTCAGAGTTGACGACTTGCAACAAACTGTAGACGACAGGAATATCTGTTACATGTAGGCTACATGATGTAGCTGCAGCCGCAAAAGAGAAAGCTCCACTTCCAAAGTGGTCCTTGAAGCCGTGATGGATAGACTTTACGTCACAATCCCGGGTGGTTCCAAGAAACGATATGCGCCAGGTTGTGTTTTCAAGAACTGTGCCTTCCTCCTGGCTCAAATCGACTTTTGCGATAAAAGAAGGGAAGGATGAAGGTTCTCACTGGTGCTGTGGCTTCCGTCTCCCTAGTTATCCAAACAACAACCGCTGGCTTTGTGACGACGTCGGGCATCAACTTCGAAGTGGACAGCAAACCGTTCTACATTTTCGGTACCAATGCGTACTGGGCCTCGGAGATCAACTGGGTAACGTGACAACCTCAACATATTAACCTCTACTATTTACCTTAACTGAGAGGCATGAACCCATTGCTACTGCAGAATGAGACGGATCTGAATACGATCTTTAAGTCGATGGCCACCAACGACATCACTGTATGCCGCACCATGGGTTTTGCCGATCTGACCACTGTCGGCACTGCGCCATACAACATCGTGTACCAGTTGTGGGAGAATGGCACAGCTAGTATCAACACCAAGGACAACGGCCTCGGATATTTTGACAAAGTCGTTGCAGCAGCTAAGGAAGCCGGCGTGAAACTGGTCGTGCCATTGGTGAACAACTGGTCGGACTATGGCGGCATGGGTATGGTAGCCATCGCACTATAAACCTGCCCCGTGTTGGTCTTGAACACTGAAACATCATGTTGCCTACCCAGATGTGTATGCGAAGCAGCTTGGAGGCAAATATCACGACGATTTTTACACGGACGAGAAGATCAAGACTGCGTACAAGAAGTACATCTCCACGTTCGTCAACCGGTACAAGGTGCGTCTTCATTTTCTTCTTAATAACTCCTCTCTGCTTCGATACTCACCATTTTCATCGAGCAGAAAGATGACACGATCATGAGTTGGGAACTCTGCAACGAATGCCGTTGCGCCGGCTCTGGGGGAGGTTTACCTGAGTCTGGAACTTGTACGACGAAGACCATCAACGCCTGGATGACTGAAATATCAGCGTACGTCAAGAGTCTCGACTCGAATCACCTCGTTGCTACTGGGAGTGAGGGTTTCTTGAACACGGACAGCAGTGTGTACCTGTACTCGGGTCTCTCCGGTGTCGATTTCGACGCTAATTTGGCCATTGAAAGCATCGACTACGGTGCTTACCACACGTACCCGGACGGCTGGAGTGTGGATGCCAGCGAGTTCGTATCGTGGGGGGAGAAATGGATCAAAGATCACGTTGCTTCTGGGAAGAAAGCAGGTAAACCCGTCGTCATGGAAGAATATGGCGTGAAAAGCCACAACGCCACTGTGTACGAGGCTTGGAGCGATGCCGTGTATGCTGCAGGCTCCAACATGCAGTACTGGGAGTTCGGAATTGAAGCTCTGAAGACGTACAAAGGCGACTACAGCATCTACGACACGGACGAGATCTTTAAGAGCACCATCGTTCCTGCTGCAAAGAAGTTCAAGACTCGAGGCTCCAATTAAACTGGTCAAAGACACTACTTCGTTGCAAGTTCCTTATCTGCAGCCAAATTTGCAGACATTAGCTACAATTTCACTCTTCCGTGGTTAAGATAATGCAGCACAGGAGCAAAAATCGACCGTACTGGCTTGCCAATAGAGCTACTTGATCGACAACACCCACTCTTAATAGCAGCGGCCACAGCCACCAGCAGAACTTGCCCACCAAATGGATGTCTCAGCCTAAGAGCAAAGCGAGTTCATGCCACCGTTGAAGCCCTGCATGAACACGAGTGTGGATAAGTCTGGGCATATGCAGCTCGTCCACACCCAAGTGGTCCATGACGCTAAGCGCAGTAATTGACACGATGAAGCAGCCGTAAGTATCTACATGTAACGTACTGGGGAGCGCAAGTACGCGAGGTAAGATATATCATCGACGATGATTCATCGTCCGGACGATTGTGATATTAACAAAGAAGAAGGTAAAGCAATGCAGAGCAGGCCTGTGTAAACGTTGTGTTATTCACTTGAGCGTATCGAACGGGCAATCTTCAATTTGACATGTAGCTTGTTCTGCACTTGACACTCTAGGTACAATCTAGATCATTGCCTACGAGTTTTGGGGCTTGATGCGGCCATACTTGGGTGCATCCCTGTATAGCTTCAGGAGCTTGCTGAGTCCAGCCGACCACGCCTTTTGTTGTGTATGACTCATACTTCTCATCGCAGCAGCAGCATCCGCTAGAACGTCGTCAGCGTTAACACCGACCCTTCTACCCAGAGAGTGCAGTCGCTCGGGAGGGATTTTGTTGGTTCCGCGTTCTTCATCTTCGACCGTGTGGTGATGCTTCCTCAGATTGCGGTGAATGGGTTCACTGACTCTGCGAGCGCGCCGTTAGCCAGGCAGGCAGCGGCGACCACCACGAAGAAGAGAGAAAGACGCATGGGGATACTGTGGTTGTGGGGGGCTTGAGGCTTGAGAGGCGAATTGACAAGTGAGGTTTGAACCAGAGGCAGATCCGGATAACTTGTCTAGTAGAGCGAATGAAAGACAAAATGCAATAGCTCTGCTGCAGCCTCTGCCGCCAACATCACTAGGAACATCTAGACCTACTGCACCTCGGAATCCTTTTGTAGGCATGTGCTCGTAATAATCCTGGTCCTCCATAGTCAGCCGCATCATCTTGCACACTCGTAATCCTCGCCGCATCCCGACACGATCGAGCTAAGTAAGCAGATCTGGTCAACAGAGCGGAGTCGTGTCACACAACTACACAACTTGTGTGTTGTGTGCTGTAGATGAAGTTCACCAGATCGGCAACAGGTTGACGTCCAACATTTTTTTCACCGTGAACATGTGTCTTGTCATTTGTGGCTGCATGATCATTGATCAAAAGGTTGATGAACAACGTAAGCGAATGCGGTCACTCACAGTTATTTTAGGACGTCTTGAAATCTCCACTTATGCATCATCGTACCTTTGGCTTGGTCCTCTATAGCGCCTCATTGGGCTCCTTGGTAGCTAGAGCCATGAGATCGAAATGTTGGCTACATCCTAGGTCCCTTTCCAAGAAAAAAATGAAATACGATTTCGAGGCGCTTGAGGTGCCTTCGATAGAATTTTGATCCTGTTGTATTCTGGCTGCGAAAGCTTTGACCAAGCGGCAATGTCTGCCCACGACGTTTGTTGGTTTGTTGATTTTGGTCGAGGTTCTTGCGGATAGATAAACGACTCCACTCATAAAAGTTTCGGTGGTGGGCGGAAGGTAAACATGTTTCTCGCGCATTTTAGACGATTTTATCGCCTTTCGATCAGTGTTGAGGGCAGAAATCTCGTTCAAATACACATACACAACCGTGCAACAGGGGATTGGCCGTGATTGCCAGTAGTACGCAGCAACTCCATTCATGAGAACTGCCCAATTCCTCGCTGTGCATGGTGCAGGCTCCAACATACAGTACTGGGTGTTCGGAATTGAACGTACAAAATCGACTATTAATACAGTATCTACGATACAGACGAGATCTCAAGAGCACCATCATTCCTTCTTCAAACATCGTGGCTTCAATTAATCGTAGCAACTTCGTTGTTATCTGCAGTCAAATTCCCTACATTTCCAGTCACTCTTCCGTGGTTAACACAACTTAGTACACAGCCATGTTGTCCAGTAACGGGATGTCCGCCTTCTCGGACATGTAGTCCAAGTACTCACGGAGCTTCGGCGGCCACTCCAAGTCCCGCACGAGCGTGAGACCACGCAGACGGCCGAACAAATCAATGTCGTCGTAGCTGAGCTCCTGATTGACCGAGTGGCTCGAGTGGAACATGGGTTCCAGCTGCTCCAGAAACTTGTTGGCCTGTTCCACGAGCTCCGGAGTCCTGTCCAGTGCAGCTTGGAACGGGCCGATGGTCTTCTCCTTCTTGATTCTGTAGTACTCCCGACTCTCCAGCATGGCGAACTCGGCGAAAGGAGCTGCGTGGAATCGCGGGTGGTACAGTAGACGGAACACGTCGGCCGTGTCCTTGATCCACTGTTTGATTTCCGGTCGATTGGCCGAAGGGGCCAGCACAGTTGGGCCTCCGAAGTGCTCGTCCACGTACTTAACGATGTCCATGCTCTCCGGGAAGGCGTGACCACTGGTTAATTGCAGAATTGGGGCCTGTTTGGAGCCTACAAGGCCGATGGGCGTGGCCTCATCGTGGTTGGCAAGGAAAACGAGTTCGTGCGGAACTTTTTTGAACCCGAAGACCATGCGCGCACGGACGCAGTAGGGGCAGTGGTCGTACACGTAGAGTTTGGGGAGAGCCTTGAGGCTCTTAGGCTGACGCAGAGCCAACGCGGTAGCTGCGACGCCAACGGCTGAGCCCACGGCGAAGGTGGCGAGAAGCTTGGACAAGTCCGACATTCTTTGACAGGGGGGAGTTTTTTTGATTTGCGAAATGATTAGGAGACCCTAAAGTATTGAGGAATTACAGGGTACATGATCAGATTTGTAATTAGGCAAACGCTGCCGACAAGCTTTGGAGCAGGGTGCGGATTTAGCTAGACTACAGAATCCCAGCTACGAACTTAGAGCGTTGCACAATGACCTCAAAAAGTGAATTGTCCATGAGTTTCAATATAACATGTTGAAACTCATGGATAATTGATATATTTGATTTGGTTTCATTGTTGACATTTTATTTAAGGTAACCTAGGCCGTATTCAGTTTCCTGTGCATTTTCGTAATTTTGGGAAAGTTAAATGGTATGGTGAAAAAATCTTGAAGAAATGGACAAGAACCAAATTTAAAGTTTTCACATAAAAACACGATGAAGCGGCAGTATTATCAAAAGAGAGAAGAGAAGCAAACGGAATGGCGAGTTCTAGCTGTAAAAAGTGGCTTGAGGTCAACATCGAGACCTAGTACATTGCCATGTTGTCGAGCAGTGCGATGTCTCCCTGCTCCGCCAAATGATCCAGGAACTCCCGCACGTTGGACGGCCACTTGATGCCGCGTACGATTGTGAGGCAGCGCAGTCGGCCAAACAAATCGATGTCGTCGTAGCCCAACGCTTTGTTCACCGAGTGTTCCGAGTAGAACATCGTCGCGAGTTGTTCCAGGAACTTGTTCGCTTCCTCCACGAGCTGAGGAGAGCGTTTAAGCGCCTCTTCGAACGATCCCATGCTCTTCTCCTTCTTGTCGCGATAGTAGTCTCTGCTCTCCTGCTGTGCAAATTCCGCGAACGGAGCTTTATGGGCCCGTGGGTGGTACAACACGTGGAAGACGTGGGCGGACCCCTCGATCCACTTCTTAATGTCCTCTCGACCCGAAGGTGGAGCCAGGATGGACGGACCACCGTAGTTCTCGTCCACATACCTGACAATGTCCATACTTTCCGCGAAGGCCCGGCCACTGGGCAGTAGGAGGATCGGGGCCTGTTTGGAACCCACCAGCTCCACGGGGGTGGTCTCATCGTGGTTGGCCATAAAGGCGAGTTCGTGTGGGATCTTCTTAATCCCCAAGATGACGCGAGCTCGCGCGCTAAATGGGCAGTGGTCGTACACGAACAAGGTGACGGCGGGTTTCTCCTTCTTTCCGCTCTTGGTGGTCGGCGCGATGGTCTCCACACGGGCCAAGCCCCACATGGACTTGACGGCGGCCCCCAACGCAGCCCCCACCGTCATTGCCGCTCCAATCTTGGCCATATCCGACATGACGACCTCGGGTGTCTGTGGCGGTCTGTGGTGGAGAGATACGCAGTGAGCTTCTGGCTCATGGAGAGGCAAGTATGCTTGATGGTAGTTCTGACGGCATTTTTTTTAGCTTCAAGTGGTGGAACTACGTTCGGGCATAAATCTTACCACAGATAAATTCTCGTCCTTGTATTGGTATGCCCAAGTAACCTTGCCGATGCAAGGTTCGTCCAGTTGGCAAGCAGGACATCCCATGTGTAATAGTGTCTTCGTGTGTCAGTTGCAAGGCGAGGGGGGAGGTGACAACTTGACGTTGCTCTTTTCACTAGTTTCGTCCTAAGTCGAGGTGTATTGTGGATCCAGACAAAACAATACATGTGCTCGTACTCGAATCTTGATGGAGTATCAAGGTTACCATAACACGCCAACACCGTGATAAAATGCAAACACAGCAATTCATTTCTCTAGCTTATCTCTCTGTCGTAAAAGCCTACAAAAAGCGCGGAACGCTATCAATTTCCTCTTGAAGATCAATGCTACGCGGTACGCATGGTGGTTTATTAGACCACAGCGTGTCCTGTTCCTCTACGTAGTGTACGCGTTCCAATTCACATTAGTTCTGGTGCGGGAGGGGAGGGTGGTGGATCTCAACCAGCAATCGATACAGACCAGCGCCGGCAACGCCGCCCATCAGATCCGCCACGATCGGAATCCAGAAGTAGTAGTTGCGCGTCGTGAACACCTTCGAGCCCCAACCAGCGCAGAACGTGAACAGACGAGGACCGAAGTCACGAGCAGGGTTCACGGCGTACCCCGTGTTCATGCCGAACGCCATACCCAGAGCCATGATCATCAGGCAGAAGGCGAACGCAGAGCCCACGGGACCGGCCGGACGGTTGCGCTTGTCCGTGATGGCGTAGATGCTCAGCACCAGCATGGCCGTGCCGATGAACTCCGTGTAGAACGCCGTGTAGTTCGAGATGTTGTCGCTCGGGTACGTGGACCAACTGCTCTGCGTCGTCTCGCGGTTCGGGTCCACCACGTTCAGGTTCTGGTACTGCATCACGTAGATGATGAAGGCACCGCAGAAGGCGCCCAGCAACTGCGAGATCATGTAACCCGGCGCCTTCCACCACGGCAGACGGCCGTACACGCAGTGAGCAAGAGTGACGGCCGTGTTGAGGTTGGCTCCGCTGATGCCCTCGGAGCAGTAGACGCCGATGAGCACGCCGATACCCCAGCACATGTTGATGCTGAGCCACGTGCCATTGGCGTCTTTCGAGTTGGTCACTTGGTTGTTGACGCCCATGCCGAACACGATCATGACGAAGGTGCCGAGGAACTCGGCGAAGCACTCGCGCATGTGGACGCTCTTGACAGCGAAACGGGCCATTCCCGTGCGCTCGGGGTACGCGGCAGTGCCCTTGGGAGTGGCGGCCATGCCGGCGTAACCATTCTCAGTCTTGTCGAAGTCGTCGTTCATGGCTAGAGGCTCGGCTAGGATGGGAGCAGCCTCAACGTCGGGGTTCTGGGTAGACGGTAGCGGGGCCATGGTTTGCTGGAATCTGGAGATCCGATCGACCGGGAGATGGTAAAATGCAGAATGAGATTGGAGTGGTGGCGATTCGTGTTAACCCTTTTGCGTTGGGTGGACGCCTCGCCTCGCAGGGGCCTCGAATGCTCGGGAAGCGATCAAACGCGGCGCCACGGAAACCGCAGCATCAGTCGCACGCACACGGGAGCCTCTCGCTCAACTGGGCGACGCAGCGTTAATTCGGCGCCTTAATAAGTCGCAGACCTGACAATTAAGGCGTTGACTGACAGGTGCATGCTGCTTGGTGCCTGCGTATCTTTGCTGGGGTCGTTGGCATAATCGAGGCAGCGTTAAAGCAGGACAAGTGGGCCTCCGTTTCTGAATCAAGTGACAGAGGGATCAGAATCTTTTGCTTGATGGCATTTTTCCTACAAATCTAGGATGGTTCAGTATCATTATTGGACAATTTCAAAATGATCTTCCTTGAGGAATACCAAAGCCAGCGGTGCTTCACCTACATGTATTGATATTTGGCTTTGCCAACGTTGCATGCAACATAACGTACAGATGTCTCGGTCAGATCGAGTCCTAGTATTTTGTAGAGCATGGCATTTCCAGGTGTTGGAAGCCATGAGACGGCTCCTACTAGTAACACGTCCTCGTGGATTTGCTTTTTCTAGTTCGCTCGGCTTTCCTAGAGAAAGAAGTGGTCCAGTCTCAGCGATAGCCAACGGAGCACTTCCGCTGGTCATCGAGTCACGCACGCCCCGTATTTATGCCTTTTCAAGCATTCCTTAGCAAGCAATGGCGTGAAGGCCGCTCGTCAAGACAACCGCGACCAAACCTCGAACGCGTCTTCGGGGTCGGCACTTTCACAACCAGCTCTCCCTCCCTGGAGCAGGCTATACGACACGACATCTATGCGCTCTCGCAAGCGCAGTTGGAGGCGGGCGTCACAATGTGGCCGCCGTGAGCAGACCTATCAAAGATAACGTAGGTGCCGGTCCTTAGATCGGCTTAGGTTATTAGGATTCTGGGAAGTAATTCAATATACCTCATCACCATCAAAAGACAACCGCGACCAATTCCAAGCCGGAGGCCGCTCGCTTGCTCATCTAACAGCTCATGTATCGCCTTGCTAGTGCGCAGTCAGAACAATATGGGGCTGTCAATTTGTCAAAAAAAAATATTCTCCTATATTGCGGGCTCCAACGCGTGGAGTGCTAAACATCAGGTCGAGTAGCCTGGATCTCACGATGCGGCGTCTAATAGACAGTGGCGACAGACTCCATCTATGCCATTACCAAGAAATGCGAGCTGCCTCGTGACGTCGAAAGCGGTTTGTCTGACAAACGCGCAGACCTCATCAAGGTGATACAGGTACACGTCGAATACTGAATGCCAGGACACCTAAGGCAACTTTACCAAATAACGTGTTCGTCCATTTTCAAGTACAGTAGCAACAAATTGGCCAAATTGAAAACGAAAATCATCAGAAACTACACAAAACCCAACACGAAACAATTCTCCAAATGCATATGAACACACACTGAATTGAGCTATTGTTTTACAGTCTATCTCACTACCACAATTTAGTTCTGGTGCGGGAGGGGAGGGTGGTGGATCTCAACCAGCAATCGATACAGACCAGCGCCGGCAACGCCGCCCATCAGGTCCGCCACGATCGGAATCCAGAAGTAGTAGTTGCGCGTCGTGAACACCTTCGAGCCCCAACCAGCGCAGAACGTGAACAGACGAGGACCGAAGTCACGAGCAGGGTTCACGGCGTACCCCGTGTTCATGCCGAACGCCATACCCAGAGCCATGATCATCAGGCAGAAGGCGAACGCAGAGCCCACGGGACCGGCCGGACGGTTGCGCTTGTCCGTGATGGCGTAGATGCTCAGCACCAGCATGGCCGTGCCGATGAACTCCGTGTAGAACGCCGTGTAGTTCGAGATGTTGTCGCTCGGGTACGTGGACCAACTGCTCTGCGTCGTCTCGCGGTTCGGGTCCACCACGTTCAGGTTCTGGTACTGCATCACGTAGATGATGAAGGCACCGCAGAAGGCGCCCAGCAACTGCGAGATCATGTAACCCGGCGCCTTCCACCACGGCAGACGGCCGTACACGCAGTGAGCAAGAGTGACGGCCGTGTTGAGGTTGGCTCCGCTGATGCCCTCGGAGCAGTAGACGCCGATGAGCACGCCGATACCCCAGCACATGTTGATGCTGAGCCACGTGCCATTGGCGTCTTTCGAGTTGGTCACTTGGTTGTTGACGCCCATGCCGAACACGATCATGACGAAGGTGCCGAGGAACTCGGCGAAGCACTCGCGCATGTGGACGCTCTTGACAGCGAAACGGGCCATTCCCGTGCGCTCTGTCGGCAGGAACGTGGTGGCCTTAGGAGTGTCCGGTATGCCGCCATAGCCGCTTTCGACCTTGTCGGCAGCGTCGAAATCTTGGATTGAAGTCGCCATTGGAGGTTGAAGTGGTCGCTACTTGATCGCGAAGGAGGAAAATGTAGAATGAGCGAGTAGAAGCTGCTTAAAACCATACCAAGGCCTGGTCAATGAGAAATGAGAAAGCAACTCGCCGTGCATTCACACGCAAGAAGCGGTTAAAGATTGAGATCGTTGGTTTGACTCGTAGCACAGCTGCTTGGGCCGCACGCCAAGCGCGTTTCTTTAGCGATTCAGAAAGCGTCAATAATCCGTCCGATCCATCGCAGAGCCGTCAGCGGGGATTGGCACCTCACCAATCTTTGTTTGCGCCACACGATTCACCCCACGTTTTACTTCGCATGCTAGCGACTTGACATCCAAAGCTGTGACAGGCACCGCACCCGAGTTACAGTAGTACGACTGACAAAATGAGCTTCCTGGACAAACCAGTACCGGTAACTGCTCTTGAATAGATGCCGGCGCGCTGGAGCTGGATCACTTGAAGTGATGTGTTGGCACTTTCGGCGGTGAATTTTAATACAGAAGGCAAAGATGAACCTGCCCTCGTCTGCCTGATGCGAGGCCAACCTCGTTGGTTTTCGCCGGTACTGTACTTAAAGTAGTGCGTGATGGAGTTCGAGGCGTTCACTTTAAATTCTCATACTGTAAGATGGCTGGCTACCACGGGCCGTCGTGTGAACCTCCGTATAGTAATTTGGTGGAAGCGGAATTGAATAGAGTTCTCTTCAGTAACGTCTAAAAAGTAGAATTAGTCGGTTCGGCGGCGTTTAAGTTTGTACTGGAGATCGAGATCTAGGAAACATATGTGCACGTTTTGTCAATACTCGAAAGGCTTGTCGAGAGCGACTCGATCGGGCCAACGACGATAGTGGATCGTAATCGTCTCTATGTGTACCTAGAATCTTAATCTGAGCAAGCGAGGACAACGGCGTGAGTTCGTTCGTCTGTCCCATGCATGATCCAGTCGAGGACCTCTGCGCGACTAAATACCCGTCAGTCGCTAGTCGGTCAAAACTTTTGACTCAAAAGGAAGCTCGCGCTGCTTGTCTTTCCACTCAGATTGATCCCACCGCGACAGTCTGCCGGACAGAACAATTAACTGACCAATGGTCAGGCTTGCACTACTGATAACCTGACCAAGGAGCGGCCGAATGCTCACGAGTTCGGTGGCAACGACTATCGTTTTTTTTTCTTTCTCTCTATGCGTAGACCAAGACACGCGCTCGCTAAAACTCGTGGAGCACATGAGTTGTTGTTATCCATACGAATGCGTCGTAACTGGCAGCTTTCGCTGGTAACAGACACTCGTTGAGAACTTGCCAAGCTTCAAAATTATGTTTTCCTGGTATTTGTATTTCTATCGTTGGTGGCCTCGAACATGCAGCGCTACGTGTCGCCACCAAACACAATTTTCTTTGAAACCCGCATCTAACTTACATAATTCATATGGCATCAAACCACGTAACGATTCACATAACGCTGAGAACTATTGATAAACCAACCGGCTACCTCTTCAACTAAACTGGAAAAATCAAGCCAAGTTCTTAGCACAAATTTCTGCTTGCCACCACAAGAATCTCTATTTGTTTTCAGACGTACATGTATCGTACAACATATCATATCTAGCCCCTAATTCTGGATCGGGAGAGGAGGGTGATGGATCTCAACCAGCAATCGATACAGACCAGCGCCGGCAACGCCGCCCATCAGGTCCGCCACGATCGGAATCCAGAAGTAGTAGTTGCGCGTCGTGAACACCTTCGAGCCCCAACCAGCGCAGAACGTGAACAGACGAGGACCGAAGTCACGAGCAGGGTTCACGGCGTACCCCGTGTTCATGCCGAACGCCATACCCAGAGCCATGATCATCAGGCAGAAGGCGAACGCAGAGCCCACGGGACCGGCCGGACGGTTGCGCTTGTCCGTGATGGCGTAGATGCTCAGCACCAGCATGGCCGTGCCGATGAACTCCGTGTAGAACGCCGTGTAGTTCGAGATGTTGTCGCTCGGGTACGTGGACCAACTGCTCTGCGTCGTCTCGCGGTTCGGGTCCACCACGTTCAGGTTCTGGTACTGCATCACGTAGATGATGAAGGCACCGCAGAAGGCGCCCAGCAACTGCGAGATCATGTAACCCGGCGCCTTCCACCACGGCAGGCGGCCGTACACGCAGTGAGCAAGAGTGACGGCCGTGTTGAGGTTGGCTCCGCTGATGCCCTCGGAGCAGTAGACGCCGATGAGCACGCCGATACCCCAGCACATGTTGATGCTGAGCCACGTGCCATTGGCGTCTTTCGAGTTGGTCACTTGGTTGTTGACGCCCATGCCGAACACGATCATGACGAAGGTGCCGAGGAACTCGGCGAAGCACTCGCGCATGTGGACGCTCTTGACAGCGAAACGGGCGAGACCCGTGCGCTTGCCCTCGGTCGAGAAGCCTGAGGTGGCTTTCGGGGTCAGCGGCATACTGGCGTATCCGTTCTCGATCTTGTCAGCCAAGTCGTCGAACGGCTGCGGGAATCGATTGGGGGATGCCACGTCGGGCGTTTGCGTGGACGGAAGCGGGGCCATGGTCGATGAGAATGGAAGTTGAGGTGAGGTGTCGAGTGGTTCGGACGCTTGGTTACGAGTTCGCAAGAGGCGAGGGGCGGCGTGCGACTCACTTGCTTATTTGCTTGACCAGTTGATGGTAAAATACAGAATGAGACGCTGGGACTCGGTCATTGGAACTCGACAGGACAAGGCGTGCGTGTGGCCGGCGTCGGGCAGAGACAACTTCAGAAATCTAGCCTTTTGCATAGAAGAGGGAAGTGTGCATTCAGGCCTGTCACGAAATTATTAATTTCGTACTGTATGCGGGTTTCTATTTGGTTTCTATCCGTGTTTGACTTGATTTTTGTAAGGGTCACGTGTGATTGGTAGGGTATCTCGTTGTGCGTTTTTCTGCGGCCGCTATGGTGACTTCTGCTTGGAAGCAGATCTTTGCTTTACCGGCACAGGAAGATACTACCGTACTATATTGTAATGTATACATGTACACCGATACTTGTACATGTAAGTATTATAATTAGGGCAGTGCTAAACGTGATGCGGCAGTGCCTTAACGCCATCTGAATTGAGGTCAGTTGCTAGTTCGTACCTGCCTCATAAAATACCGTGATCTAACATATTCTGAAGTACAGTATGTGCACGATGTGAACTAACGCCAGGCATTGTGTGCATCACATTACATGTATTACCAGTAAACTTTATTGCGCTCGGATATGTTGTGGACCAACGAAAATTCGGTTGGTCAGCAGGGGTTTGTGTCGAACGAAGTAATTGGTCATGACTCTTTACGAGCGCGCTTCTCATTTTCCAGCTAGTCGCGACTACACGTATTCTTCTATCGTCCACTGATTCAGTAGCACTGAACAAGAACCTTGATCCAAGCCACGCACCAAATTACCGGGAGATGCCCTGGTTATGATAAAACGACGCGGGAGGGACAGAGCATGGGTCGTTCTCGTTATTATAGTCGGGGGGCAGCATCTTGGCTTTGGCTGTTGCATCTGATAATCTACCCAGGCCCTTAGTATACTGTAGTGTATATGCACTTTGTACTTCTACATCTTTTTGGAGACGTAAAGTCATATAGCAGCAATTCACAAATTTTGGCGGTACCCCCTCCCTCCCCACCCCACCCTCCATGCTGGTTTCCACCCAGTAGCTGCTGAGTACCTACGCTATCAATCTGTCTTCTCCGTGGCGTCTACTGCGTATTGTCCACATCAAACTGGTTGTGCCGGTAAAGCAAAGATCTGCTTCCAAGCAGAAGTCACCATAGCGGCCGCAGAAAAACGCACAACGAGATACCCTACCAATCACACGTGACCCTTACAAAAATCAAGTCAAACACGGATAGAAACCAAATAGAAACCCGCATACAGTACGAAATTAATAATTTCGTGACAGGCCTGAATGCACACTTCCCTCTTCTATGCAAAAGGCTAGATTTCTGAAGTTGTCTCTGCCCGACGCCGGCCACACGCACGCCTTGTCCTGTCGAGTTCCAATGACCGAGTCCCAGCGTCTCATTCTGTATTTTACCATCAACTGGTCAAGCAAATAAGCAAGTGAGTCGCACGCCGCCCCTCGCCTCTTGCGAACTCGTAACCAAGCGTCCGAACCACTCGACACCTCACCTCAACTTCCATTCTCATCGACCATGGCCCCGCTTCCGTCCACGCAAACGCCCGACGTGGCATCCCCAATCGATTCCCGCAGCCGTTCGACGACTTGGCTGACAAGATCGAGAACGGATACGCCAGTATGCCGCTGACCCCGAAAGCCACCTCAGGCTTCTCGACCGAGGGCAAGCGCACGGGTCTCGCCCGTTTCGCTGTCAAGAGCGTCCACATGCGCGAGTGCTTCGCCGAGTTCCTCGGCACCTTCGTCATGATCGTGTTCGGCATGGGCGTCAACAACCAAGTGACCAACTCGAAAGACGCCAATGGCACGTGGCTCAGCATCAACATGTGCTGGGGTATCGGCGTGCTCATCGGCGTCTACTGCTCCGAGGGCATCAGCGGAGCCAACCTCAACACGGCCGTCACTCTTGCTCACTGCGTGTACGGCCGCCTGCCGTGGTGGAAGGCGCCGGGTTACATGATCTCGCAGTTGCTGGGCGCCTTCTGCGGTGCCTTCATCATCTACGTGATGCAGTACCAGAACCTGAACGTGGTGGACCCGAACCGCGAGACGACGCAGAGCAGTTGGTCCACGTACCCGAGCGACAACATCTCGAACTACACGGCGTTCTACACGGAGTTCATCGGCACGGCCATGCTGGTGCTGAGCATCTACGCCATCACGGACAAGCGCAACCGTCCGGCCGGTCCCGTGGGCTCTGCGTTCGCCTTCTGCCTGATGATCATGGCTCTGGGTATGGCGTTCGGCATGAACACGGGGTACGCCGTGAACCCTGCTCGTGACTTCGGTCCTCGTCTGTTCACGTTCTGCGCTGGTTGGGGCTCGAAGGTGTTCACGACGCGCAACTACTACTTCTGGATTCCGATCGTGGCGGACCTGATGGGCGGCGTTGCCGGCGCTGGTCTGTATCGATTGCTGGTTGAGATCCATCACCCTCCTCTTCCTGAGGTGCCGCAGTGTTAAAATAGTATGTTGAACCCTGTAGAAAATATAGATTAGTGTTGATTTTTATCTTTGTTCAGCCGCATTTTTGTTTTCGTAAATGAAACTCTCGACTGTGTCTCTTGCATCGAAGACGTCTTCTGGTTATCGGACCAGTAGCAATAAGAAGATGACGAGTTGATGAAAGTTGCTAAACGGGCAATTGTACTGTAGAAACTTTAACCTGTCAATTATCATGTTTTTTAGCTTGCAGTCGAAGCCACATAATCAAGCGCATCGGGAATTGGCAATCGGCATAGTACCTTTGCCAAGTAAATGCATGCGATCATTGGAAATATGAACTCTATTACAGTTTATCTACCCTGCTAGTCTTACTGTCGCGGCTGAGGCTGCGGGTGGTGCATCTCCACCATCACACGGTACAGACCCGCACCCGCCACACCGCCGCACAGCGGAGCCACGATCGGGATCCAGAAGTAGTGGTTGCGCAGCGTAAAGACCTTCGAGCCCCAGCCAGCGCAGAACGTGAACAGACGAGGGCCGAAGTCGCGAGCCGGGTTGATGGCGTACCCCGTGTTCATGCCGAAGGCCATGCCCAGCGCCCAGATGAGCAGGCAGAACGCGAACGGAGAGCCCACGGGACCAGCCGACTTGTTGCGCTTGTCCGTGATGGCGTACACGCCCAACACCAGCATGGCCGTGCCGATGAACTCCGTGTAGAACGCCGTGTAGTTCGAGATGTTGTCGCTCGGGTACGTGGACCAACTTCCCTGCGTCGTCTCGCGGTTCGGGTCCACCACGTTCAGGTTCTGGTACTGCATCACGTAGATGATGAAGGCACCGCAGAAGGCGCCCAGCAACTGCGAGATCATGTAACCCGGCGCCTTCCACCACGGCAGACGGCCGTACACGCAGTGAGCAAGGGTGACGGCCGTGTTGAGGTTGGCTCCGCTGATGCCCTCGGAGCAGTAGACGCCGATGAGCACAGCCACGCCCCAGCACATGTTGATGCTGAGCCACGTGCCGTTCTTCTCCTCCGAGTTCACGACCTGGTTGTTCACGCCCATGCCGAACACGATCATGACGAAGGTGCCGAGGAACTCGGCCAGGCACTCGCGCATGTGCACGCTCTGCACGGCGTAGCGCGAGACGGCCTTGCCCTGTGACGCGGAGCCGGCGTTGGGTGTCTGCGGCGCGTTGACGTAGCCCGTCTCGACCTTGTCGATGAGCTCGTCGTAGGAGACGGGAATGGCGGTGTCTTGCTTGGAAGTCATGGCGATGAAGGGAAATGTACTTGTTGGGGATGGAATACAACGGAGGCAGGTCACTACTACTACTCGCGATGGAGTGAAGTGAGTGCGTTGGTTGGTTGGTGACTTGACCGGTTGACGGTGGAATGCAGAATGAGGCTGGAGATGGTGGCCGTTTGACTCACGAGTTGCTCTCTTTCATGCCTGGTGCGGGTGTCTGTGCAAGCAAGGCTGAGACCTTTTGGGAGATTAATTGGGAGTCGGATTGAGAGCGCGTGTCTGTGTACATGCACCTGTACCGGTATCGATTCGATCGGTTTGCCGAGTCGTGCTTGATGAGCCAGAGGATCGAGCCGCCCGATTTGTTTGTTAATTCGCGCCCGGTTGCGCTCACAGCGCTTCGCCGATGTCTTTGTGTCCGCCTACATGTATTACATGTTAAATGTGTACTTCGAAGTACATTTTTGTTTTAAAAAAATCTACAAACTTTTGCGTCTGGCAGCAGCGTGGTGACATATTTGTCTGGCACAGCATGGGAATTGTAGTTGCTCGAACTTTGTTTTTAACCTGCGTCGCTCACATCAAGGACAATGAACTTTGTACTACGCAAATTTGCAGCAGTGTGCATGCAAAACCCATAGTACGAATGTGTCGGAGGACCAGGTCGGATTGAAGTAGAGTCGCTTGCAAGATTGCAACTCATCATCGGTACTGTAACGTCGTTAGGAAAGCTAAGTGACATCGATGTATTTCAATGTGAAAACGAAAACGAAAAAGATTGCAACTCATACGCGGATCGGAGACTAAAACGACCGCCGGAACGACTCAAAATTGGTCCTAGCGTCGGCCGGATTCGACTCGGAGCCAAACCGAACGGAAGTGAATTCTGCTCGGCCCGTGTCATTGCAACAGCGCGTCGAGTCGTGCTCGCGATCACCGATAGCCAGGCACACCCACGACATGTTGGGTGGCCTTGGCCTGGGTGAACGAAGGAACGGATGGGCAGGTGGGTTCTGCCCTAATGTCTCCGTGTTTGACACCCTGAGCAAGCAAAAACTAGCAGGCACAAGCAAGCGATCAGACTCGGATTTCTAAAGGATAGTTTTGTTGTCGTTGCCGCCACGACTGGGTATCTGCCCTGCAATGTCCACCTCATTCTCGCCGCTAACCGTTCGCTAAGCTTCGGTGGTGGTGTCGTTTTCTCGTGTCGTTGATTCATGACACTCTACTCTTCCTCCGACCCACCTTATTAATCCGCGGGTTGAATTTTAATCTACGAACCACTCCTTTGGAATCGACCGCACGATCGAGAGGATACCGCCGGCAATCTTCCCAATACAATGCAGCTTACATCATGTATAGTAGCATGTAAGTTACATGTAGCACAGTTTGGAACCGATACAAAGCGACCCCGTACGAGTATACTATGTCCAGCCTTAGACAAACCGAACCGACTTCGACTCGAACAAGAAGTTCAAACCGGTACATCGAATGTCTGCAATGTGAGGTTCCATTGTCAATAGCCACCATCAAAGAGAACAACGTAGCGAATCCACTCTACCAATTTTCATACCAAATATTCTTCGACAATATTCGATCAGTTTGACAAGAAGAAACATGAACTCTATTGCGAATTGGTTTTACAGTCTATCTATCGTGTCCATCACCTGCACGCGACGTTTACTGTCGTAGTTGAGGCTGCGGGTGGTGCATCTCCACCATCACACGGTACAGACCCGCACCCGCCACACCGCCGCACAGCGGAGCCACGATCGGGATCCAGAAGTAGTGGTTGCGCAGCGTAAAGACCTTCGAGCCCCAGCCAGCGCAGAACGTGAACAGACGAGGGCCGAAGTCGCGAGCCGGGTTGATGGCGTACCCCGTGTTCATGCCGAAGGCCATGCCCAGCGCCCAGATGAGCAGGCAGAACGCGAACGGAGAGCCCACGGGACCAGCCGACTTGTTGCGCTTGTCCGTGATGGCGTACACGCCCAACACCAGCATGGCCGTGCCGATGAACTCCGTGTAGAACGCCGTGTAGTTCGAGATGTTGTCGCTCGGGTACGTGGACCAACTTCCCTGCGTCGTCTCGCGGTTCGGGTCCACCACGTTCAGGTTCTGGTACTGCATCACGTAGATGATGAAGGCACCGCAGAAGGCGCCCAGCAACTGCGAGATCATGTAACCCGGCGCCTTCCACCACGGCAGACGGCCGTACACGCAGTGAGCAAGGGTGACGGCCGTGTTGAGGTTGGCTCCGCTGATGCCCTCGGAGCAGTAGACGCCGATGAGCACAGCCACGCCCCAGCACATGTTGATGCTGAGCCACGTGCCGTTCTTCTCCTCCGAGTTCACGACCTGGTTGTTCACGCCCATGCCGAACACGATCATGACGAAGGTGCCGAGGAACTCGGCCAGGCACTCGCGCATGTGCACGCTCTGCACGGCGTAGCGCGAGACGGCCTTGCCCTGTGACGCGGAGCCGGCGTTGGGTGTCTGCGGCGCGTTGACGTAGCCCGTCTCGACCTTGTCGATGAGCTCGTCGTAGGAGACGGGAATGGCGGTGTCTTGCTTGGAAGTCATGGCGATGAAGGGAAATGTACTTGTTGGGGATGGAATACAACGGAGGCAGGTCACTACTACTACTCGCGATGGAGTGAAGTGAGTGCGTTGGTTGGTTGGTGACTTGACCGGTTGACGGTGAAATGCAGAATGAGGCTGGAGATGGCGGTTGCTGATTCCCACGCAATTAAACGGAGATTAATGGTCTGATTACCACGAGCGCATTTTTCTGCTTGGGGGACATTCGGCGCGTGTCTTTTGACAGCGAATCCAGTCGAGTTGATTTCACATACAAAATGTGACAGGGCAAAAAAGTGAACGGACGTGTATTATACACGGTATAGTGCTCATGTATAATTCTTCCCTCGATCTAGGAGGTCAATTCACAAGGCTAGCGCGCTTGCCAGTCACGATGCAGACCCGACCCACCAGAAGATTTTACACTAGGCTCCACTGCCCAGATTCATTGCATCAACGACAATAAGTCTCTCACGAATTAAGCGAGGGCACTTTCACCCGCATGCTTTGTTCTGACATGTCGGCGTCTTGCTTCTAGTCGGCAAAACACGCCACGCCGGCTGTGTCATACCATTGACCCCACCGATTAAGAGGTACCATTGCAACTGTTGGATTAACCTCCACCAAGGCTGGCACACTGGTAGACAACGCATGCCCAGATTTGGCCGCTACCACCACCGAAAAGCGACGGCGTCCGATTCTTGACCGGTAAGATCCAGTAGATCGATTAAAATTGGCGCCGGTAGTCTCCCTCACGACACACCGAGGGCGGTCGGCTTGAATGTGTTGTACATGTACATAGAGTGCTGTGCCATCGCTGCTCACGAAAAGTTTAATCTGATTCTTAGGCCATAACATTTTGACAACGGGTCGTGTCCCTGCCGCGAGACTCGCTGCCAGCGATCGCCTGTGACGCGGCTGGAGCATCGTCGGGGTGGAATCTGGAGTGGAATCCGAATTCGGATTTGCTTCAGTTTTTCGGAGCAAGCGAGGGTCGTGCGCCCCCTTGCGCATTTCGCGTCTATGCTGTTTAACTCGACTCGAGTCTCGAGTGCCCTTCTTTTGTCCCCTGTTGTCGACTGAATGTGGGGCCTAGGGCGTACCCCGGGCTATCAGAACCCTCCTTGGCAGTGATTATTTCAGCTTGCAATGAGTTTTCACTCGAGAGGGTACATGTAGCATCCTCCTGGACTTCCAGCCCTGATTCCGGTTTTGCCTACGCGTGGCTGCCCTGGAAGATCGGTTGCAAAGTTGGCGGTGGCACACTAAAAGATTCGAATCACTGCCAAAGACACGAACGCCTCGACCTCGACATGTAGACCTGGCCGCGACACTCACTCCTAGATTTTTTGCCTCAGAAGAAGCCCACCCCAGCATTCCTTCATTCTGCATTTCGCCCGCTACGCGTCAAACCTCCGCTAATCTACCACCGGCGCGTCCCTCACCCAACCACCGGACAACATGGCCCCGACTCCGTCCAACCAGACCGCCGACGTATCTCCAGCCTACCAAGTCCAGGGCTTCGACGACTTGGCTGACAAAGTCGAGAGCGGATACGCCAACATGCCGCTGACCCCCAAGGCCACCTTGGGCTTTTCACCCGAGCGCCAGCGCACGGGTCTGGCTCGCTTTGCGGTTGAGAGCGTGCATCTACGCGAGTGCTTCGCTGAATTCCTCGGCACCTTCGTCATGATCCTATTCGGCATGGGCGTCAACAACCAAGTGACCAACTCCAAGGAGAAGAACGGCACGTGGCTCAGCATCAACATGTGCTGGGGTATCGGTGTCATGATCGGCGTGTACTGCTCCGAAGGCATCAGCGGAGCCAATCTCAACACGGCCGTGACGCTGGCGCACTGCGTGTACGGCCGCCTGCCGTGGTGGAAGGCTCCAGGTTACATGATCTCGCAGCTACTGGGCGCCTTCTGTGGTGCATTCGTGATCTATGTCATGCAGTACCAGAACCTGAACGTGGTGGATCCGAATCGCGAGACGACGCAGAGCAGCTTCGCCACGTATCCAAGTGCCAACATCTCGAACTACACGGCGTTCTACACGGAGTTCATCGGCACGGCCATGCTGGTGCTGAGCATCTACGCCATCACGGACACGAAGAACCGCCCCGCGGGTAAGTACGGCAACGCATTCGCGTTCGCACTGATGATCATGGCACTAGGTATGGCCTTCGGTATGAACACGGGCTACGCTGTGAACCCGGCGCGTGACCTTGGCCCGCGTATCTTCACTGCCATCGCTGGCTGGGGGTCCAAGGTCTTCACGCTTCGCAACTACTACTTCTGGATCCCGATCGTGGCGGACTTGTTGGGCGGCGTGTGCGGCGCGGGTCTGTACCGCATCTTGGTTGAGGTTCACCACCCTCAGGGCCCGATGTTGTGAACGTTCTGGCCTCAGATACTGTCACAGACGCGCTGTGAGCAGTGCTTTGAGATGGATAACCAGTGTTTTTATACTAAGTAATAGATTAGTTCGAGTTTTTACCGGCATCCACATTGGCGTTCGTAACTTAAGTGCTTTATCCGTTTCATTATTGCTGTGATCGAGCTGCACGTAAAAAAAAAACTCGCACACGTTTCGTGAGGCCTAGCACATCAGAGACGGTGACAGCTTCTGAGCCCTCACTAGACAGATCCAGCAATCAGTCAGTAGGCTCCACCCTGAGACAGAGCTACATGCATTGTGGTGTCCTCCAACTTGCTGAATGGTATCGCTGTCGGATAGGGCTATGATAAACCGTCCTTACGGCAAGCTAGATACCGGCCCCACATTCAGTCGACTTCAACATGGGCAAGAGCAGGGCCTCGATTCAGACTCAAGACTCGAGTCGAGTTAAAACAGCATAGACACGGGACATGCAAACGGGCGACGAAGCGGCACGACCCTCGATTGCTCAGAAAAACTGAAGCAGATCTGAATTCCTTCCGCGACGTGATCGAGCTGCTAAAACGTGACGATGCTGGCTATTCACCAGCTTCACCAGCTCTATCAGGCCAAACTTCTCTTGCCTATCGTTTAGCAGCGGCGGCACTGCAATGCAACGCAGTTCAAGCCAGCCGCCCGCGGCGTGCCGTGAGGGAGACCACCGGCGCCAATTTTAATAAACCGCACCTTTTGCGCTAGGGAGCAGGCAAATGCGACTCGCACGGATCGAAGATGCCCTCTCTTTTCGGCGGTAGCCCGATAGATTTCCGGCAGGAACTGGTTTCACCTGATGTTTCTGATGCTAAACGCTACGCTGCCCCCAGTGGTCTGGATGTCAGCGTAACATCTACTAATAGTGAGTCGGGTCTGCATCGTGACTGGCAAGCGCGCTAGCCTTGTGAATTGACCTCCTAGATCGAGGGAAGAATTATACATGAGCACTATACCGTGTATAATACACGTCCGTTCACTTTTTTGCCCTGTCACATTTTGTATGTGAAATCAACTCGACTGGATTCGCTGTCAAAAGACACGCGCCGAATGTCCCCCAAGCAGAAAAATGCGCTCGTGGTAATCAGACCATTAATCTCCGTTTAATTGCGTGGGAATCAGCAACCGCCATCTCCAGCCTCATTCTGCATTTCACCGTCAACCGGTCAAGTCACCAACCAACCAACGCACTCACTTCACTCCATCGCGAGTAGTAGTAGTGACCTGCCTCCGTTGTATTCCATCCCCAACAAGTACATTTCCCTTCATCGCCATGACTTCCAAGCAAGACACCGCCATTCCCGTCTCCTACGACGAGCTCATCGACAAGGTCGAGACGGGCTACGTCAACGCGCCGCAGACACCCAACGCCGGCTCCGCGTCACAGGGCAAGGCCGTCTCGCGCTACGCCGTGCAGAGCGTGCACATGCGCGAGTGCCTGGCCGAGTTCCTCGGCACCTTCGTCATGATCGTGTTCGGCATGGGCGTGAACAACCAGGTCGTGAACTCGGAGGAGAAGAACGGCACGTGGCTCAGCATCAACATGTGCTGGGGCGTGGCTGTGCTCATCGGCGTCTACTGCTCCGAGGGCATCAGCGGAGCCAACCTCAACACGGCCGTCACCCTTGCTCACTGCGTGTACGGCCGTCTGCCGTGGTGGAAGGCGCCGGGTTACATGATCTCGCAGTTGCTGGGCGCCTTCTGCGGTGCCTTCATCATCTACGTGATGCAGTACCAGAACCTGAACGTGGTGGACCCGAACCGCGAGACGACGCAGGGAAGTTGGTCCACGTACCCGAGCGACAACATCTCGAACTACACGGCGTTCTACACGGAGTTCATCGGCACGGCCATGCTGGTGTTGGGCGTGTACGCCATCACGGACAAGCGCAACAAGTCGGCTGGTCCCGTGGGCTCTCCGTTCGCGTTCTGCCTGCTCATCTGGGCGCTGGGCATGGCCTTCGGCATGAACACGGGGTACGCCATCAACCCGGCTCGCGACTTCGGCCCTCGTCTGTTCACGTTCTGCGCTGGCTGGGGCTCGAAGGTCTTTACGCTGCGCAACCACTACTTCTGGATCCCGATCGTGGCTCCGCTGTGCGGCGGTGTGGCGGGTGCGGGTCTGTACCGTGTGATGGTGGAGATGCACCACCCGCAGCCTCAACTACGACAGTAAACGTCGCGTGCAGGTGATGGACACGATAGATAGACTGTAAAACCAATTCGCAATAGAGTTCATGTTTCTTCTTGTCAAACTGATCGAATATTGTCGAAGAATATTTGGTATGAAAATTGGTAGAGTGGATTCGCTACGTTGTTCTCTTTGATGGTGGCTATTGACAATGGAACCTCACATTGCAGACATTCGATGTACCGGTTTGAACTTCTTGTTCGAGTCGAAGTCGGTTCGGTTTGTCTAAGGCTGGACATAGTATACTCGTACGGGGTCGCTTTGTATCGGTTCCAAACTGTGCTACATGTAACTTACATGCTACTATACATGATGTAAGCTGCATTGTATTGGGAAGATTGCCGGCGGTATCCTCTCGATCGTGCGGTCGATTCCAAAGGAGTGGTTCGTAGATTAAAATTCAACCCGCGGATTAATAAGGTGGGTCGGAGGAAGAGTAGAGTGTCATGAATCAACGACACGAGAAAACGACACCACCACCGAAGCTTAGCGAACGGTTAGCGGCGAGAATGAGGTGGACATTGCAGGGCAGATACCCAGTCGTGGCGGCAACGACAACAAAACTATCCTTTAGAAATCCGAGTCTGATCGCTTGCTTGTGCCTGCTAGTTTTTGCTTGCTCAGGGTGTCAAACACGGAGACATTAGGGCAGAACCCACCTGCCCATCCGTTCCTTCGTTCACCCAGGCCAAGGCCACCCAACATGTCGTGGGTGTGCCTGGCTATCGGTGATCGCGAGCACGACTCGACGCGCTGTTGCAATGACACGGGCCGAGCAGAATTCACTTCCGTTCGGTTTGGCTCCGAGTCGAATCCGGCCGACGCTAGGACCAATTTTGAGTCGTTCCGGCGGTCGTTTTAGTCTCCGATCCGCGTATGAGTTGCAATCTTTTTCGTTTTCGTTTTCACATTGAAATACATCGATGTCACTTAGCTTTCCTAACGACGTTACAGTACCGATGATGAGTTGCAATCTTGCAAGCGACTCTACTTCAATCCGACCTGGTCCTCCGACACATTCGTACTATGGGTTTTGCATGCACACTGCTGCAAATTTGCGTAGTACAAAGTTCATTGTCCTTGATGTGAGCGACGCAGGTTAAAAACAAAGTTCGAGCAACTACAATTCCCATGCTGTGCCAGACAAATATGTCACCACGCTGCTGCCAGACGCAAAAGTTTGTAGATTTTTTTAAAACAAAAATGTACTTCGAAGTACACATTTAACATGTAATACATGTAGGCGGACACAAAGACATCGGCGAAGCGCTGTGAGCGCAACCGGGCGCGAATTAACAAACAAATCGGGCGGCTCGATCCTCTGGCTCATCAAGCACGACTCGGCAAACCGATCGAATCGATACCGGTACAGGTGCATGTACACAGACACGCGCTCTCAATCCGACTCCCAATTAATCTCCCAAAAGGTCTCAGCCTTGCTTGCACAGACACCCGCACCAGGCATGAAAGAGAGCAACTCGTGAGTCAAACGGCCACCATCTCCAGCCTCATTCTGCATTCCACCGTCAACCGGTCAAGTCACCAACCAACCAACGCACTCACTTCACTCCATCGCGAGTAGTAGTAGTGACCTGCCTCCGTTGTATTCCATCCCCAACAAGTACATTTCCCTTCATCGCCATGACTTCCAAGCAAGACACCGCCATTCCCGTCTCCTACGACGAGCTCATCGACAAGGTCGAGACGGGCTACGTCAACGCGCCGCAGACACCCAACGCCGGCTCCGCGTCACAGGGCAAGGCCGTCTCGCGCTACGCCGTGCAGAGCGTGCACATGCGCGAGTGCCTGGCCGAGTTCCTCGGCACCTTCGTCATGATCGTGTTCGGCATGGGCGTGAACAACCAGGTCGTGAACTCGGAGGAGAAGAACGGCACGTGGCTCAGCATCAACATGTGCTGGGGCGTGGCTGTGCTCATCGGCGTCTACTGCTCCGAGGGCATCAGCGGAGCCAACCTCAACACGGCCGTCACCCTTGCTCACTGCGTGTACGGCCGTCTGCCGTGGTGGAAGGCGCCGGGTTACATGATCTCGCAGTTGCTGGGCGCCTTCTGCGGTGCCTTCATCATCTACGTGATGCAGTACCAGAACCTGAACGTGGTGGACCCGAACCGCGAGACGACGCAGGAAGTTGGTCCACGTACCCGAGCGACAACATCTCGAACTACACGGCGTTCTACACGGAGTTCATCGGCACGGCCATGCTGGTGTTGGGCGTGTACGCCATCACGGACAAGCGCAACAAGTCGGCTGGTCCCGTGGGCTCTCCGTTCGCGTTCTGCCTGCTCATCTGGGCGCTGGGCATGGCCTTCGGCATGAACACGGGGTACGCCATCAACCCGGCTCGCGACTTCGGCCCTCGTCTGTTCACGTTCTGCGCTGGCTGGGGCTCGAAGGTCTTTACGCTGCGCAACCACTACTTCTGGATCCCGATCGTGGCTCCGCTGTGCGGCGGTGTGGCGGGTGCGGGTCTGTACCGTGTGATGGTGGAGATGCACCACCCGCAGCCTCAACTACGACAGTAAAGCACGTTAGATAGAGGCCACAATAGAGTTAACCCTTAAATGCCGAAATTCAAATGTATTGGCAAAAATTACAGTACGCATGCACTTCTAAACATCATTCACAGTTTGTTTGATAGGTCCGTACTTAACAACGAGAAGATACCCCAGAATCAGATTCCAGACAACTTCAATTTGGATCCTTAAATTCGGAATTATTTTCGAACTTTGAATCTGCAGCGTAAATGGCTGGAGGTCGTGAGGGTCGAGGCCGAGGAGCACGAGGCTCTCAAAGAGGCAGGGGACGAGGCCCCGGGGGTACTGGCAACCGGAATCAAGGCGGCGGTCGAGGAAGGGGTCGGGGCAGCAGCCAAAGCACCGACTCAAGTCGTGGTCGTGGTCGTGGTCGTGGGGGACGGACAGGGGGAAGATCCAACGGACCATCACTCCCTCCGAACCCCTCAAGTATGCAGTTTATTCGAGCTCTAAAAAAGTGTCCGAACAACAGACTGAAGCAGCAGATCGAGCAGTTGGAGAAGAGCTGGCTCAGCTGTTGGCAGGACGTCGGCCATCTGCACTTTGATGCAGTCAAGACGCTCCTGTCGGCTCTAGCGCGTCTGCCGTTCTCTGTCTCCATTGCGCCCCCTCCGCTGCCTGCTATTAGCCAGGCGGTCAGCGCACTATTGAGCCAAATAGTGCGGAAAGCAGGAGGAGATGAAGATTTTGACGGCAACGATGACACACTTGAAGGCGTGGAGCTAGTGGAGAGAGTTGTCACGAGGTTGCTGAAGTTTACGTGGAGTGTAAAGCGAGGAGAAGTTAAAGACGCACTGGACGACATGATTGCAGAGGCGGACGGCAGTTTAAACGTCCGGCTGAAGACCCACCGACCTGTACGTAGTCGACTGACGGCGCTCCTGAGTGAGATTGAGAAGCCCTGGAGCATTAAAGTCAAGATACGAGAAGAAACGGAGGTTGATGAGAAACTGGTGGCGCAGGATTGGCGACATCCTTCGGTGGCGTGGCTGGCGGATGTCAAGAACTTCCAACCGGCTTTACTTCCGAGGCTGCAGCTCCGAAACTCCAATGAAGGACGAGTGTATGACAGCAGCGACGAGTATTTCACCACGATCGTGAAACTGTGGATCGGGATGACTTTCGTGGAAGGGAACAACGCGTTGCTGCCTCACTGTACAGTGAAAGTGGGCGACAAAGTGTGTGATCAGCCGCTCTGGCCGTTCCCGGGGAAGCAATCGTCCACGAACTGCAAGAACACCCAGTGCAGACGCAACTCAACTTTTGTGTGTGCCAACAGACAACATTCAAAGGGGTTATGCGATGGGTGTGCTACTGAGTACCAAAAACGGCTTCGAGGACCGCCGTCCAAGTACTCGTCGACCCACATCTACGACGGCTCCATAGCGCACGTGAAATACGACGGAACGATGACGATCGAGCAGGTCGCTTCGCGGAAACCTCCTTTGAACCCTATTCATTGGAGAACCACCAAGCGGCTTTCAAGTCCAAATCTCATTGGAATCGTGCGTCTTCCCAGTCGTGAAGCCTCGCTGCAAACTTGCGATGAGATCTACTGGGCAGAAATCATTTTCCAAGGCAAGAGTTTCGATGAGTACAAAGCTCGGGAGCACGGACGCTTGTCATTGCGGCTGCTCCAATACCTGGATGAACCAGGAAATGCGATGCTGACTCACAATCCAGCGGTAGGCGACGCAGTAGCGATCATCGATTGCCAGACGTTCGTTCCCGAGTTCGTTCCAGTGTTAAAAGCTTTGGAGATGCAACGCCAGATGCCGGTACCTTTCCAAGAGGGTGCTCTCTTGAACCTTTGCGAGCACAATACCTTTGGCTCAAGACCTGAACCAGATGAAGGAGACCATCGCTTTGAAGACGACAGCGACTATGACTATTACAGCGACTACGACGACGATTTGTATCCCACTACGGATATCAGCAGCTTGTCCACCCGAGAATTGATCAGGAAGGTCATTCAACTGTCATTGCTCGACCCCATCATCGATATTCGCCGGGATGGAGGACTACGCAACGAATTAGAGACGAGACTGTTACAACTCGTAAACAGCGCGACGCTTGATCCCGGTCAATTGAGGAGTTTTACAGAGTCTTTGATGTACCCGGTGCACTGTACGCAAGGTCCACCTGGTACTGGGAAGTCGTACTTGGGCGTCGTCGTCGTCCGCGCGTTGCTCATTATCCGTGACTTATGGAAGCGAAAAAATCGAGACGTTGGCGACCCTCCTATCCTGGTACTTTCGTACAAGAACCACGCAATCGATGAGTTTCTACTCGACTTGCTGCGGTCGGAGCCTACGCTGGACCACGGCCCAAGACGCAGACAATCGTTTGCCAAATACTACGCTAACAACGGATTCAAGAAGCTTATTCGCATTGGTGGAGGGTGCAATGAGCCGGAACTGGAGCCGTATCGGGAGCGGAACGCCGCCTTCTCAGACCCCAGGGTACGCAAAGCCTCAAAGCGCATTGAAGAATGTCAAGATCTACGAGAGCAGTGGCACAAGTTTCGAGATTGTTTTTCGCCAATTTTTGAAGCCCAAGCTACCGTTGCTGGTGGTACGAAATCTTTGACTTCTGACGAGTGGAAAATTGTGCAAAGCGCAGTTCCTGCTGCAGCATCAGCAGTGGCAACGCTCCAAAAACTGTCCGATAAGAACGACGATAAGAGTTTGGAGGCTGACACTGAAAAGAAGCCTGCAACAGATTCTGCGCCTGCTGTTGCTGAAGCGGAAGCTGCTTCTCGTCTTCAGGCCGTAACAACCGTACTGACGAAGAAACCTTCTCTGACTAATTCGGATATCGCGCGATTATACGAGGGCATCAAACACTATGACCCCGCCATCGACCCTCTAGAAGTGCTGTACCGGTGGATGTCGGGTTTCTGCCCTCTTCCTGCGTGCTCGTACTCTGAATCCTGTTCGAAGGTGTGCTGTGACAAGAGTCGTTTTTGTGAAGAACATTCGTGCAAGTTTACAAGTGACGGAGAGCGGTTTTGCCTAGGCGAAGTGGTCCTCAAGCGCTCGTTTTGTCAGGAGCATTTGTGCTCGGTCGACAAGTGCAAGAGTTGCCGGGTCACTGAGGGTCAGTCCTATTGTGAAGACCACGCTTGTTTTGTGTGCTTGGTTCGCAATGAGCCAGCGGAGCTTGCTACGGATGAACCTCCTCGGAATGCGTGCGAACGCCACCCGCTGTGCTGGGCCCTGGACGGTATGTGCTCCGAAGTTGCAGAGCTAGACAAGTCTTACTGCAAAGCTCACATTGAAGAGCTCTTCTGCAAGTGGAAATCGACGGAGGGTGAGTCCTGTGAAGAGATTGCAACCTCTGGACAGTATTGTGGTAGCCATCACGCCGAAATGCTGGCAGAAGCAGCTCGTGCCGCTAAAAAGAGCACCGGCAAATGCCAGGCGCTGACGAAGAAGGGAAAACCCTGCAGAGGAAAACCGTTACCTGCCTCGGAGTTTTGCGCAGATCACGTGGGTCGTAGTCATTTACCTGCTGCACAGACATCTGAGCTGACGTTGCCGAAATTTGAAGTCCAAGATGAGCCAAAAAAGGCTGTCGATCGGGAAGAAGCAACTGAGAATGACCAGTCGCCTCTACCGGACCTTCCGCCTAACACCAAGGAGTCGGAGAAAGCCGAGGCTGACGCACAGAACGATGATGTTTGGAGCTTGGATAGTGACGTGGAGGACTTTGAAGACGCTGTCCAGTACGATAATGAGGATGAAGTGGAGGAGTCGGAACACTTGCAACATATGCGCGACGTCTACGAGGTCGGAGATGATGAGATCGACGACGAGTCGGAAGGAGAGGAGGAGATCGAGGAGGAAGAGAAATCTCCGTGGGCAGCTCCTGATCAGCAATTGGCTCGTTCCAGTGAATGGCATTGGGATATGACACTTGAGCAGCGATGGAACGCTCTCTTTTCAGTGTTAGACCTCTGGAATGATGTTAATTCTAGTCTACAAAAGGCCTTCGGGAACCACATTGGCGATCTCAAAACGGAACTGCAACGAGAAATCCTTCGTGCGAACTCGCGTGTGTACGAGGGCAAGTCAGTGATTGGAGGGACGATCACAGGATGCGTAGCAAGACTGGAAGCGATTAGAACGACTAACCCGTTCGCCATTCTGGTCGAAGAAGCCTCGGAAGTGATGGAGCCACTGCTGGTTTCGTGTTTCAGCTCGTCGACACGGAAGCTGGAGATGATTGGCGACCACATGCAGCTCCAGCCGTCAGTAATGGGCCGGATCGACTTCGAGCGAGTCAACAAGATCAACATCTCGATGTTTGAGCGACTGATTAGTGCCCCCCACGGCAATGAAGTTCCGTCGTCGGTGCTTTCCATCCAACGTCGAATGCGCAAGAGCATCTGTGACCTAACTCGGAACTTTTACGACGAAATCACGGAGATCGTAGACCATGCAGTCTGTGGAACGAAGGTAATTGGTGGAGCCAAGAGGAAGCCAGGAGCCCTTCCGCTTTTGGATGCTTGTGAAGGAGGAGGACGCGAAGTTCCGGGGCTGTTGCCGCATATTTTCTTCTGGTCGCATTCAGGCAGACAAGAACGAGCGTCCGTCGGTTTGTCCCGAGTAAACAAGCAGGAGGCCGACATGGCGTGTAAACTGGTAAAGTACCTAACGCACTGTGGGGTACCAGCCAAGTCCATCGCAGTTCTCACTCCGTACAAGGGGCAATTGATGTTGATGCGGAAGATCCTTATGAACATGTACGGACTGAAGATGATGCCTAAAGGCGGCGGTCCAGTTTCTCCATCGTGCACGGTATCGACGGTGGACCGATTCCAAGGTGACGAGGCCGACATTGTTATTATTTCGCTGGTTATTGATGGCAAGTCTCGTACGCAGTTTGTGAAGCTCCAGAACCGGATGATCGTCGCGCTAAGTCGAGCACGTTTGGGGATGTACGTTGTGGGTAACGTCGAGTACTTTGGAGAGGCGACCCCACACTGGCAAAAGACGCTGGGTCTTCTCAGGAAAGACGCCGAGTCCGACAACTTTAAACCAATTGGGTGCGCAACATACGCTAGAGTCCAGATTGGTCCTGCCCTTCCTATTTGCTGCCCCGAGCATCGAACTTCTAATGCCTTGGCGAAGGGAGAACGTGACTTGCAGCTTGGATTTTGTAAGGTGGTATGTTCTGTAAAGCTTGTCTGCTCTCATGGATGCGGTTTGAACTGCCACTGGCCGAACGTGGATATGCACAATAAGAAGTGCAGCGAGGACGTCGAGTCTCCGTGCTCTCGCCACCCGCGGGTGCTTAAATGCTCGTCTATCACGGGTTCTCAAGGAATTTCCATTACGGAAGCTCTTAAGAAGTACCAGTGCGATGTCCGAGTGGATGTGAGCTTGCGTTGTGGCCACAGTCAGAAGATGGCTTGCTTCTCTCACACTGAAATTGAAGCGCGACGTAAGCCCTGGCCTGTGTGTAACAAACAGGCGATTGCGCCTTACCTGTATCCTGAGTGCAAGCATCTTCTCACGTGTACGTGCAGTGAATTCGACCGATATTCAATGGGGCTGGCGCCTCCGTGCACGGAACAAGTTGAGTACATGCCACTATGTCAGCACACGGTGACGCTGACATGCCACGATCGCCGGGACTACACGTCTAAAACGCGTGCATTTGTCTGTAAAGAAAAAGTCAAGGTGGCACTACCCAGATGCGGACACGAAACAGTTGTGTCCTGTACAACCGCGGAAACTTTGAAGCAGTGGAGTGGAGAATCCTGTGTGACGCCGAATCTCGTCAAAGAGGGCGAGCTGTATGGTCCGAAAGACTACTTTTGCAAGCGAAGTGTAAAGTTCCAACGGCTCTGTGGCCACCACGAGACAGTCCGATGCGAACGAGCCTTCGAGTTGGCTCAGAACCCTTCGCGTTGTCAAGAACCTGTTGTGGTGTCGAATCCCGAGTGTGGGCACGACTGCTCCACGACGTGCTACGAGGCCAAACAACTGTCCGACAAGGTCGGGCGAACCTTTTGGGGAATCCTACGAGGAAAACCGTTTGATCCTGTGGAGACTGTGCACCAAGGAGATCCCAGCAACTATTTAAACTTGGGTCTGGGTCTTCAATGCAACGATGAAGTGACTTACGTTCACATCTGCGGTCACAAGCAAAAGTTGAAGTGCAGCGATGCCCGTCACGCCCCTTTTGTGTGTGAAGAACAAGTGGTGAAGGAGCTGCCAGTTTGCGGCCACGTCGTGCGTCTTCCTTGCCACTTAAGCGCGAGTTTGAATGAGTGGCAGCCGTGGCAAGTGCAGTCGCCTCAAATTCAGCTTCTACACGAAGATGGCGTGGTGGAAGATACTCTCCCCGTTCCTGGATCTCCCCCAACTGCGCTGAGGTCCATACTAAAATCGTGTACAGTTCCTGTACGGTTCCGTCGGACGAGTTCGTGTGGACACGATATCGAAGTCAAGTGCTGTGAAGCGTTTAAATTCCTTAAAGGGAAGGAAACACCATGTCCATGCGAAGTTCAGGTCCAGAAGCAGTTGAACTGTGGCCACGAGGTTGCGATGAAGTGTTCGGATGATGTTGACAGCGTGGTTTGCCAGGAGTCAGTTGAGAAAGGCTGTTGGAACTTTGCTACATGTGGTAGTAGCGTTGCTGTGTCGTGCACAGTGGCAGCGGATACTGTTCAATGTGCCACCGAGACGGAATGGTTCTGCTCTGAAGGACACTCGTTCCAACTCCGACTGTGCAGCAGAGGATTGCCATCGGACTGCCCTTCGTGCTCGACAACACGCTTGGATACGGAGATCAAGAGCGCTGAGCGCGTTTTAAGCGACAAGAAGCTGGCTCTTTGGGCTCCGGAAGCAGCTCGCTTCCTCCCAGAGATGACTGGAGTGACGCACATCACCATGAGCTTGGAAAGCAAACGAGACTTTTTGATTCGGAAGCTCAAGCTGCTGAGGAGGTTCAAGGATGGACTGACATGGACGGAATGGGCTAATCCGCTCTTCTTTCCTGTGGAGATTCCTGTATTCGTGGAACTAAGTCGGAAACTGCAGAACCAGCATATTGACAGCTTCGAGATGAAGGATTTCGGCAGTTTACAGAATTTTAACGGCATTGAGGTCTACGAAGCGACCCAGGAGAATTTGCACCGAATTGTAAGTGGGGGTAAAGCCGTCGTGCTCTTTGGCTTCCTCTACACAGCGAAGTACCTGACGAATCCTGTCGATATCCCAAAGAACAAGGGGATGAAAGACACGAAGGTACGCAATTGGGTCACTCGGCAGGTCTCACATGGGTATGATGCTCTGTATCGTGACGTGAAGGCCGGAAAGAAAGGTGGCAGCTGGATTGTGTGGCATCCACACGCTCTGTTCCCTGTCCATCGAGTTGAGATCACGGATACGAACAGCGACGACATTTTGACGTATCTTCCGGAGAAAACACAAGTACATCAACAAGATCTCAAGATTTCGTTCAAAAAGGCCGCCGGCGTCACTAAGCACGAGGAGGAGTCCACTCCAGTGTCTTCTGTAGTATCGGAAGAAACGATTGACAGGCTACGACTGCTATGTGCATCGGTGAGTCCATTGTACGAGAAGCTGAACGTGTGGTATCCATGGGACGGCAAAACATTCTCTACTGGAGCAAGTGAGGTGATTCCGCAGAAAATGGAGACGACTCTCGCTTCCAAGTTGAGTTTTGTACCAAACCAATTTGCCGGTTCAACGCAGCAGGCCAAGACACCTTTTGGAGGCATCAAGTACTTACAAAATCTGCAATCTCAAGAGAAGTTGAAAGAGGACGGAGACTTATTCTTGGCTCTGGAGCTTCTCGCTGTCCGGAAGCTGGATACCAGTGAAACACGCGTGAAACTGGAGGAATACGTGACTCGAGTGTGTCGAGAGGAAGCGGGTTACGCCCATCCGCTCGTAATTGTAGCAATCGCTCGTTTGGCATCCCGAGTCAGTAAAACCCAGTCACCAGGCGTCCAGCGCAAGCTCCTTAAGATGTTCACTTCGCTCTATCCGGAGGCCAGTGAAGTATGGCTGGATACGACGGAAGCTACGCTGATAAAGACAGTGACCAGCCCAACGAACGCCGTCGACGCTGTTGTTTCAGGATCATCCGTGAAGGACAAGTGGAAGATCTTAAAGTCTCAATACGGCTGTCGCTCCGAAGCGATGGAGAAGCTACTGAAGCTTGTTGGACTCAAGAAGGTGAAGCAAACAGCAGTGAATCTTTTCAAGACTGCGATGGCTCTCCAGCAAATGTCTCCAGCTCAGCGCAAGAAGAATTCACTGGTGTTTAACTATTGCTTCTTAGGCAATCCTGGTACTGGTAAAACTACCGTCGCGCGGTTGTTTGCCAAGATTCTGAAGGACTCCAAGATCCGCCCAACCAATACGTTCGTGGAGTGTACGGCGCAGAAATTGAAGGACGAAGGAGCGGATGGGTTCCGCTCCAAAGTAGAGCAGGCAAAAGGCGGCGTCTTGTTCATTGACGAAGCGTACGAATTGGATCCCAAGGGCGATTCCAAGGGGAAGCCGATTGTAGCCGAGCTGTTGACGGCGTCTGAAGACAAACGGGAGGAGATCTCCGTCATTCTAGCAGGGTACGAAGAGGACATCCAGAAGAAGTTGTACGCCTACAACGACGGTCTAAAGTCGCGCTTTGAGGAGGTTATGTTCGAAGACTTTGACGCGCAGGACTTGGAGGTTATTTGGGACGGGATGGCGAAAGATCGGGGTTGGACGTACGAGAAGGCCATTGCAAAGGTGGCGATGCGCCGTCTTGCTAAGAGTGCAGGGCGTAAAGGGTTCGGTAACGCGCGTGCGGTGCGCAAATTGTTCGAAGGAGCTGTCAAAGAGGCGATGGCTAGAGAAGACTTTAACGGTGAGCTCAAGTTTCAAACGGTGGATTTACTTGGAGAGCGTCCGTCGACGAACCCAAAACTTGCGACTGTGTTGAAGGAAGTAGAGGAGAAGACTGGGTGGCATAAAATCAAGGAGGAGATGAAGAATCTCGTTCGCATCAGTGACGAGAACTACGAACGAGAGCTCAAGGGCCAGGAACCGGTCGAGGTCTTCTACAATCGGCTGTTCTTGGGGAATCCAGGGACAGGCAAGACTACCTGTGCGCAGTACTATGGTCGTCTTCTGAAGGCGCTTCACTTCTTGAGCAACGGAGAAGTGGTGAAGAAGACGGCGGGAGACTTCATCGGACAATACATAGGCGAATCGAAGACGAAGACGGTGCAGATCTTGAACATGGCACAGGGAAAAGTGCTCGTTATTGATGAGGCTTACAACCTGAACGACGATCAATATGGCAAGCAAGTGCTGGATGTACTGGTCGAGAAGGTGCAAGGTACTGAAAATGATGACTTGGCTGTCCTTCTCATTGGTTACGAAGACGAAATGCTCGAGATGTTGCGGACGCAGAACTCAGGCTTGATGAGGCGGTTCCCTCCGCAATACGCTTTCCACTTCGAGGACTACACGGACCACGAACTCCTGGATATCCTCGAGTGGAATTGCACGAAGCGAAGTGTGACGTGTCCGTACGAAGTGGCCGAATCGTTACTGAAGCAGTTGGCCCTTCAAAAGACCCAGCCGAACTTTGGTAATGCTGGTGCAGTGGAACAATTGTTGAAAAGCGCCATGGGGAAGGCTATGAAGCGTCCGATGGTGAACGGAATGACGGTCTTGACTTTAGAGGACGTCGATGGCGAGGGCGGATCTGAGGAAGACAAGGACCCGATCAAGTTGCTGGATAAACTCTACCGCATGGATGAGATTAAGGAGCAGCTGATCCAGCTACGCAACGAAATGATCGTTGCAGACCGCGAAGGCTCGAAACTGCCGAAAGTCGGTCACTTTGTCTTCCGTGGGTCTCCAGGCACCGGTAAAACCACCGTCGCTCGAGTCATGGCAGAGATTCTTCATGGTATGGGGGTGTTGGCAACCACTAAGCTCATTGAGACATCAGGCTTGGAACTCACAGCCGAATATGTTGGCCAAACGAAGGAAAAGGTGAATGTAAAACTGGGCGAAGCGAAGGGCGGTCTACTGTTTATCGACGAAGCGTATGAGCTAGGGAAGGGGAAGTTCGGAGAAGAAGCCATGACGACGCTGGTCGCTGCGATGACCAACCCGTCGTACGTTGGGATGGTCATTATAATCGCCGGCTACCCGAAGGATATGGACCAGATGCTGGATCGCAATGTTGGACTGAAGAGCCGATTCACAAAGTTCATCGACTTCCCCGACTGGGAACCGCAAGACGCGGTGGTGTTCTTGAGTGAGAAGGCGGAGACGGAGAGCTTCGAGGTCGAGAGCGAGGCTGTACTATCGTTGCAGAAGACGTTCGTGGAGCTTAAGAAGCTGGGCAACTTTGGCAACGGGCGAGATGCAGTTCGGATGTGGAATGAATTGATGCGATGTCGGTCCCAACGAGTGGTAAAAGAACCGGAATTGGAGCGAACGATTACTGAAGATGACGCTGAGAAAGCAGGAGAAGTTGTTCTGGTTGCACGTCGAGGTGGCGGAGTGCCTGGAAAGGGAGTGTCCGCGGATGAAGACCCCATGAAGCTGCTTGATGAACTCTATCGTATGGATCAGATCCGAGCCCAGCTTACTCGCTTGAAGATGGAGATGATCGTCGCAGAGCGTGAAGGCTCCGACCGCCCCGAGATCGGTCATTTTGTCTTCAGAGGCTCCCCTGGTACAGGAAAAACGACTGTGGCTCGTGTGATGGCACAGATTCTTTACGCTATGGGCGCGTTAGCAACGACAAAGCTGGTGGAGACGTCGGGATTGGATCTAACAGGAGAATACCTGGGACAAACGAAGACGAAAGTGACAGACAAGCTGGTTGAAGCCAAGGGTGGGTTGCTATTCATCGACGAAGCTTATGAGCTCGGAAAAGGACATTTCGGTGAGGAAGCGATGACGACGTTAGTGGCTGCAATGACAGATCCAGTGTACGCTGGTATGGTTATCGTCATTGCTGGCTACCCGCACGACATGGACACGATGCTCAAGCGCAACGCTGGTTTGAAAAGCCGCTTCACTCGCTACATCGATTTCCCAGACTGGGAGGCAGAAGACGGCGTGGCTTTCCTCAAGGCAAAGGCGGAGAAGGAGGAGATTCAGCTGGAAAGCGGAGTCGAAAAGCTGTTGACGAAGACATTTACAAAGCTCAAGAAGCTCGACGGCTTCGGAAATGGTCGAGACGCTGTCCAATTGTGGAAAGATTTGCGTCAGTCTCGTGCACAACGCGTATTCGATACGTCTGAGGAAGTACGGACCATAACGATGAAGGATGCAGCCATTGCAGGCAAGATCATCCTAGCTGCTCGTCGCCCACCGAGGGGCTCAGTGCCCTCGCAGTCATCGGCCCCCAGTGACATGCCGATGTTTATGACGCAAGAGCAGCAGCCATCAGCAAGGAACGAGTCGATCCAAGAATTTGAAGAAGAAGAATTGTCACTTGACAACAAGTTGGAGGAGAAAGAAGACATTTCCGTTGCTGAGGAGGAACCTGAGGACGAAGCTGAAGAAGATGCCGAGGAAGAAAATGTGGACAAGAAGATGAACGAGGAGCGAGATCCTGGCGTGTCGGACGAGGACTGGGAAGAGCTCGAGCGTGCTAAGGAAGCGCACGCGGCACATCTCGAGTCTTTGAAACGTGCTAAGGAGGAGCACGCGGCACACCTCGAGTCATTGAAACATGCCCGGGAACAGAAGAAGATTGAGGAAGAAAGACGCCGCGCTGCTGCCATTCAGGAGATGTTGGATGAAGAAAGACGCCGCGCTGCAGCCATTCAGGAGAAAATCCGCCGGATCTGTCCGTGTCCTGCAGGCTTCAACTGGTACAAGTGTGACAGTGGTTGGCGTTGTGGCGGAGGCAGCCACTTTGTGTCGGACGCGCAACTGAACAGCCACTTTACGTGCTGAGGTTTGATAAAAATTATGAGTAGCTTGATGAAATTTATGAATTGTTTACAGGTAACCCCAGTTGGCCGCTGGATTTGACAGATTCCACAATCGATGAAATCACTCATTGCGTTATGGGCATCACACAATACGTTACTATCCTAATAGAGCTATGCTTACAGTGTTTACCAGGTGAACAGAGGTCCCACAATCGAGAATGTGTTGGTCCTACCGATTGATACACAAAGGTTAATTAGTCATTCTTCATTTCACTCCATCCCAGCCAATCTTATCGACATCCACTCGCCGCAATGAGAGTTAGCTTGCTCCACCCTCCCAACAGCCACCTGCTTTCTGACAACGTGATCAGCGCAGTGGTAACGCGGCACCCGAGAGAACGAGTTTCCTCTGAAAAGATGACTGTTCCACCTCCCAAACCTGATACGACTCTCAAACCAACAGGACACTCCAGCCTCAGCGTCCACAACACAAGTGACGACGGAATTGGTTAACGGCCAGGCGGACGATAACTCATGGAATTCTCTAAACACCGCTGAAAAAGTCCTCCATCTCAATCGACTCCGACGCAGAAGAACCCAACAACGATACAGGAAAAGGTTAGAGGACAAAACGTCGTCACTCATGAAGGACGTCGCCAGCCTCGGAGCTGAGGTGCAGCGTCTCGAGCAAAGTCTGCGTACTCCTCCGCGTGTGGATTTCGATTCAACGCCATGGAGAGTGGTGGTGGAGTTTTTCCGAGTTTTTCGGAACGGCTTGGACGTGCCTGAAGACATTCAAGACTCAGCGCCGCTTTGCTTGCCTGAAGATCATGATCAAAAGCGCTTTCTTCGCGCTACAATGACGCCGAGTATTGCATTCAATCACGGATACGGCGTGGATGCGGTGCTGGAGGACTGGAGATTCCGTTCGGCTCATCACGAGAAGATTGAGGTCCGCCTCGTTCGCTTGGAGCAAGGAGCCGAGAATCTGCTGATCGCCTACTTGAGCAACCTCACCACCGTCACGGAAACGATGTTGCGCCAGTCGTTGACCTGTGGTGATGGCACACTGCCGGGTTTTGCCTGGAAGCTCCTTGGGCGTCAACTGGAAGTTCCAACCTGCGTGCACTTCCAATGGAGTAATGAGAAAAACCGCTTTGCCTGCTCACTACGAAGCGGATATGCTGACATCAGTACTCAAGCTAGTGGGCAACCTAGAAGATGCGTCTACCGTCCTGAACAGCACGCTCGGTATCTACTAGTTCGCAGTTGAATAGCTGGTAAAACTACATAATTTATTTTTTTCTCACATGAAGCGTTATCACCGGTTTCTTGCTACACACTCAAGACGTGCGTGACTGGAGTTCTTTTTGTTTTTTGCAAGTAAGGTGGAGTTCTTCTTCTTTTTATTATTATCAGTAAATTTGATGACAACCAGAATACATATAGCAAAATATATGCAACACGGAGAGAAATGGTTTGCTTCGTTATTGAACGACATGAGGAGTTCACTAAGCCATAGTAATTGGCGTACTATGACCAAACTACCGTGCGTACCACAGTGCGTTCCGACACCTCTAAGCTGCAAACGACATGCGCTTTGTCCTAAACGGAGCTGGAGTCAGATCCAGTGGTCGTCGTTGTAGTAGTAGCCGCAGTCGACGAGCTCTTATTGAAGAGCAGCTTGTAAGCGCCGTACATGGCCTTCGGATCATCCGGTAGGGATGCTCAGTTTTCCGATAGGCGGTAAGATTCCGAAGGTATAGGCCACGATGATTAGGTAGAACGAGCAACACGTACTAGTAGGGGGGTTCTCACTTTGCTTTTTGCATCGAGAACGACCTTTCAAGTATCAAGCCAGTTCAAGCATCTATCCCAGTGCATTCAGCCATGCCTCCGTGCCGTCTAGCCCCAACGCTCTTGCCTTCATCGGACCAGTTCACGCGCCTGAATTGACGGAGTTCTGCTACGTTCGTGTTCGTGATGTCGACGGCGAGACGGCTATTGTGCACCTAGTTGGCCCCGATACCGACGACGATGGACACGACATTCTGGTTCCTGTCTCCACGCTCGAGCTCCGAGAAGTCGACGTGTCCGAGGCGGAGCTGTGGCCGGGTAGCTATATTACTCACCCGGTCGCATTTATTCAGCCGAGCGGGCCGGGTACAGGACAATGGGCATACGGAGTAGTTGCCCGCTACGAGGTCAGCGCGCTCGGCACGTGGCTAAGTGTCATACATGGAGAGCAGACCGTATCGGTGGCCCTAACCGAACCCCTTCGTGTGATCAAGGCGGACCCGATTACCTATGCACTACAGATTGGCGCGACCGTCTCCGACATGGTTCTCAACCCAAGGGAGCTCCTCCAATAACAAGACGCCGCTATCAAGGCGTGTCGGAAACGCAAAGGTGACTCCGTAGTCTCGAGTCGATCTGCACTATCTGTTCCCTTCGCACCGGACGAGCTCGTGATATTCGTCCGCCCTCATGACCTCACCACAGTCATGGTGCGTAGGCAACACGTTCTGGACTGCCTGACTGGTTCACGCAAGAAAAACACGCTTGATTTATATCGAGACCCCCAGATAACTGCTCCTGTCGACGAAGCAACGACAGAGCACGGCCAGAAAGAGACGCAGCCTCTCGACGACCTACTTAGCATCTCCAGCACGTCGGAGGAAGAGAACATTCAGGAAGTCCGCACGCTAAACCGCACGCTAGGGAAGCGACATCGAGCTCGTGGGTCTGACGATGGCGAGGTCGGAACAAGAGGGCTACGACCCGACAGCGATAACGACGGCGGACGCGGAACCTTTCGACCATCACCAACTCAGCGCCGTGTAAGCAGGACGGTGCTGCACCCTCGTTTTCAAGGTAAGTCTGCACGTTACGTTTTGGAGCGGATGCAACAGTCAGGACATACGTCATTTCGCCGGCTTCCTCCAGTTTGCCGTGGTCTCTGGGAATTTGGCTTCTTAACGCGCGGTCTCTCGCTGATGCACTGCCGAACGACAGACTTGTGGGATCAAGTCCAAGCCCAGGACGCTAACGTCAGCTATACAGATTTCTCTGAACGGAATACGCTACGTCCAGCACCGGCAGCAACCTCGCGTTCTGACGTGAGCACCTCCCTCCGCAACTTGCGTGTATTTGCACAAGAGTTCTATTCCGAGGAAGTCGTCCTTATCATCGACACAGCGATTGCTTTTGTTGATCGATACAGAGCTATCACCGACTCAGACGCGACCGGTTGGAAGCTAATGGCTTTCTGGATCACTAGCAAGTTTGGCAAATTTCGTAGCTATGTGGTCGCCCGTGATCTCATGAGCGCTCAAGATGTGCAGCTCGAATTCTCCCGCATCGACGAGGAGCTGCTAGAGCTAATGGACCTGCGTCATTCCCACCGTGGCGCCGACTCCATGCCTCATCGCGGACAGCAGAACCAAGAAACGACTCGACGCGTAGAACGCCAACGCCGACAGTCAACCGTTCCGGCAGCGGTATACGCAGCGCTTCCACGCCAGGGCGATAAGAAGCTGTGTATGAAGTGGATGTCTGTTCAAGGGTGCTCAGGAAACGGTCACGGCGGCTGTTTTGACAGTAAGCGAGCACACTTCCGCCCGAAGGAGTTGCCTGACATCGTCAAAGCGCACATCACTGAGAAGTTTAAGGGCCTCGCAGCGGAACCGAAGGACGAATGAATTCCAGACAGTCAGCGACGGCACTACCGCGTTAATGCTACACGCCCTGGTGCACGCCCATTCTCTATGTCGTCCACGTTATCCCTACTTCAGCGGCTGGCCGACGTCTCTGACGTCGACAGGCTTGCTCATCTACACTCATTTGCATCAGCATTCGATCTCGCTTTGACGTCTTCAAGTCCCCAAGAGAATACTATCGATACGGAGTTCGTCAAGTTCCTGTCTGATCTCGCTGTTCGCTCTCAGTCAGCATTGCCTGAGTTCGTCCGACGCGTTCGCGGCCAAATGGTCGATGATGGCAGACCAAACAAGGCTCTATACGAAGTCCCAATTGAACCTACCTCCTCGAGCAGCGACGCCTACAAAAGATGGAACGGTATCGTTTGCGACGGCGTTCAGCCTCAATGGAACCACCTCAAGCCTCGAACGCAACGATGTCGTCCGTCCAACCACAAGAGTTCAGGTGTACACGCTGCCGCTGTTCGGCGGCACATCCGGAAGGGCCAACGAGAAGGCCGATATCTAGTGTTCGACGAACGCGTGCTAACTCTCTGGCCGGAGCTGTTTATTAGCCCGATCGGTGTGGTTGGCAAGGGCGACAACGATACTCGCATGATAAACGATTATTCATTCCCACGTGGGGCCTCTGTGAACGACTTCACTGACCGCACCGACTTCCCGTCAATCACATACAATCCCCCGCGGGATATTGCACGACGCATACACGATCTACGCTCACGACACCCTAATGCAGAGGTACTTCTGATGCTAGGAGACGTCTCCGGGGCATTCCGGCACGTGCCGGTACACGAAGATGCTGTCCACATGTTCGTCTTTCTCTTCGAAGGCTACGTCGTCATCGATCTCTCCTGTGGGTTTGGATGGTGTGGTTCCCCGGCCTTTTATTCTCTCGCTGGTACACTAATCAACGATCTCTACGAGCGTACTAGCGTCGCCGATGCTGCGAAGACCAATCTCGGACAGCTCCACGGAAATGTTTGGTGTGACGACCACACGTGCGTGGAAATCAACCACGGCTGTCGCTGTGTTATTGCTGACATCGCGCTACGACGCGCCATGGCCACGGTTCTCGGACCGGCAGCCATCAACGACAAGAAGTTTACGCCTTAGAGGCCACGCAACAAGGCACTCGGTCTACTCTCGGACACCGCAACGGGCACCGTATCCATCCCAGACGAGAAACTAGAGAAGGCACAACAGCAAGTGGCTTCACTCATTTCGTCCGCACGTGCAACAAAATCGGAGCTGAACAAGCTACTCGGGGTTTTTCGCCATATTACAACGTGTTTTTCCACCTTCACGAGCTTTCTACCAGCGCATTCACGTTGCGTCAATCTCCAGACCGCCGTTCGGGTCACAAGCACTCAGTCCAGATGTAATAGAAGACCTTCGCTGGTTTCAAGCAGTCCTTGCGAATAGAAGCCGGTTTAACGGGATTCCAGTGGCTCAATTCGCACTCGCTACAACCCCGAGTGTGCATGCCTACATGGATGCGTCAGGATCTGGCCTCTGTATTCTCGAACCGCAGCGACGCGAATCTATTCGGGTACAGTACACTCCTGACGAGCTGGAAGAGCTGCATTCGGGATCATATGCTAACTCCATCAACGTCCGGGAGCTTCAGAGTGCAGTACTGGCAGCGCTTTGTTGGGGGCGCCATTGGACAGCAAAAGCGTCCGAGAACACGACGTACGTGTGTTTCCATATTGACAACACCAGTGCTGTGGCATGGGCCTCTAAACGGGCGAGCCGCCACCCTATCGTGCAGCTTTACAATCGGTTGCTCTCGCTTGCTGAGTTTGAACACAAACTGGCGTTCACAGCAGAACATATTCCAGGAAAACTGAATACGATGGCAGACGCGGGCTCGCGCGCGTGGAACAAGACGCATCCGCTCTGGTGTACCTGGACTAACTTATCCTCTTCATGGCTACAGGTAGAAGTTCGACCTCCTTTCGACAATCTCTCAAACGTATGGGAGCAACTTTGTGCGGTGCAGCCATCGCGCGGACTACAACACGCAAGTACCGTGCTCACTGGATTCAATGGAGAGGCTTTTCCAAGTTCCTGCGCTGGTCGCCGTGGTTGAACAAGTCAGATCGGTCGAGCTCTAAAAAGCTGGCATATTTTGCTATTTACCTCTGGAAGTATGGCTGGAACACATCCGGTCGTGGCAACCAGTACCCAACGATACAGTCGAAGCTCTCCAGTGTGTTCTGGTATCACCGAAGATATGTGGACGTTGACCTGTCTCGCTCACCCCTACTTCGGGTGCTACTACAAGGAATTAAACGCCTTTCCGACTCTACCAAGAAGAAGATGCCCGTGACGCCCGCATTTCTCCGGATCCTTCGTCGGTCTCTTCATTTGAATCGCCCACGAGACCGTCTACTCTGGGGCAGCGTGCTTCTCGGATATTTCTTTCTGTTACGACGGTCCGAGTATCTGGTGGTTGGCCGCCACCGGTATTTCTACTGTCTTAAAACTAAGGACGTCTTCTTTACGGACGCCCTCGGCAATCCGGCCACCGCAGACATGGCTACGGCAGTGACTATCGGGCTGAGTGGCGCTAAAAACGACCAATATGGGCGGGGTGCGTGGAGAACGATGCATCAGTCTGGGGATCGATCACTGTGCCCAGTACGCGCTCTGAAGCACTTACTTCAAGCTCGCCAGGACCTAAGAGCGACGGACCACAAGCATCTTTGTGCCGATCTGACAGCTGAAGCTGTACGCAAAGCCCTCAAGGACACGGCTAGACGGGCAGGTGTTGACTCTACAAACTACTCGACACACTCGCTGCGCAGCGGCGGTGCCACTGCTCTGCTTTCCGGTAAGGCAGACAGCCTGTCAATTAAGATTCTGGGCCGCTGGGTATCCCGCTGCTTTGAGGATTACCCGCTACAAGCTGCTGTATCGACTTCAGATCTCTCGAGACGCATGATCTTTCCTCAACAAACCCGACTGCGGCCAAGCAACAAGCTCGGGGGCCGCTAGGCACGCCCTCGAGTTTGTCATACAAGCCCAATACAACACAGCAAATTGCCCCATCAAGATCTGGACGAGTGAGGAAAAACGCGCCTCCTGTAACACCCAGTGTGACCTTAACAAACTTGCGGAGACGAGGCCACGACTTAGGGTTCTTCTTCGCCACCCCAGCAACCATCGCCGATACCTTTCCTAGCGCGTCGTCGCTCAGTTGGGCCCCCTGTTTCGCACTTGCAGCGATCGCGATAGCTCTCTTTGCAGCAGCCTCGTCACCTTTTTTAACCGCCGTGAGGACCATCCTCTCAGCCTTCTTCATAGTGGCAGCGTTGTTAAGGTGCACCATGAATGATTCAGCGGCCTTTGCGACGTTGTCCTTGTTCACAGCATCCGCACGAAGACGGCGACCCAAAAAAACATTGTCTTCCCCGTCGTCGAATATTTCGAATCCTTTTACGAAAGTTTCGGCCTGGGCGAAGCTAATGGAGCACGTCACAACGGTGGCCATGAGCAGCGCGAAGAAGACGGTGAAGCGCATTGATGGGGTCCTTCTAGCGAGTCTTCGGGGTGGTAGCAGATTCGTGAATGACACGTACCAAAGTACCAGAGCCCCAACAAACCGCATGCGGTTGAATACCTACTGTAATAGATACGTTAGTATTAAGCGCACAGAGTCAGGATGACCGATCCGATTCACTTTCCGAGCACAGCTCAAGATCTTCGTGTTCTCCACCTGTCGGTGAAATCGGCCCCTCGTGGTACTGTACTGGCTACTTACTCAGTGCAGCGTGAGACCGTAACTTCCGGACACGGTTGGTTTCGTTGCTCTTGCCGTGGTAAAGCACGTGAACGATTAAAGTGATGTCTTAAACGTACACGTACGTCAACTCTTCATCGTGAAATATCGACTCTGCGCTTGAGAAAGCCGCTAGGCATGAAACATTCGAATACTATGAAGTAAAAGGCAAAGGAACTACGGAATGTACAGCAGTCGCTACTATAAAACCCGTTCTTTCTGATCCGCTTAGCTATCCTGAGCCAAGCGATGCTAGACGCAAGGCACTGGTAATAGCATAGGTCTGCAAGACGTAAGTCCAGCTGTAAAGTTAATCAACTTTTACCTACCTATCCTGGGCCAAGTCTATGAAACGTTTACAGACGGCGATATGTCTAGTCATCATGATTTCGTTATGCGGTCATCACTTGTGCCGTTATGCGCTGCAGTAGCGTCGTCGCCGTTATATATGCAAGTACTCTATAATCTTATCCAATCAATTTCTAGAACAATTCATTTTATGCTAATTCCAATTTCTTACACTTATTTCCCTCTTTTATCACTTCGTAAAATCGCCGCGGCCGAGATAGCAGTGACAGCTAACGCTAAACGTGATGACTTGTTGAAAACACATGACTAAGATAGTGAACATCACCTGAGGACTGCTCTTTTACACCCTGAAGTTTAGTGGTCAGCCACTCGACTGAGCATCAATCGGTAGGATCAACACATTCTCGATTGTGGGACCTCTGTTCACCTGGCAAACACTGTAAGCATAGCAATACTGTTGGAAAGTGATATTTATTGTCTCCTCAACAAATTCCGGGCGTGGATAGGAACTTGCCATTCCAAATTCCTCCACGGTCCACCACAAACTGCTCCATGTCTGCTGCGCTTTTTCAACCACCAAGCGGCCGCTACGGTTACGAGGCTGTTGTTATTCCTGTCCACGACGATAGACAACAGCGGTGCGTTTCTTCCAGCACCGATCCTCCACGGGTGTCTGCTTCTGCAAACGTCACTGGGTCTTTTGGAACTGTCAACAGTGCCGCGTTAAAGAGGAGGAGAGCCATCAGATCCCCCACCAAAATTTCAGACCGAGAGGGACAGTATGCATTGATTGCCAAGTTTGTCAAGTCTGGAGAGCGAATAACCCAAAAACAACTCGCAGAAGCTCAGAGACGATATGTCAAAAACCCAGAAACCTTGCTGTTCCTTCTGAAGAAGGATATTCAAGATCTTAAGCAAGACATTCGGGATCAAGAGGAGGTACTGAGAGAAAAGTATCAGTTATCAAACACTGTTGGTTCTCCATTAAATCAGCTCGTGGGCATTGTGACGGGATACTTCCGCTTGATCCGCCGTGGTTATGTTGCCGGTATCACTAGTAATTTGCTTGGTTTCATGCGAGAAGTGTCAGCCCCGGACGTGATGTTCAACATGGAATATGGCCCAGACGCCATTGAACAGCATTGGTGTTTGTCGCAGTGGTTCGGCAACGTGGAGGTCGAGGTCGAGGGCTTCCACGGGAGTCCGTGTCACTCTCTGGTTGTCATCACAACAACTAGAGTCACAATTACGAGGGAGACTCTGCGCAATGTGTTTCCCCATTTGCGCACAACCGACAACAGTGATCGCAACTGCACGTTAGTGGAACAGCTTCTTAACCAACGGCTTGTGATGCGCGGATCGATATCTTTCGACTGGGACGAATCGACTTGTCGCCTAGCGCGAATGTAGTCCCAAAGCGACATGCTGACGCCGATGCTGAACCTGCTGGGGATCTGGAGGACGTGGCTAAAGTTTTTGACAAGGCGCTGATTTCGTCAGAATTTCAATGGACAAGAAGTTTATAGCTCACTCAAGTTTGACACCGGTACCGGCGATCGCAGTTACCCAGCACCTTCTGTACAAGTTCCCGTCGCTACAAGTTAGAACCACATGGACGAGTTCTCTCTGCGGGTGGAGAGCATTCGCGTTTGTCGCGTCTGTCGACGGCTGTTGCGGATGATCTCCATCGTCACGATCGCTTTCTGCAGGAACTCGGGCACTTGGATGGTCTTGTCGGCAGCTCGTAGCAACGGCGGAAAGCCCATTTTCTTGGCCACCAAATTGCCCAACAACCGGGCGCAGCGGCCGTTGCCGTCGTGGAACGGGTGGATATAGAACACCAGCACGGAGAACGCGTAGTAGGCGCAGAGCAACGGACGCTGTTCCCACCGACTGGCGTCGTTCAGCGTCTCCAGGAGCTTGTCAAGCGCGTCCTCGATCTCTCCAGCGGGAATAAACACGCGATAGATCCGAGGCGAGGCGTATCCGACCGCCAGATCTGTACGCAGGACGCCCGCTTGTCCACTGGACGGTGGTAACAGACACCGGTGCAAGGCGAAGAGCTGCTCACGTGTGATGACGCACGAGGTATCGTGCATAATCTCGTTGATTACGTCCAGCAATTGTTTACGTGGGTTGTCAGAGGAGGAGCTTCTTCGAGGTGCGGGTGTATCGTGGGCGGCCCCGATGGCGTCGTACAAGTCGCTGGACGTGAACGTCGCAGGTTTCGCTGCGTCGCAGCAATCGGCCAGCTCTGCCTTGCGCTCGAACGCGTCGTACTCGCCTTCCAGCTTGCCCATTAACTAGAAAAATAAAAAAAATTAGAGTGTGTTCGAGGGAAAGAAGATCGTAGAGAGCGAACCTGTTCGATCTGACGATACACTGGAGATTTCGGGTTCTCGGCATGGCCAAATAGCTTGTCACCTAGTAGAAACGGGATGTTAAAACTCAAGTGAATGTCACGTACAGTACAGCAACCTACCGTTTAGAGCCTTGGACGTTTTCGTTTGGAACGGCGTTGTTTTCGGTGGCGGAGGCGTCGCTGGGGTCGGCTCTCGTCCAGGGTGAATGTGTCCTAAGTCCAAACCGCGTTAAAACTGTTACATCAAGATTAGAAATGACGAAAACCTTACCTGGTACGTTGTATTTGCACAACACGCAGTCTGTGTCGGGTGTGGGGGCAGCCTCGGCGGGTGGTGATGTCCCCGGGCCCTCATCAATCTCCATATCGTCTGTGTTAGTTGAGCTCTCACTGTCATTGGCGTTGTCACCACCGGCTGCTTGATTCTTGAGATACATTTCAACCTTGCGAGTTAATTCCTGGACATCGGTGAAGAGCTCCGCCTCCGTGGGGCTGACGGTGTACAGGTACTGCAGATAGTACTTGACATGTCCAAGCAGATCCCACTTGGTACGGATCCTGCCGTCGCACTGCTCGATCACGCGCTTTAACGACGAGTCTTCGCTTTGTTCCTGGGGTTCCCCATGTCCATGTTCGCCTAGAGCCTCATTAAAGAGTCCGTTGTGAAGTAACAGCACTAGCGACCGCAAAATCGGAACTACCGCTGCGTGGTCTTCACTGTTCATGGAGGTAGCCAACGTGTCCACCATGTCAAATAATCCCCACTCCAATGCAAGTGGAGTCGTATCACAAACGCTCACTGTCAAATGCATTGTTGTTGGTATTAGTACAGTGCAAGTAAAACAATAAAAACAGGTTAAACGTACAGTCTTCACGTCGAATTGACGAGTCGGTGAGTTCTCCATTCGCAGTGATGGCATTATCCAGCGTCTGGCAGTACTGGAAGCGAGGAATCCGCCCCACTCCGACGTTAGAAGACGCCGCGCTGAGAAGTTCCTGGCGTAAAGTGGATAAAATCATCACAGAACGAACCACTCGTTGAATCCGTTGCAACTCGTGCTGATCTTCAGCCAGGACGCGGTCCGAGTACCAAGACAAGACCGCAACCGTCGACATTTTGCAGATCATCGGGACCGAAACAACAGTCTGGATGCCGGCACGTCGAGCGTGAGGCAGCAGGAAGAACTGCGACTGCTGGGCAGTGTGGAGATCCAGCCACTCCGGGTGTTGTCCGCTAAAGACGCTTCCGATGTGCCCTTGACCCGGATCAACCATGATGATGGACGACACCTTCCTGTACTTTTGAATCGCATCGCTCCACAAGCCTGCAGTGTCGATCGGCTGGTTTTTAACTGCACGGGGGGATAAAAGTCCTCCTGGTTTGTGGCGCTGGACGGTCTTACTGTTCTTGTGCCAGATACTGTGAGTGACGAGGATGCAGTTGTCGTCGTCGTCCAGAACTGGACAGTGCACTTGGCCCATCAGCCACGGGTCCTTCGTCACCACTCGAAGGGTGAACTCCAGAGCTCCAGCTAATGTAGCATTGTCAATGTGGTCCACAGCGACGGTTGCTCGGAATCCGCTCTCTGTCGCGTGGTTCGCAATGAGGAATTTCGCCAGTTCATTGTGAGCAAAATCAACGGCATCCGACAAGGGCGAAGACCCCCATCGGTCCAGCAGATTCACGTTCGCCCCGCAGTCCACCAAGTACTTAGCAATCTGTAAATGGCCTTCAGCACTCGCCACATGCAGCAGCGTCCTCAGATCGTAGTCCTCCATGTCCGGACGTACAAGTTCCGGTACTAATTGCTTTAATTTCTCCATATCGCCCTGCTTGGTGGCTCGGAAGGCCAGAGCAATGTTCTGTTCGTCCTCACTGCTCTTCACCTGGCGACTCACGAGTTTCTTCTTCTGGTGGGCACGTAACGTCTCCGCAATAGCGAACTGCTGCTGCTCCAGTGCGATACTGATAGGCGAGCGTCCTCTAGTGTCCACCACATTAGTGTTCACTCCAGCGGACAGCAGCAGCTCAATGACGCTCAACTGTCCGTTCTCCACGGCAACATGCAACGAAGTGCGTCCAAGTTCATCTGTCACATTCACTCCCATCCCTCCAAGCCACGAGCTCTTGACCTTCTCAGCATTTCCTTCCTGTACAGCTCGGAAGAAGGAGGCAACGTCAGGACTGGACTTGCTCCTGCGACAGAACAGATCAGTCAACTTCAACATTGCCCTTTGGAGCGTTACTAGCTGTCACGTCACTGACCGTCTCATCCCCTCGGTCTCACCAGTCGACGGCAACTTATCGTCGAGCAGCGAAAGTTGGCCGCGTCCGATTGTGGCGTAGTTCTCGCGTTCCAGTAAGCGTAAGATGGCTACATTTTTGGTCTCGAGTGCGCAGTCGATGGGGGAGCGCCCCCAGCGGTCCAACAACTCGGGGTTAGCTCCACATTGGAGCAAATAGTCCACCATTTTCAATTGCTCGTCGCTCACTGCGATATGCAGTGGCGTTCTGACACGGTATTTCGTTAAAAAGGAGGTTAATTACGGTCTTCTGAGACTGCGGACGTACCGCTTGTCATAGTCAGCGGAGTTGACGTCGGCGCCGTGCTCCTCCCGCAGACGGCGCATGGCTTCGAGGTTTCCCTCGGCCGCAGCCCAGCACATGGCGGTGGAGTGCGGGGCACCAGGCTCCATGCTGCAGTCGGTCGGGAAGGTGGCTGAATGACCTGCATAATAGAATACTCAGATTGAAATTCTGATAAAAAAACCGTTATCCCATCTAATGACATGGTCATCATTTGATATGAAGTTATATAGTTCTTTTACCTTCAAGTTCTTGTCCCAAGAAACGGGGACTCCGGTCATCATGATTGTCATAGTCCACCTTATACTGACCATCCTCGTTGTTATCTCTGACTGACTCCCCCCCTTCTCGTTGATCTAACGTGGTTGCAGGTAGAGCTCTCCACTCAATGTTCACATCCAGATCCACAGCTTGCCTGTTGAGCTCCGAATAGCAGACTGTGGTCCACAAGTTACACTAGAGCAGCAACCCTCCACCCAAAGTCACATCTCAACAAGTGATACAGGTAGTGATGAACACGAGCTCACGCAGCCTTCTGTGACGTGTCCATGAGGTTCATTCTGCCTCGTGCATAGCGATCCCAAAAGATGGGGGCAAGCAAAGTCTCGTGTAAGACCTATATCCGCTTAATTCCGACGCCACGTACTTGCCAAGCAATTCCTCATCACTTTTGCATTCGCGTCCAAGAGCTCAGACCCATTCTCGTCCGTCATGGCCGCCCCCGCCTCCTCCCAGCCGCAGCTTTACATCTACGACCACTGTCCGTTCTGCTGCCGCGCTCGCGTCGCTTTGGGCCTCAAGAAGGTCAAGTACGACGTGATGTTCCTGGCCAGCCACGACGAGGCCACCCCCATCGGCCTCGTGGGCTCCAAGCAGGCCCCTATCTTGGTGCCTGTGGGGGAGAAGCCCTTCCCGGAGAGCTGGGACATCGTCAAGTACGTGGACGAGCACTACGGCTCTGGCCCCATCCTGAAACCGGCCTCGGGTCGTGAGGAACTGACCAAGTGGATCGACACGAACATGCCGTTGCTCGTGACGCTCTACCTGCCTCGCTTCCACGCCGCTCCTCTGCCGGAGTTTACACTGAAGGAGTCACGTGACTACTTTAAGAACAAGAAGGAGAAGAGCTTCGGCTCCTTTGAAGAGAACATCGCCAAGAGCCCGGAGCTTGTCAAGCAGGTCAATCAGCTGCTCAAGGAGCTCGAGCCTTTGCTGCACTCGAGCCACTCGGTGAACGCGGAGCTGAGCTACAATGATCTGGATTTGTTCGGACGTCTCCGCGGCCTCACGCTTGTCAAGGGTGTCGAGTGGCCCGCGAAGGTGCGCGAGTTCCTCGAGTATTTCTCCCAGGAGGGAGACGTGCCGCTATACGACAACGTTGTCAAGATGTAATGAGGCCGAATATGAAGCTTATTAGGCTGGTAGTCAGCTGAAGCTTTTAAAGGCACTGGCAAGTGCTCGGTGACCTCAATTGCAATTCAGCATGTCCACTTTGAGTGTTTTTTATTGCCGGAAGATTCACTAAACATTTGGGCTGAGATTCCTCTAAACCCACAATAACAATACAACGAGCGTAGAGAAAGCAGCGTTTATTCGCTTTAGCGGGTCGAACGTGCAATCCCCAATTTGGACATGTAGCTTGTTTTGCACTTGACGCTCTAGGTACAATCTAGATCATTTTTTTTTTCTTCTTCAAAGGATGAAGGTACATTGATGTCAAATCTAGATCATTGCCTACGAGTTGATGGGCTTGATGCGGCCATGCTTGGGTTTCTCCCTGTACATCTTCAGGAGCTTGCTGATTCCAGCCGACCACGCCTTTTGTTGTGTATGACTCATACTTCTCATCGCAGCAGCAGCATCGGCTAGAACGTCGTCAGCGTTAACTCCGACCCTTCTAGCCAGAGAGTGCAGTCGCTCGGGAGGGATTTTGTTGGTTCCGCGTTCTTCATCTTCGACCGTGTGGTGGCGCTTCCTTAGATTACGGTGGCTGGGCAGACTGACCGATGCCACGTTGGTGTCTGCGAGCGCACCGGTTGCCAAGAAGGCGGCGGCGACCACCACGAAGAAGTGAGAAAGACGCATGGGCGTTGGTTGTTGGCTGTCGGGGCTTGAGGCTTGATACGACACATCTCTAGGGCCATCGACACGAGTCTACAACGCCCCTCCAAATGACTCTACGAGTCCTTGCGTAACATGTGAATGGACTGTTCTCATCGCCCCCTGACCGGATGAGCAAGGAAACCAAAGGCTCCAAACACGCTCTGAGCCATTCTTCCGAGGCATTTGACGGCAGATTCACGAGGTACGCGGTGCGTCCAGCGGACAGGACGGACAGAACGGACTCGGAGGCTTGGTGTCGTGTTGCTTGACACAAATGAAGCGACGAAATGCACTCCCACTAACTCTTCAACGCGATTTTCAATGTCCCTCTCCAGAGTACTACCAAAGCTGTCGACACAAAGGTTGAAGCTCACCTTCTTCACCAAACGGCAAGAACACTCGTAGGTTCAAGAACGAAAGTTAGTCATATAAGGGTTAATCCGTAGAACGAAGCCGCTATCTCTTCTGCGAATGTTGCTCTGCACCAGCGTAAGGAAGATCAAGGACATTTGCACGTCGGATACTTCCTTGGAGAAAAGATGGTGCGGCTGGATCAATACACCGGGCAAGTCGAGGACTTGACAGACACCCCTCCTCTTGGCTCTTATTGGGCTTTCACTTTTGAAGCGAACTTCAGCGTGTGCAATGCCGTTTTCTCCGCATCATCCGCCGATAGCACACACGAAAGACGGTTCTCCCTCACTTTCTTTTCATAATCGTCGCGGCTCTTCAGGTCGTACTTGACTTGCACCTCGCCGTCCCACCACGCAGCGTTGGCAATCTCACGCAGCTTCTCAGCCAGCCCCTTCGACAAAAATGACCATCTTTCGTTCATGCCCGGCGCCAACACTCCACGGACGCACAGTGAGCCATCAAAATCCTTTTTGCCGTTGCGTTTCACGAGTTTCGTCACATTCCTTGTCATTTTAATTTCGTTCGTCACGATAGATTGGGCAAAGTGGTCCTCATCCAGCACTTCCCGTAGACTCACATACAATCGAATCACCTCATGCTTCTTGAACTTGGAAAGGCTGTTTGCCTTTTTGAACACGTACGGGCACGATAACTTTCGTAGCGCGGAATCAGGGAACTTATCGTCTTTATCCACTCGGTTCTTGACTTGCACCACGATGAACGAGACCTTTCCCTCCGGATACAAGGCACATCTCGGGTGAAGAATCGGAATAATAAGATCCGCTCCTTTTTGCCCGCGAGGAAAGGTGCCCCCGGCTCGGCGATCTAACAGCTTCCACAAAACGTCCTCCGTCGGTTCTTCTTGCAAATCCACGAAATGACTGAAGCAAACTTGCCAGCCGTTCCAGTTCTTCAGCCAGTCCTTGTACGATATCATAACGTCCTGCTCCTCACGATGCGGATCGTCGCCCACAAGCATTTCCACAAACTTCACGACATCGCAAAACCCCCCTGAGAAGACGAACATCCGCTTGTCGGCTGAGCCCATCGCCACCGCGTCCATTGCCAACAAGAGGAAGACGCGTGCCACAAGTTCGCCGATGTTGCCGGTGTCGATCACACCATTGAGCAGTATGGTCTCCAACTGGGGGAGGATGTCGGACTCCAGTGCAGAGGGCAAATTTATAGTAGGATTCTCGAACTGATACCACATTCTCGATGCGCCAAACGTCAGGATCGGGTCAGACACGTAGCCGCTGATCTGGGCGTCGTTCTTGTACGTCACGTAGTGTAAGACACTCATGAAGTCGGCGACCAAGCGCGTCGCTATCGGGCTGCTCGCATATGGACGCAGCCCAATGCGGCAGAACAGCGACGACACACCATGGAGTGTCGAGTCCGTGTAGCTCGCAAGGTTGTTCGCCTCAAGACCGATAAGCAATTTTCTGGCAGCGAACTCGGTCAGGACTTCCTTTCTATCCAGCAAACTCTTTTTAGTGTCGTCCATACTACGCCACAACGGCCGGCCCATCGACACAAGAGCTGTCCACACGTCTTCCTCATCGGTGGTCAACACTCTGCTTCTGCTTGTATTTTGATCAACAGTGTCAACATCAGACATCTTGGTATCTTCATCAGAGTCTGATCCAGAGATCATGATAGTATCGCCATCAGACATCGTTGATGTTGATTTAACACCCAGCATGATGTCCATGGTCTCTGTCAAGATGAACGGCGGGAATAGTGCCATATTCTTAGTAGCACTCAGCCGTGAAGACGGGTCCTGCGAGAGTGCCGGCACGAACTCATGTACTCGGGAGTTGGTGTCTACTAGAACCCCGAAAACGAGTCCTTTGGCGTTGCGTACCGTAGCTGTTTTGTTCACCTCTCTCAAAGCTCGACGCAGAATGTGGAATGCGTTTTCGTGAGCGGAGTTTTTATTCGTGAGCAGAGCCCGCGCCTCGTCAATAGCCACAACAAGCACCGGAGTGTTAAGAGCGTCGGATTTCTGCCGTTTCTCCTGCGGTTCATCCGAAAGCTGGACACTATTCAATTCGCCCGCAATAACCCCATCAGCTGTCCCGTTGATATCCACTTCAAACAGCTTCTTCCAATTTTCCCTTGCGTCCGAAGTCTCGACCGAGTACTTGAAGGCTTTCTCAAGCGCAGTAGTGAGATATTTTTCCGTGCAGATACCTGCAGGAAAAAGCCAGTCGCACAGTTTGGGCGTCGCGCGCGGGTACCCACTCGACCCTTTGATGTCGCGTGCGCAGACGTACAGCACCTTCATATCAAACGGGACGTTACCATGCTTGATAGGGTCCTCTTTCTCCGCCAGGCGTTTAAGGATTCGGCTCTTGCCGAAGCCCGAGCTTTGAGTGATGGTGACGTATGGTGCGTTGTACATTTTCTTGTTAACGACGTTGAAATACGTGTAGCAGCACCCTGCGAGGTATCTCTGGAATCTGACGTCCGCATCGCCCTTGTAGTCTTGTTTGAAAGCTTCGGGTACTAGTTTGCGGAGCTCCTGAGTGGCCTTGCTGTCAGAAGGTTGGCTCTGGATCACGCGTAGTTCGGCTATGGTGGCATCTGTGGCTGCATCGATGTCGGCTCTTGAGAGTTGGCGATTATAAAACTCCAAATAGGCGGCGAACACGGCATTTTTGATCAGGCTCTTCGTTATGTCGTCAATTTCGTGGCCGTGGAGCTGGTGCTCGTAAAGTTCCAACGGACGCTCAGAGACGCCCTTATCTTTCAAGGCATCGAACGCGGCACTTGACAGTCGCTGGACGCGCGTAATTGGGGCCTTCTCCTCGTCTTCCGTGCCTTCCATGTCCCCAGTCGTTGGGCCTTCTCCTCGTCTAGTTTTTTCTTCTTTGAATGGAGCTTTTTGTCAAAGAATCTTTGGGTTGAAAACACCAACATTGAATTAGCCAATCAGAAGACTTCAAATATAGTAGAATGAAAAAAGGAAAAGGAGTTGAACACGCAAAACAAAAGTATGCTAGCTAACATTTTTATGTTTTCGAGAAAAATCGATGCAAAGATTGGGCATTGATTTTCGTACTTATCTGATTTTTTCAGAAAAGCCAGTTAAAATTTAGCCTCAAACAGAAATTAACTTGAGCGCACCAATAAAAGCGCCGTAACTGATCTATTTAGAGGCGGAATTAGAGCCTATAATTAGGAGGGATCGATTCAGCTCATTTTTCTACCTCTGATTGGCCAGGTTTCAAAATTTTGTATTAAGCCATCAAATGGAGGCAACTTTTTCAGTTGGCCATATCGCAAAATCGGCTGAATAATTTGGGGCTGCAAATGGGCGCATCGGAAAGAGGAGACACTCCTCTTTTCAACCATGTGCCTAACTCCCACTTCAACAAATGGTTAACTAGCATCCTTTTGTTTTGCGCCGACTCAATATTATAGGTGCGGTAAAATTAGGAACACTTCGACTAATTACCGTTGAGTAGAAATTAGTCACACCACCGCCTCACTAAAATTGTAGTTTTAATACGATATTTCAATATTTTTGAAAATTATGAACTATTATAGCAGTACTTTGGCCATATAACCCTGCTTCAGATATTGAGAGTAAGTAGAAAACCACTTTATCTACATCTATATAAAACGAATTTGCTGTGAGGTGACTTAAATCTACGCGAAAAGGTTAAAATGGGGTAGTATTTTCAATATATCGTATGTGGGTGCCTGTTTTCGAAGTGATACTAATTTTGCGCACATACTAATTAACCCAAAGCCGATTTCTTGTTCACAGATATTAGTCTCACCTATGGAAAGGTCCTTTTTGAAAATTTTCATTTAAAATAAAATCTAACGTCTCAAATGTATATTTTTATTTTTTTACGATTTTTTCTGCCTAAGTCACATGATGCCGTCAGACTTTCTGCTGTATTCCTGACCTTGCTTTTTTGTTTCAACGCTGCAACCTCGCTCACAGATGCCACTCAAAGCGTCAAACATGGGATAAATATCTGGCATCCTTTCGGCACAGCAGAGAACGATGAGGTGCTTCACTGTACTAGTATCGTCCTCCTCTGTAGCCTACAGAGGACGATGAGGTGCTTCCAATGCTACTTACGGTCGAACAGTGGGTGGAGCAAGACATTTTGAGCACAATGATGTCGTTGACGGCCGCTCTTGAAGAGATCACAGCTTTGACACCGCCTAAGATGAGTGGTTTAGCTGATAAACTCTGATTCCAGTTCGGCAAAACCTGATAATTTATCTGATAAAAATGCTCAAGATCTCGCCCTCCAAAAAACACGCATTTAAAATTGATTTAAAATACACGACGTTTAAAAACAAAAAAATAAGACCTTTCCATAGTCTCACCAGGTCCAGGTGTCGCTAATTATGAACTCATACTATTTTTTCACACAGACTAAATTCCGTAGCCACTGTAGTGACAGTCACGTCGATATTCACTCCGTTATTCGTCCAATCATAGATCTCAATTCATGTTGTATTGTCCAATCATAACGAGTTGTACATTTGTCCGACGTTTTCGGGGATAATCGCGCTTTGCATCGCTAGCCTAACATTCACACAGGAAAGAGAAAATAGGGTTTTCCAGAAAAAGTCGGACAGAATGTCCGACGCGAACCAAATAGATGGGTACAATGTCCGACAGATTTTGGGGAAAGATTCTTAGACGGAATTCGTCGGACATTCGTCGGACATGTGTGATTCTGTATGACAAATCATAGTTGGTGCGATTATTAGGACACACAAAGGCTTTGAGTAAAGAGGACCACAAGATAGGAGGATGGCGACTGCGTGCTGAAGACGGAGTTTCGGGCCTCAAAGCTCGGAGAGGACAGAGACCCCTTCCGCGCGAGTTGCCGGGCGAGGCCTTGCCGGCTCCAGCAATGAGAGTGAATGCAGCGAGGACGAGTGAGCAGTTCAACCAGCTGAAATCGACGGCTCATCGTCGAGACCGGTCAACGAGACGGCAGACGTCCACGACAGGTTTTGAGGATTTCGAGCAGGTGCCTACGAAGCAGGAAGAAGCTCTGGAAGAGCCGTGTACATGTGCTCCTCGCCGGCGATGCCCTGTTTAGTATCTTCGCGACGGTTCTACAGTACTCGAGCAGCTACACGCATGCGGGGCTTTCCTGACTGGAGTCCAGTGGAGAGTCTCCACATGAAGTGGTGATGCCATCACGACAACCCGGAACACCGCTGCTGAATACCGATGCTGCGGTTGACCTATCCTGCGATCCCCCGCCACCGTTGGGCCAAGAGCGTTGGGCCAAGAGCGTTGGCTCCGCGGCGGAGCCTCCGCCGGCTCGTATTGGCGATGAGGAAACAGATAGCTGGGCACAGGGTGTCGATGCTGAGCCCTCGGCGCATACACGAAGGCGCTGACCCCGTCTCAGCATAATATATCTTGGGGCTGGATCTGCAGCGAGGAGCACATGTACACGGCTCTTCCAGAGCTTCTTCCTGCTTCGTAGGCACCTGCTCGAAATCCTCAAAACCTGTCGTGGACGTCTGCCGTCTCGTTGACCGGTCTCGACGATGAGCCGTCGATTTCAGCTGGTTGAACTGCTCACTCGTCCTCGCTGCATTCACTCTCATTGCTGGAGCCGGCAAGGCCTCGCCCGGCAACTCGCGCGGAAGGGGTCTCTGTCCTCTCCGAGCTTTGAGGCCCGAAACTCCGTCTTCAGCACGCAGTCGCCATCCTCCTATCTTGTGGTCCTCTTTACTCAAAGCCTTTGTGTGTCCTAATAATCGCACCAACTATGATTTGTCATACAGAATCACACATGTCCGACGAATGTCCGACGAATTCCGTCTAAGAATCATTTACCTTAGATCGTATGCGCAGGGACTTGACTTATAGTAATATTGAAGTAATAATTAATTGCAAACTAATAATAAACTAATATTATCGCTATTAGTTTAGCGGTATGAGCAAACATATGGTAATATAGTAGTTATTAGTTCAAAAACTGGCCACATAGTAATATCCTACTACTATCTGATTAATATAAGGCAATTGCAATCTTCTATCGAGTCTGGTTTTGGCGTTGGTTTCCACGCTCCTATCCAAATTATACCCAGACACGTGCAGCTCCATTCGTCGAGCATTGTGCGGTTCATCACACAGGACCGCTTTCAAATACAGTGCAGCCTTTCGTGAAGGTTCGTCGCGCAGAACCGAGCTGAAGAACCCCATGAAGTCGAACTTGCCTCATTGTCTGCTCATTCTTGATTTTTCCAGCAGCCAAGAACCCCTCGCTTTCTAGGCTGCTCTCCCTGTCGCCATGAAGTGTGCCAGCGTCGACTGCTCCTGTGCTGAGCTCTCCGCGATCTAGTCCCGTGCGGTGAGGACGATAAGATGATCTGCGGAGCTTCTATCCCAATGGCGACTGCTGGAACCACGCTATCGACGCTACGTGGCCAAGCGGACAAGATCTCGGAGAAAGGGCAGCAGCATGCTGTGGACTGGGTCGCAGTTGCTCTGCATCAGGCCCCTGAAAACACTACAACCTTGGACTGGCTGACTCCTAGGTTCGACGCTACTACTGGAATGTCGAGGCTGTCTGTAAGCACGTTGATATCCTGCGCTGGTTTCAAGAGATCGTATCCACCCTGTTCCCATCCATTATGGCACTAGCGCGCGTCTGGCTGGGAAGATCGCTGTCAAACGCGTTTCAAGAGAGCGTTTTTTTAAAGGCGGCATCGTGATGAGCAACCAGCCCACCCGAAAGGACAATCGCCGTGCCGAGATGCAAGCACAATCGGAAGGAGGTCCGCCGCATGGATGCTGGTAGCTTGTAAGGACATGCTCAACGCCCTGTGTGGTCCACACCTAAACGAGTTAATCTCGGTGATCGACATAGTAATACTTCAGTAATATTATCACTAATATTATCTTGTTTTGGTGGCTGATTTGAAGCTAATAGTCAGCTATTAGTTTGGATTTCGGTAGTATTAACTACTATAGTAGTTTGGAAGAAAATCATTCTACTATCAATCCCTGTACGGTATGCGAGCTCCACAAGTCTAAATGCTTGCTACCCGTCGCACAATTGCACCATTTCCGCCGTCAAGCCACCAAAAGCAATGATCCTCTAGGCGAAAACAGTCGAGTTGAAGCCGTTCAGTGCCCTGTAATCACCGAAGGGAAAATTGAAAACTGCCTCTCGTGTTGCCGTATCAATGTCGTTCACTTGGCATTCGCGCATTGTCGCTACCAAAAGATTACATTCGAGACAGACGCTCAGCAAAACGAATAAAGCAATACAGTGGTCATGATACAATTTTCATGGTAGACGTGTGCGCAGGGCAACTTGGCAGAGAAGTTGTTGGTCACATCAGCAGTTGCGAACACTACGTCCTAACTGTCGCTGTTGTTGCTGGTGTACGTATTGAATTACTTAGCAGAATTCTAGTAACCAAAGCCGATCTAAACACCAGCAACCTGACATTCTCTATACTACCGTTAGGTCTGATCACGGCTGCCACCTCTGTGACGCCCTGCGCAAGAAGAAGAATAAGTTGATTAACTAGTTACTGCGCTAGCTATGTTGTATCTACTGTGGCGCGCTGGGCAAGACGGTTGTGTATTAAGTAGTTATGGATGAATATGGAGATTTATAGGACTATACTTGATATTTGTATTTGTTTCATCTGGCCAATAGAAGAAAGCAAAAACGTTTTAGCCAATAAGATCACCTATCAAAAGGTAAATTAGCCAATCATTGAAGTTAGGGTTAGGCGAGTCCTCTAAGCCATCAGATCGGACGTATCACGTCCGATGTGCTCGCAAAATATATGTATGTCCAGCCAAAGAGCAAGTCAGTGACGTGTCATTTGCATATTTTGCATTTTTCGGACCAGCGTCATGGGACTTGACGAGCTGTAGTCTGGCAACACCTTGCGTGCCAAGGCAACTGCTATTGCAGCGTTCGGTAAGTTCCTAAAGGAAAAATATGTTGATGAGGATTATGTAAGCAAATGCATTGATAGTGACGAGAGTGGCAAGAGCTTTGTGTATGTGATGGATAAGTTCGGTATGTACTTAGCTTTTAACCAAGGGAAAAGGGTAAGCCGCTAGCTCGTAACACTGCAGTGCAGTACTATCGGCAGGCTAAGCTTTGGCTACTAGATCAGTTCCTAAGCATCGTGCTTCACTCGAAGCACGATTGCTGAAAATGGGAAAGACACTTGACAACTTCTGTATGAAGCGAGATGGTGGTGGTCTTGTATCTAAAGCAAACCCATGTACAAAGGCTGACTTGAAAAAATGTTGCTTTATTTGTATACTTATACATGTTCTGAAAGTGACTACCAGGATGCAGCTCTGCTGTGTCTCCTCTGGTACTTGTTCGACCGCGCGTCCGATTTGTCAATGGTCCGCAAGCAGAACATCTCCATCGATGTATCGAACGTCCTCTTCCTCCGGTTGGTGCGGGTGAAGACGTCCGAGGAGCAGGGGCTATCGCCCTTCCCGGATAGCGACTTCGCCACGTGCCCTGTACTCGTTATTGCCCTCGCCCTGATGGCACAAGCTGCTCCGTGCCCTCTGCTTGTCGGCAACCTCCTGACCAAGCCTCGCCAACAGTTGCCACGTTGGCACCTGACGTCCCGCTGAGCGAGCTCCTGAACGCGCCACCGGTGGACGCTGGTCTTGTTGCTCCTGTCGCGCCAGCACGCACTGACACGGCACCGACCATCTAAGCGCACGTTAACAGTTTTCTCGACCGCGTCGCACCGCTGGCAGGTGTCGAGGCTGCGTTAACCTCGCACTCCTTTCGTCGCGGCGGTGCGCAACACGCAAACGGCTGCGACGAAATGACTGCTCGCTGGATCTTCGACAAAGGCTCCTGGAACATGAGCACGACAAACAAAGGGTTCAATTACATCTTCAATACCAGCAAGGAAGACCACAAGATCGCGAAGGTGCTCAGTGGATACAAACCGAAGGCTGCGTTACCGCTCCTAGATCTGTCGAGCTTCGACGCCCAGACGCAGACTACGATCGCTGAAGTCCAGCGCCTCATGTTCTCGTCATGCTTCAAGCTGGAAACAGAAAGCTACAACGTTAACAAGAAGGCACTGGATGTACTTACCGCTTGCGTTGTCCGTCACTTCCCACTGCTGAAGGCTTTGAACCCTGGAAGCCCGGCCATTCAGCGCATCGAAGTTGCTGTACGCCACGTCAAGTGCTCAGAGGCTGAGCTCCTAGCCTGGGCTTCGCATCTTGCACGTGGTCCAGCGCCCTACCAAGACAAGCAAGATAAACACCCCACCTACAACGACAGCAAACCCAAAGAGCCAAGCCAGGAACAGAAGATCATCGACCACCAAGCAGCTGTGATTAATCACTTTATCGAGCACATCAAGCGGCAGGATGCACGCATGGATGCACTCGAGGCTAATCAAGCGAACGACCCGGTACAAGCTACAAACAAACGGAACTGGCAAGAAGAAGAAGAAGAAGCTGTAGTCAGTACGCCGAAGAAGAAGCAACGCAGAGGATCAGTGACTCACCTTCACGCGACTTGGTTTGCTTGGTACGCGCAAGAGCCGATATGGATGACGCAGGCGCCGAAACAGCAGCGCTCGAAGTCGAAGATCCTTGTTGCCTTCATGAAGCTCTTCTTGAAGGACGGCTTCACCCTGAACGCAAGCTCTGCAGATTACCGCGACCATGTTCTGGAGCTGGGACAGCGCGCAGAGAAAGCTGTGCTTGCTTTCTTACGAGACGAGCACAACATCAACTCGCGTGGGTCCAGCGCTGTCCTGAAGCATCTCCAGGCTCTGCATAACCAAGGGGCACTTAATGCCACCATCCAACGCCACCAACGCCTTCTCCAGTCGGCTGCCCAGCTCCTGGCTACACGCAAGACATTCTCGAAGTAGTTAGCAAGTAAGCGCATAGCAAGCAAGCAAGTGAATTGAGTAACGATAGCCCGATTCGAACAGGCACCCCAGAGCCGAAGCCCTGTGCTCTTCCAGTTGAGCTACATCGTTGTGTGTGTGTGGGGGGGGAGGTCTGCGTAGTAGCCCTTGAAAAATCGAGACTGGGGGCTGATGCCCGACTTCTCGAAGGTTCTCGATTGTTCTCGAATGTCCGAATCAATGACTGGCTACGTGTCGGTCTGCCAACGGGCATACTGTGACTGGTTGAAATGTAGCCAATTGGAATGCAACAGCGATCGTTGGCTGGTGTGTGGTCCTAGTATCCAGTTAAGCGAGTATTATTCGGACGATAGTGAAATGTCCGCCTTGCTCTTGAATTACCGGCTCGAGAGAACATAGCTCTCGAGCCAAATTTTGCATGTTTTACAAAAATCGATTTTCTCAGCTCACAGGCCGTTTCAGGCCATTTCCTACCGCCTATAAACTTGACAGATGCAGGCTCTTTTTGGAAGAACATCCCACTATTTCTTCCCTAAGCACTTTTACATCGTCTACACGTAAATATTTTGTGGCAAACATAGATGTACCAAGATATCTGGCGAAAGGCCGAAACAAATCGTTTCGGCCCTCCGTTTTACAAATTAACACACCAAGTACGATTATTGAAATCTGAGCTATTTACTGCTAAAGCAAGGCTCTGGTTTCTGGTAGGAGTTGGTGTAGGACGTGCTGGAGACGTCGCTTCAAGCGGCCCGCTTGAGTAAAGCATGACTTCCCCACGTGGCCAAAGACGCACGCCATCTCATTCTCGGGGCTACGGGGGTTCGCCGTCCGCCTGGAGAACTACATCGCCCATGACATGTACATCCTTGAGAACAACATGAAGCTCTCGCACATGTATTCGAGGAGTTTAAGCTCAGGGCTCGTGCTGTCTGAAGGAGCACCTGGCCTCTCGCGTCGACGGACTGTGGAGCGATGTGGAGGTTGCTGACACCGTGGTCTGACAGGACAAGGGAGGCACAACCATCAAGAACCAGGACACGAGCGGCTTATGCTGGTCCTTCTTTTCCAAGTTGACGTTTCTCAAGGCGCTGGCCAGGAAGCTGCAGAACAACTCTGAGAAGGAGATTGGCAGAGAGATCCTTTACTCCTGTCTTCGTGGCGACGAGATCGACCTCATCAAACTCATCCAGACGTTGACTGTCCGCGATACGTTCAAGCTCGCCGATATGTACGTGAACGGCCGTCTGGAGAACCAACCGGAGCATCGCGGTGCTGTGTACGGAGCTGTTTCTGCAGATCCTGGGTCTGGAGAGCTGCTGCGCGGTGTGAGCGGCGGCGAGCGCAAGCGCGTGACAGTTGGCGAAGTGCTGGTGTGAGGCCTGAGCCTGTTCCTGTGCGACGAGATCTCGACAGGCCTGGACAGCTCCGCTACGTTTGATATTGCCAAGTCGATGCGCATGTGGTGCAAGACGCTTGGCAGATCTGTCATTGCCAAGCGCGTGGCCAACTTGAGACGTTCGAAGCAGAACTCGGAGTTCGGTCTGGCGTTTGTCCCGAGCACGATGCTCCTGTTGAACCGGCAGAAACAGGTGTGGCTACGTGATCCGCCGTTTCGGTGGGGTAACCTGATCGACGTGATCGGTCTGGGCATGATCAACTGCAACGTGACCTCAACCTACTCCCTGTGCGTGATCTTCTTCAGCATCGCGCTGTTCCAGCGCCAGGCATGGCAGCAGATCGCCATATCGTTCCAGCTGCGCAAGGTCTTCTACAAGCAGCGACCGCGCAACTTCTTCCAAACGACGTCGTACGCCATCGCCGAGAGTGTCGTGCAGATCCCGGTGAACGTGGCGGTGTCCTTCGTCTTCGGCACGTACTTCTACTTCATAAACGGCTTGACGCGCTCGTTCGAGAAGTATATCGTGTTCTACTCGATTTACAGCACGCCATCAGCGCCTACATAACGATGCTGAGCGCGCTGTCTCCGAGTACCATGGTGGGTCTGGCGCTGGCCTCGATTCCTGTGAGGTTCTTCCTGCTGTTCTCGGGTAACATCATCCTGGGGGACCTGATCCCGGACTACTGGATCTGGTTGTACTGGTTTCCTCCGAATCCGAAATCGTGGGCGCTCCGCTCCAACATGCTGTCGGAGTTCTTTAGCGACCGGTACACGGATGCTCAGAGCGAGAAATTCCTGGACAGCTTTTCGAATGAAACACATCTGGTTCGACATGATAGTCCTGATGGCCTACTACTTCGTGTTCACGACGCTCAACGGTCTTGCGCTGCACTTCATGCGCTACGAGAAGTACATGGGTGTGAGCGTCAAAACGCTTATGGATAACGCCACTGAATACGACAATGTAAAAGTGGATACTCCGGGAACCTGGTCCCATGGTGGCGCTCGTGGGAGCCACTGGTGCCGGTAAGAGGCGCTGATGGATGTGATTGCCGGTCGTAAGACGGGTAGTCGCATCGTCGGCCACATTATCGTGAACGGAGAGCCAAAGAACCCGGCCAACTTCAGCAGTATCATGGCGTACTGCGAGCAGGTGGACGTCCACTCGGAAGCTGCCGCTGGAGGCTTCCTGGTCGGCAAGGTTGGCTGCGCCGAGCGCGAACACAAGGAAGTGAACTGCGCCAAGAAGGGCACGTCCGAAGGGTGCTGCGAATACACAACGAGGGCAGCGTCATATACGGCGGCCACTTCCAGCGTTGGTGCTCCTATTGTTTTCCGTGGAACAGGCAATTGTGGTGTTACGTAAAGGGGATATTGCGGTGAATTACGAAATGGTTAATGAAGCTGGATTGTTAGCGCTACTAGCCGAAGAGCTGTGCTAGTGTGGCTTTGACACCTCGGATTCCGGTCAGTGATTTTTCCTGGGGAAAGTCGTCATCGTTCGTCTTCGGGAATGGTCGCCTCTCCGGTTCAGGGATATCTTCCAGCTCGTTGACTTCGTGTTCGTCGAAGCCACCTTCCTCTGCTCTGATCGCGGCGCCTGCTCTGGTCACAGTGTCTGCTCTGGTCACAGCGTACTCGGATTCAATTTCTTGATCTCGGAATACCTGTTCTAAGAACTTCCCCCAAAGCTCCAACGTATCGCCTGCGTCTGCTAAGTCTCCAGGGTCATTCAAGTTTTCGTCTCCCTCTATTGGCGCTCGTGTTGGGCGTTCTTCCTCCGAAGTCGGTGTACGCAAGTGGATTGCCTCGGGATCAGAGTAGACGAGTTGGCGCTCGTCCGGAGTCAAGATACGATTCTCAAATGGATCGCCTGCTGTGATGTTCTTGACGCGCTGACGCACGTGCTTGGCTACAATTGCTGTTTTGAGTAGCTTTGGCACCAACATTCGATTGCGCTTGGGTGTTTGAATGAGGGCCAACTGGCTGAACATGCGTTCACATGTTGCTGTGTTGACAGCAATGGAGAGCACCTTTAGTGCCAAATCCGGAAGTTTACTGTCGGGAAGTTCGTCAGCCACGTACTGCCAATACTCCGATGGTGAACCAGCGAATTCGTCCGCTGTGGCTTCTGTGAGCTTTCCTTTCATCCAGCGATACATATCGCGACAGAGAGAGCCAATGTCAGATGAAATGAAGCGTCGATAGTAATAAATGGCGAATTTGCAGAGCATCCCGATACTGGAAATTGGAGATGAAGAGATTCCGAGCATCAGCAACGTACGCAGGGTGCAGCGCGTACCCCAATATAAACAACGGCTGCTCGCACTTCTTCCAACAGCGTTCAACACATGCGACCTGCTTTGTGCTGTGGATACTAGCCTGTTTAAAGCCACTGTAAATTGATCCGCACGACCGGATAACGTCGCCCACAGTGTTCTGATCACGCTGTAACTGGTATGAGGCCACTGACAGCGGCGCTATCACACGTTCAGCGCGCACAAGATCCTCCCAGAAGACATCATTCAGAAAAACAGACAGCGCGCTTGGGAAATCGTCGTAGCGATGCGATTGCCGAGCCAGCATTTGCAGCGCAGATCGAACACGAAGGAGAGAAGCGAAGCACGCTTGCATGGAGTTCCACACAGAGAACATAGACTGAGCTGATAGCCGTACATCTTCGCCATGAGATCTCTGGCTCGCTTGAGCCACTTGCTGGACGAGCCATTGATAGTATTGACAGCAGCAGCGGCTTCACGTGTAAGACGAGAAAATGCGGTCTTCAAAACTTCCTTCACGAGATTGTTGATGTCGTGCGCGAAGCAATACAAAAACGCAATTTTAGGCCACCGAAGCGATAGAATTTGTTGAGCACGTCGACATTGCCCCGCATCATCAGTAGTTATTCCTCCAACGTCCCAATCTTCGGACTGCGCCTGCAGTACGACATCTTCCAACTGACGGGCAATTGCGACACCATGGTGGGTATCACCAGCATTTGGGAGAAAATAAGTGAGAACTTGCCCGAATAGCGTCAGCAAACAACCCGTTATATGTTCCTTGCTCACGTTTTTCCAGCCGTCCGATAGCAAGTTGACACGTCCTCCAATTCGCTGCATCTCATGCAACCCATGAGGAGCCTTTTTATAGCAACGTTCAGCATGTTCATCGAGTAGGCGTCCACCCAACACCCGCCGCGACGGCAAAATACTGGTAACCCCGGGGCACAGCAGTTCGAACACCTAGCGGGTAGTGTGTTGCTCAATGAACCGGTCAGCTAAGTAGTTGTCCGCGTGGAGCTCGACAAGAGCGCGCTCAAGTTGCCAGAATTCCTCCCTTGATAATTGACGTGGAGTCGAAGAAACCATTGGCTCACCGGTTTTGGACTTTGAAGGCGCCAAACTTAGCGATCTGGCGACTCGCTTCGGTTGGGGTAACTCGCTGTCCTCCGCGATATTGTCTATGGAGCACCGTGCACGTTTGACTCCTACAGTAGAAACGGGAGCGGGACACGTACGTTTGGGGCGTGGCATGTCGTAGTCGGTGTCGTAGCTGGGGTACCTCTGCCGCTTGACGCCGACGCTTGCTGAGGGTGTCACACCAGCTAGCTGTTGGGATCCTCGAAAGTAGGTACACCCTTTGAGGTGGCTGCGGTAGTTACGTGCTCTGCCTTGAACGAGAGTAGGTGGGTCAATCATGACACCGGCGCTGTGAGCCTGACTACAATGTTTGCACACGTAGTACTTGTAGCCGCCTTTCGCCGGGGTGATACCTTCCACGGCGTCGAAATGACAGTGTTCTGGAATCGTGCGACGTCCTGGATTCGCCATCGTCAAGTACTGAACAGCTTGAGTTGTTGCTTGTGTGATATGAAAACACTGGCGCTGTGTTTGAAAATTCAAATCGTTCCTTCACACGTTCAAATCGTTACCTGTCATATTCAATATCCGTTTTGCACCTCTTTAATTGCTTAGGCTAATGGCCTCGGCAAAACCGCGTGGCCTATTGGCCTAAATACCGTGGTAAAACTCCTTTTCGCCCAGGCCAGGCCGAAATATAAAGCCCTTTCTGCCAACACTGGCAGGTGGGCCTACAGCACCTGTCACACGGCGAATCGCGCTTTCAAATTGAAAGCGCGATTCGCCATGTGAAAGTTTCAATTCGCGGTGCTGGCAAGAGTGTCACTTGTCAGGCAAGACGTACCCTCAGTAGTACTACCTCTATCTTTATATATCCTAGCATAAGATTCATGCTTGATCTAAAATTCATCAGTCTTTTGTAAGAGTACCACGACAATCTTCTCTAATCTTATCAATGTAGCCATTGTTACTTTGGAGGGACGTGACCCTGCGACAACCTGTAAAGTTGCCATCGCAAGTGGCACTCTGGTCGGACTTAAACGAGATAGACCACCCACCCTAGAGGGCTTTCTGTTGCAATTCGTGGCTCGAATGACTGGTAATTATGACTACAAGATTAATTCCTGTAACGGAGGTCACACAGCACTTCACACAGAGGAAGCTTGCTTGGAGTATACAAACGCCTAGTGAACGGCAGTTCACTCGTCCCCAGACTTTGGGGAGACTAACTAAGATTAGGTAGATTTAAGACTGAATATATTATAGATACATGTAAGTTTGGCCTGCAATACTGTTGCAGGTTGACGACTGTACTGAGGGTTTCCGGTTAAGTGTGGTTTGTACCCATTAACCGGTTAACCGAACCGGTCCAATCCGAACCGCATGTTTACGCCATAATGATTACGGCAGTAGTGATTAGACGAGTAGATTGATTGGACGCGTGACTGCGTTTCTTTGTGGTAGGCCAAACAACTAACTCCGATAAATCAATCACTTTCGAATCTTCCTTCTTCCCCTCAAGTGGTCTTCGCTCCGGTCTCGCCCAAGCGTGCTCACTCTTCCGCTTCGTACAAGCTTCGTCTCTTCAACTACACCTTTCATCAGGTTATGAGCCCAAGTACCATGTCCTCTGCGCAAGACACCTCGGCCAAGGTCTCCATTGACATATTCAACGGGGACAACTACGCGACGTGGAACCGCTACATGCGTGGCGTGTTCCTGACCAAGTCGGTGTGGCATGTCGTGAACCGCGAGACGACGCCAAGCTTCACGGACTCGCGGGCCAAGGACGACTACGTCAAGTCGAGCAACATCGCGTTCGGACTGATGTTGCTCCACATGGACGCGGACTACCACCATGTGGTCGACGACTGCGAGGAAGCGTGGGTTGCCTGGTCGCGCCTGAAGACGCTGTACGGTGGTTCGCAGAAGGCTGGACGCATCTACTTGAAGCGCCAACTCTTCAGCATGGAGATGTCGGAAGGCGGCAATGTCTTGCATCATTGCAACGAGGTCCTCAACGTCAGCGCCAAGCTCAGTAGCATCGGCGCCAAGATGGAGGACGAGGACGTGGCGATCTGCTTGTTGCGCAGTCTCCCCAAGAGCTACGAGAACGTCGTGCTGAACTTGGAGATGAGCAGCGCTGAACTGCGGTCGCAAGACGTCGTGAAGGTGCTCACGAACGAGCATATCAAGCGGCAAGGCGAGAAGACGGCGACGGTGAAGACGGAGAACGCGGCCAAGGCGTTCAACACCGACCGGCACTCTCGCGAGTGTACATACTGCGGAAAATTGGGGCACACGGTTGACAAGTGCTGGACCAAGCAGAAAGATGACAATCGGGGCCCAAGACGCGGCGGCAACGGCCGTGGACGCGGAGCCAATTTTACGCAATGGCGTAATGATGAAGACGACTACGACTACGGCTACGATCGCGTGGCGTTTGCGACCTCGCTCGAATGCGGCATCTCGTCGGGCAAGAATACTTCGGGGATGTGGGCGATCGACAGTGGTGCCACGCACCACATCTGTAACGACATGTCCAAGTTCGCCAATCTGGTCGAGGGACATGAAGGCGAGCTCTCCGTGGCCGACGGAAACAAGGCTGCCATAATGGGTGTCGGGACCATCTTCGAGCAAGTGGTCTTACCCAACGGCGATGAACGCGAGATCGAAATCGAGAACGCACTCTTCGTCCCAAGTATGAACAAGAACTTGCTGTTGGTGCCTCAGATCAACAGCAGCGGTCTGTTCAAGGTTGTCTTCGATGGTGCTGAAATGCACATTGCACGCAAGTCGTCGCAGAAGGTGGTTGCCGCGGCGGACCTGGTTGATGGCCTGTACTGGCTTCGAGTTCCGCGCGGGAGTGCAAACTCTATTTCGAGTATCTGTCAACGGCGTCGATCTACATGCGCGAATGGGCCACGCTCCGAACGACGTTCTTCGCAAGATGGTGTCAAGCGGCATGGTTGCAGGTGCGAAGATGCCGTCGACGTCGGCGAATTCGTCCAAGTGCCGTGGATGCCAACAGGGCAAGATGGTCCAGAAGCCGTTCCCCAGCAATCCGGACAAGCGCAAGTACAAGCCCTTCGAGTTCCTCCACTTCGACACGTGCGGACCCATGGAGCAAGTGTCGCTTGGAGGCAGCAGGCACTTGCTGCTGATCACGGACGAAGCCAGCGGATGCATGACGGGATTCTGTCTTCGCGCCAAATCAGAAAGCGAGCGCTGTCTGCGGAGCTTCGTCGCCAAAGTGGAACGCCAATTTGACACCAAGGTCAAGTTCGTGCGTCATGATGGAGCCAAGGAATTTGCCACCAACTCGCTCTTGTCGTTCTACGAAGATCACGGCATCGAGGTGCAGCCTACCGTTCCGTATGCGCATCAGACGAACGGTACGGCTGAACGTGCAAACCGAACAATCGTGACGATCGGTCGGAGCATGCTCCACTACGCTGGCTTGGACAAGACCTTCTGGGCGGAAGCGGCGATGACGGCGATCTACATCAAGAACCGACTGCCGTCTCCCAAGTTTCCCGGGAAAACACCCTTCGAGGTCGTGTACAAGTCCAAGCCGAACGTGAAGCACATGCGGGTCTTCGGATGCAAGGCCTACGTTTTGACGCCGAAGGAAAAGCGACTGAAGTGGGATCCTAAGGCACGTGGAGGAATCTTTCTGGGCTACGAGGAGCGCTACAAGGCGTATCGAGTTTATGACATCGAGGTATGGAAGGTTGTGGTATATCGCGATGTCACATTCGATGAAGCCACTTTCGACAGCGCCTCAGCTCACGATGATGATGAAATCGATGAAGCCGCTGATTGCCTGGATGACCTGGAGATCTCTTCTGCGGTCGGCACGCGAGATTTTCGACAGGCGGGGAAACGCAAAACCCGTCCCGACCCAGACGCACGCGAACGATCAAGTCGCCCTCGTTGCCGAACTGGACTTGAAGAGGCAAGCGCGCCCGGCAACGACTCAGACGACCCAGGACGCGACTCTCCGGATCAAGAAGCGAAGTCATATGATGATGGCGAGTCTATGCCAGCAATGTTCTGGCGTGCGAGTGCAAACGCAGTGGAAACAAAGGACAGCACGGAGCCGAAGACGTTTCAGGAAGCCGTGAGTAGTGCCGACCAAGTGCACTGGCGCAAGGCGATTCGTGCGGAGCTCAAGTCGATGCGTCTCCGTGGCGTGTTCCGTGCTGCGAAGTTACCGAACAACCAGCGCGCCGTGGGAACGAAATGGGTCTTCAAAATCAAGCGCAAAGCTGACGGATCCATCGAGAAGTACAAGGCTCGACTCGTCGCGAAGGGATTTGTGCAGAAGTATGGGATCGACTACACCGAGACATTCTCGCCGGTGGTCAAGTACGTCACTCTGCGCATGATCGTGGCCATCGCCAAATTCTTCGGATGGCCTCTCGACCAACTCGACGTGGTGACGGCGTTCCTGTACGGCCTCACGAAGGAGAAGGTGTTCTGCAGCATTCCCGAAGGTGTTGAGCTCGACGACGGATTCGACTGCGTGGAACTGCTCAAGGCTATCTACGAACTCAAACAAGCGTCGCGAGTGTGGAACGAGACTTTCGACGAGTACGTTCGCTCCATTGGATTTCGCGTCTCGAGCTACGACCCATGCCTCTACATCAAGGTTGTCGACGGTGAATGCGTCCTGCTGCTCGTGTACGTCGACGACGTTTTGGTCACCGGCAGCTCCGCGACGTTGATTGCTGAAGTCAAGCGCCAGCTCAAGTCTCGCTTTGAGATGACTGACAGCGGGAAGTGCTCCTTCATTCTCGGCATCGCAGTTGTCGACAACGAGGACGGCAGCGTTACGCTAAGCCAAGCGCGCTACATTAACGACATCCTGGAGCGCTTTGGCATGCAGAACTGCAAACCTGCTGCCAGCCCGGTCGACCTCAGCATGAAGCTGGTACCAAGTGACCTTTCGACCAAGCTAGATGCACCATTCCGCGAGGCGGTCGGTGCGCTCATGCACTTGACGACTTCGACTCGGCCTGACATTGCTTTCGCCGTTGGATACGTGTCACGCTTCATGGAGAACCCTTAAGTGGAACACTGGACTGCGGTTAAGCGCATTTTCGCTACCTGCAAGGCACCAAGTCGCATGGCATCCGCTTCGCACCGAGCAAGGGCGTGGATTTTCGCGGCTACTCCGATGCTGACTGGGCTGGTGACCACAGCGACCGCAAGTCGACCTCAGGCTACCTGTTTCAAGTTCTCGGCGGACCGATTTCGTGGGGCTCCAAGAAGCAGTCAAGTGTGTCACTCTCCACAAGCGAAGCCGAGTACATCGCGCTGAGCCTCGCGATCCAAGAAGGCAAGTGGGTGCACAAGCTGCTATGTGAGATTCTAGCGGCGGCGGGCGAAGAATCGCCGGATCTGAAGATCTTCGAGGACAATCAGTCGTGCATCAAGATGACCAAGACCCCGTGAACCATGGCCGCGCCAAGCACATCGACATCAAGTACCATCACATCCGCGACGAAGTCAAGCGCGGAGAAGTTCTCGTCGAGTACTGCGAAACTGCGACCATGCTGGCGGACATCCTGACCAAGGGACTTGGCGGACCTCGTCACAAGGACTTGACGATGGCTCTTGGTGTTCATGCGTGTTCGCATTGAGGGGGCGTGTTGCAGGTTGACGGCTGTACTGAGGGTTTCCGGTTAAGTGTGGTTTGTACCCATTAACCGGTTAACCGAACCGGTCCAATCCGAACCGCATGTTTACGCCATAATGATTACGGCAGTAGTGATTAGACGAGTAGATTGATTGGACGCGTGACTGCGTTTCTTTGTGGTAGGCCAAACAACTAACTCCGATAAATCAATCACTTTCGAATCTTCCTTCTTCCCCTCAAGTGGTCTTCGCTCCGGTCTCGCCCAAGCGTGCTCACTCTTCCGCTTCGTCCAAGCTTCGTCTCTTCAACTACACCTTTCATCAAATACAAACTAAAAGATATCTATAGTGAAACCTATATGAAAGGCGATTGGTGGCTGCGAGGCCACCCACCACGTGTCACCTGATGTGTGACACACAAATGTATCCATTCCGGAAGAGTGACTGATGTCACTCTTCAATGTAATCCCCACTTAGATACGACTTATGTCCAATCAGAGAAGAGAGAAAATCCTTCTCACATTTCTCTCTTCATTGTCGAAATCGATCGACCTGCCGCCAGCTCTAAGCGCTACGGCTTCTGCTCTCACAGAGCACAGGGCGTACTGCCAACGCGTACCAGGCTTCCTTGGGAGCCCAGCAACATGTCTGCAAAGGGTGCAAACCCAGGCGCGAAAGCGTCTTCACGGAAGAAGGCTGCGAAGCCAACTTCAAAGCCAGCCAAGCCTCGCGGCAAGGCTTCGGCTCTTCATGTTGCTGTCCGTCTAATTGATGACCGCGAAGTTGTCCGTGCGGTTGTTGTCGTGGCGCGTTCGTAACCGGAGTGTGATCAAACCTCAGCCGATCGAGTCCTCGTTCGACCGGATCTTGCCAGTCGCGTCCACGCGGTCACCCTGGGTGGATGTTGATGCAGCCACCCCGGACGTCGAGATGGCGGCGCCGAAGTACGCGGACCAGTTCTTGCCGTCGAACGTGATGCGACCGTGGTGAAGGGCTCATCGGGTTTGGTCTTGACCGTCGATTAGCGGCAGCGACAAGCTGGACGACGTCAGCTTCGTGGCCCTCGACTCCTTCGTGCCGTCGTAGGCTGCGAGTCGTAGCGAACCGTGTACATGTCGTAGCAAGGCACGGCAGAGCTAGGTGGCGATCTGCAAAGTGGCTCGGGTTTCCGGCCTCCGCGGCTTTCGCTCCGAGGATCACGAAGCCCTTCTCGTCCGCGTAGATGTCAGCGAAGTCGTGAATCGGCATCTTGAGGGTCATCTTGACGGTGTTACTGCTCACGAGCTTGCTTCTGGCGACCACGATGACGCTGCAACTGTTATGGACGGCGATGCGCGAACCGCCCAACGGGATGGGGGCGATGGCAGCCGGCTTGAGGGCCTTCTCATTCTCTTTGCGTCGACGGCGACGCCCACGTCAACCTTCGTAATGTCGATACGGGGCTTGACACACAGCTTCGAGTTGTCCGCCAGAGACGTCGACGGCATGGTGGTCGTGGTGGAGTTGTTGGCCGTGGTGGGGACCGAGCTGGAGCTGGATCCACTGGCGCTGGCGCTCGAAGCAACCTGACCTTGTCGCAGCGCGGCTTCGGCGTGTATACCGTCTCGTCGATCTGCTTGGAGCCGTCGCCATCTTCTCCTCCAGCTCCGACGTGGCGCGATGTTCTACGGGCAGAACACGGTCTCGACACCTGGTCCGAAGGAAGAACTTGCAGTGTTGCTCCCGTTACTGGCCGTCAGCTTCACGTCACATTGAACGCATGCTTCGTCGCTGACAGCATCGCCTTGAAGATCTCCAGCACCACCTCGCCAATGCATATACCCACGTTTCCAGCCAGTGTTGAGGCCAATTCATTGTAGAGGCCAGACGCTTCACGTTCTTGTCTCCATGCAGGAGCTGCAGCTGGATGCCGTTACCTCGGGTCGAACACCAGTGTGGTGGGGTGGGATCTGTCAAAATCTCGTTGAGGCAGGTCTCGATACCACTAGCGCCCAGACACCGACTAACGGAGGGGTCCCCGATGATCCGTGATCTAGCTGTGTGTAGTATTCACCTTGTGTACCCGTCGGTAGGCGGGTTACGCTCTTCCAGGTGACTTCTGAAGAGTCCTTCGGTGAAAGATGAACGTCTTGGTGTGACGCAGGGGCTTGAGGTAGCGTAGAAATTTTTCACTCTACCTCGGGGTAGTTGATCCGGGTCGTAGGCGAGTAGTCGAGCCTTGATCCGGTCGCCTGGTCTTGATCCAGGTCTTGTAGATGTCCAATATCGGGGATCTTGCCCCTTCCTTTCCGTTGCTTGCCGCTTCCTTTAGCGGGGTCTTGAGGGGTTGAGATTCGACGTGATCTTCAGGCCAAGTAATCAATCCCTTCCGATCGGGGGTTCGCACTTAAGGATAGATCACTAGAGAGGGAAAAGCTGGCCAATATATCATCCATACTTAACCACTACACTAGATCTCGTCTCATACCTTCCTGACACTTGGGGGGCTAATATATATCCCGATTACAGGCGTGAACGAAGGCACTTGTGTGGTTCAGAGCAAATTCGAGTCTGCTGCTTGCCGCATCCTGAAGCGGGGTCTTGAGAAACGAAAGATCTTGGGCCAAGCAGCAAATGCCGGTCGATCTTGGGTCGTGCACTTGAGGATGGATTGCTAGAGAGGGATAAGCTGGCCAATGTATTATCCAGTCTTATTCGCTCTACTAGATCGATGATCTTACCTTCCGTTCACCTGGGGGCCAATATACTTCCCGATTCCAGGCTTGGGCGAAGGCACTTGAGTGGTTCAAGGCAAATTCGAGTCTGTTTATGGTTATTACTATCTCCACTAGTCCCATCCTGATTCCCTATCTTACGATCACCTGACACCTGGATACACAGCTGAGCCATACGCAATCATGGGATCCTCGATCGCGATCTCACCTAACCCTCGATCGCGATCGGCATATACCTCCTCGATCGCGGTCATCCTTGCCCGCCGTGCCTCGACCTTGGACCGCCCACTTGCCCCGATCCCGGACTACCACCTTGCTGTGATCCTGGATCACCATCCCACGGCCACGCCTTGAAGCCCGATCAGGATCTTGCGTCCCGGTCTAGCTTGATCCTCGTCGATCTTGGTGTACTGGCGCCTGATCATGGGTGATCTCCGTTCATTGCTACTATCCAGCTCAGACAAGGGCTGGATCACCGTTGAAATCCCATCTTGGTCGCCGATCAACACCGCTCAGTCTTGATCTCGGCTCAGTCATGGCTGATCACATGCAATCACCCTTGATCTGACCTTCTTGACCCTTGATCTGGCTTGATCATCACTCTATTGCCACGGACCACGTTCATTAGTCGGCACAAGCTGGTGTTCGACCTTGATCATGGCTCTCCCGTCCTAGATCGCCTCATCCTGTGTCTAAAAGTCTCCTTCCGTCCGTCCTCAAGGGTGATCTGGGCAATCACGGGTCCGCGTCTCTCCATGTAACTGTCGCACGTGTGATCTCGGGTTGCAGATCCGACATCTCGACTTGGGTGTGGCCCCTGTCGCTCGATCCGACTCTATCTCCCAATCTTGCGGCCGACGTAGCCTTTCTCGGAAATTCTTATTCGCGCTTCACCACACCAGTGGTGACGGCACCTGGCTTAATACCCACAGAACGTCCGCCTCTCCTTCATGCCGAGCAGCAACATAGACGAGATCTCCTTGGGATAAATTTCTTGTTCCCCCCCAACACGTGCTGCTCCCAGGCTACTGTCTTCTTCTTTCTTGTGCGTCATGAACGTCTTGACTTCCTGTTTCTCCTTGGCCAGCACCTCCTCGGCAAAGGACGCGCCTTGTGCAATCGCTGTCTTCGCGTGGAGACGCTGGCCTAGCGACACCTCCTCGGCCTCATACAACACGGCGCTACGGACGGATGTCCTGTCCTCAGTGCTGCCGTCGCCATGCGTCCTGCATCCCGTTTCCCCTCGCTTGAAGAGTCTCCTTGTGCGCTAATCTATGATTAGCCAGTGGCTAATAGCCACACATGTACACCCTTCACTCTAATTAGTCGTGCTTCGAATATAGTCATGCTTCAGTACTTTTTCGTGTCACCGTGCATAACAAAATTTTCATTAGGACCTCCATGAACAAAAAGACAGCGGATTTGGAAAGATCTCACTGAGCTGAAGCCAATCAAAGTCTCGTATCAGCGTCAATGTTGATATTGCGAACACCAGAGCCAAACAAAGGATTGGGTTACGGCCAAAAAAACTTATCACCATAATTAGTCAGGGTCAGACTAATTAGAGTGAAGGGTGTACTCCATTGACACGCGAACTTCGTGTAAGGAACGCATTGTTCCGCCACAAAATGGATAATTCCGATAAGTCGGCATTTGTATTGACTTCACTATAGTTTCTTATTTGATAAGACAGTAAAATTCCGGACGATTCCGGAAAATAAGCTGGAACGGAATTACCCTACCCTAACAGAGTTTGATTGGTCATAAAGCTGATTTGAACAAATGCAATTGGTCGGATGCTAAGTAAATCTAGAAATAGGGTTGTAGTGTCCAGACTAAATAGTCTTATCCTACAGTAACGCGCAAGTGAAATTACTGAAGATATCGTCCGTAGCCTCTTTTTCGTGCAAAACAAAAATCTGCAAAAAGAGTTCCTGGCTAATCGCGCAGCTACATTATCTTGTTCTGCATCCGAAAAACTACTACAAGAAGCTCCTTTGCGTCAGCTTTTACAGCCCACGACATTGTCATATATTTTTCAAAACGCAGGTTGACTCTTTACGCTAGGATAATGCGGTAGATGGCGGTCAGCATCTCCACGCCCTGTTTCATTCAAGAATAACCGGAATAAGAATAAAAATGGCTATTCCGAAATTACCCATTTTCTGTGAATACTCGATTCCTATTGGCTTAGACGCTATGAGTAATTGTCCGGAATTTACAGGATAAAAGTAGCCATAGTAACTCGTTTTACCGGATGGACGTCCTAAAAATCCTGATTATCGGCTTTTCACATGCATACATTATCTCATACAAATCGCGTTTAGTCGAGAATAGAGAAGAATTTACCGGACGCTAGTTCTGCGAATTGACGCTGATTCGTATGATCGTGGTCCCATTGCTCCCATTTTGCGCTATAATAGTTAGGTTCCCAGGCTCACCGCCGTGCCCTACGACAACGATCTGCTTAACCGCGAGCTACAGAACGACGGTATCTTCATGGACGACCCCATCATGACCTCGAAGGCATTGAGAGCATCTGCTGGGCCAGCATATTTGTCCGGGCAACCAATTCCTGACGATGGCAGTCGGCGCCACCTCGTACAAGATGAAGTGCGATAACCGCGGCATGAGCCAGCCGTGCGACGACATGCAGAATTACGGTTGCACCATGGACTCCAAATCGCTGGACAGGAAGGCGTTCTTCATGACCGCCACCAACGAAGGCCATCAAGGATCTGTGCGAAGGAGGCGTCCACGGTTGGTACCCGAATATCGCCGGGTACAGACGTCCAAGTATCTACTATTATCTGTCTGGCAAAAAAGTGCACTTTGTGTCTGTGCGTGCTGAGACGGTGCTCGAGGATATCAAGAAGGAGAAGCCCAATGGTACTCTGGACTCACGAGGATACCATTGGGCTTCTCTTTTACCAGTGGTGAGCATGCGTGTCTTGACCGCGTTGCCCGTTGGTACCAGAATGGAAACCTGGAGCGCCACAACGTGGGCACGCAGATCGATATGATCATTGACACGGAGCGCGAGAAGTTCTCATCACATTTAATTAGCGGATCGCAAGAAAATGAGAGGAGATTAAGTCTATTTAACCTTTGCTATTAGCTTCTTGGTACTGTCTGAGCCGCTTTGTCAACCGCGGTTCTCGCTGTCGTCTGGAGGTACTTGTTTCTCTTGAGTTGGGTTCTCCACTAAACAATTCAATGCTTTTCAGCCAATAAATTTGCTTCATTTCTCCATCCTGTAATAGCCATAATCCGTCCTGAAAATTCCGCCCAGTAGTAAATAAATTTCAGAGAACTACGAACGAACTGCGAATTTGAAGTCTTCTGGTTTTGTTGGTGTTTTCAACCGAAGATTCTTTGACAAAAAGCTTTCATTCAAAGCAAGAAATAACAACTAGACGGGAGAAGGCGGACATGGCCGACATGGCCGACATGGCCGACATGGCCGACATGGAAGACGAGGAGAAGACCCCAATTACGCGCGTCCAGCGACTGTCGAGTGCCGCGTTCGATGCCTTGAAAGATAAGGGCGTCTCTGAGCGTCCGTTGGAACTTTACGAGCACCAGCTCCACGGCCTCAAAATCGACGACATGACGACCCAGAACCTGATCAAAAATGCCGTGCTCGTCGCCTATGTGGAGTTCATGATAAATCACGAGCTCTCGTTGGATGATATCGATGAAGCTGGAAATGCCGCCGTAGAACAACTACGCGTGATCCAGAGCCAACCTTCTGACAGCAAGGCCACTCAGGAGCTCCGCAAACTAGTACCCGAAGCTTTCAAACAAGACTACAAGGGCGATGCGGACGTCAGATTCCAGAAATACTTCGCAGGGTGCTGCTACACGTATTTCAACGTCGTTAACAAGAAAATGTACAACGCACCATACGTCACCATCACTCAAAGCTCGGGCTTCGGCAAGAGCCGAATCCTTAAACGCCTGGCGGAGAAAGAGGGCCCTATCAAGCATGGCAACGCCCCGTTTGATATGAAGGTGCTGTACGTCTGCGCACGTGACATCAAAGGGTCGAGTGGGTACCCGCGCGCGACGCCCAAACTGTGCGACTGGCTTTTTCCTGCAGGTATCTGCACGGAAAAATATCTCACTACTGCGCTTGAGAAAGCCTTCAAGTACTCGGTCGAGACTTCGGACGCAAGGGAAAATTGGAAGAAGCTGTTTGAAGTGGATGTCAACGGGACAGCTGATGGGGCTATGGCGGGCGAATTGAATAGTGTCAAGCTTTATAAACCGCCCAAGAAACGGCAAAACTCGAAGCTCTTAACACTGCGGTGCTTGCTACGCGGGAGGAACTCGAAGCTCGTACAACTCCGGTGCTTGTTGTGGCTATTGACGAGGCGCGGGCTCTGCTCACGAATAAAAACTCCGCTCACGAAAACGCATTCCACATTCTGCGTCGAGCTTTGAGAGAGGTGAACAAAACAGCTACGGTACGCAACGCCAAAGGACTCGTTTTCGGGGTTCTAGTAGACACCAACTCCCGAGTACATGAGTTCGTGCCGGCACTCTCGCAGGACCCGTCTTCACGGCCGAGTGCTACTAAGAATATGGCACTATTCCCGCCGTTCATCTTGACAGAGACCATGGACATCATGCTGGGTGTTAAATCAACATCAACGATGTCTGATGGCGATACTATCATGATCTCTGGATCAGACTCTGATGAAGATACCAAGATGTCTGATGTTGACACTGTTGATCAAAATACAAGCAGAAGCAGAGTGTTGACCACCGATGAGGAAGACGTGTGGACAGCTCTTGTGTCGATGGGCCGGCCGTTGTGGCGTAGTATGGACGACACTAAAAGAGTTTGCTGGATAGAAAGGAAGTCCTGACCGAGTTCGCTGCCAGAAAATTGCTTATCGGTCTTGAGGCGAACAACCTTGCGAGCTACACGGACTCGACACTCCATGGTGTGTCGTCGCTGTTCTGCCGCATTGGGCTGCGTCCATATGCGAGCAGCCCGATAGCGACGCGCTTGGTCGCCGACTTCATGAGTGTCTTACACTACGTGACGTACAAGAACGACGCCCAGATCAGCGGCTACGTGTCTGACCCGATCCTGACGTTTGGCGCATCGAGAATGTGGTATCAGTTCGAGAATCCTACTATAAATTTGCCCTCTGCACTGGAGTCCGACATCCTCCCCAGTTGGAGACCATACTGCTCAATGGTGTGATCGACACCGGCAACATCGGCGAACTTGTGGCACGCGTCTTCCTCTTGTTGGCAATGGACGCGGTGGCGATGGGCTCAGCCGACAAGCGGATGTTCGTCTTCTCAGGGGGGTTTTGCGATGTCGTGAAGTTTGTGGAAATGCTTGTGGGCGACGATCCGCATCGTGAGGAGCAGGACGTTATGATATCGTACAAGGACTGGCTGAAGAACTGGAACGGCTGGCAAGTTTGCTTCAGTCATTTCGTGGATTTGCAAGAAGAACCGACGGAGGACGTTTTGTGGAAGCTGTTAGATCGCCGAGCCGGGGGCACCTTTCCTCGCGGGCAAAAAGGAGCGGATCTTATTATTCCGATTCTTCACCCGAGATGTGCCTTGTATCCAGAGGGAAAGGTCTCGTTCATCGTGGTGCAAGTCAAGAACCGAGTGGATAAAGACGATAAGTTCCCTGATTCCGCGCTACGAAAGTTATCGTGCCCGTACGTGTTCAAAAAGGCAAACAGCCTTTCCAAGTTCAAGAAGCATGAGGTGATTCGATTGTATGTGAGTCTACGGGAAGTGCTGGATGAGGACCACTTTGCCCAATCTATCGTGACGAACGAAATTAAAATGACAAGGAATGTGACGAAACTCGTGAAACGCAACGGCAAAAAGGATTTTGATGGCTCACTGTGCGTCCGTGGAGTGTTGGCGCCGGGCATGAACGAAAGATGGTCATTTTTGTCGAAGGGGCTGGCTGAGAAGCTGCGTGAGATTGCCAACGCTGCGTGGTGGGACGGCGAGGTGCAAGTCAAGTACGACCTGAAGAGCCGCGACGATTATGAAAAGAAAGTGAGGGAGAACCGTCTTTCGTGTGTGCTATCGGCGGATGATGCGGAGAAAACGGCATTGCACACGCTGAAGTTCGCTTCAAAAGTGAAAGCCCAATAAGAGCCAAGAGGAGGGGTGTCTGTCAAGTCCTCGACTTGCCCGGTGTATTGATCCAGTCGTATCATCTTTTCTCCAAGGAAGTATCCGACGTGTAAATGTCCTTGATCTTCCTTACACTGGTGCAGAGCAACATTCGCAGAAGAGATAGCGGCTTCGTTCTACGGATTAACCCTTATATGACTAACTTTCGTTCTTGAACCTACGAGTGTTCTTGCCGTTTGGTGAAGAAGGTGAGCTTCAACCTTTGTGTCGACAGCTTTGGTAGTACTCTGGAGAGGGACATTGAAAATCGCGTTGAAGAGTTAGTGGGAGTGCATTTCGTCGCTTCATTTGTGTCAAGCAACACGACACCAAGCCTCCGAGTCCGTTCTGTCCGTCCTGTCCGCTGGACGCACCGCGTACCTCGTGAATCTGCCGTCAAATGCCTCGGAAGAATGGCTGAGAGCGTGTTTGGAGCCTTTGGGGGCTGTGCAGCACGTTGTGGCGGGATCTACAGGTCTATTCAACGAGCACAACGAGTTCGCAGATGTTGCAACGGATAACGTAGCCAACCGCACCGCACACGTGGTGTTTAAAGCCCCGGAATCACTTGACAAGATGCTCCAAGTGGACAATTTGGAGACCCCTGCACCGAGCAAACCCTGTGGACTACAAGGTGAGACGTGTATAGTTCTAAGCTCAATTAAGGAGCCGATACTGACCATTTTCTTACTGTTTTGGCGATAGGGTATGCGGCCAAGTACCGACGCAACCGTCCGGGGCTTTCAGTGGTGAAGGAGTTGGCAGACCGCTACATGGCGTCGTTCGATGAGATGGAGGAGGAGGACAAACGTCGTCGTGAAGAACTGAAGAATCAGGTGGACGACGATGGCTTCCAGACGGTGGTGAACACCAAGAAGCGCGGTATCGTGCAGGCCGAGGAAGTGTTGGCCAAACCGGCCAAGAAGCAGAAGAGCAAGGAACTCAACAACTTCTACAGGTTCCAGACGCGCGAGAAGAAGCGAGACCGTACGTTGAAGTGGAGGTGTTGGTTGTTGTGAACTAATGTTTGGTTTTGTGCGTCGTACAGAGCTCAAGATACTTCGTGAACGCTTTGAAGAGGACCGACAGCTGGTGGAGAAGATGAAGAAGGCCAACAAGTTCAGACCCGAGTAACCAGAGTTCCTAGTGGTTTTGGGGTTACCCCAAAAAATACGGGTGGAAATTTTGAGTCGGATACTTTTGCATTTTGAATCGGACACTTGCAACAATATCAATTGAATCGGACACTTTTGCAGTGGTTACAGGTTACTTGTGTCCTATCAAAACAGCAATAGTAAACGCCGTTGTGAAACCCAAAGATGCAACACTAAACAAAAACCTTTCATCTCCGATATATTAAAGTCTACAGGATAGTCTCTTTGCTAGGTGCATTCAAGAAAAATCACAATGGAGAGAAAACGGTTGCTGCAGGAAGGCCTTCGTAGGCGACGCTGGTGTCCTATCCTGAACACAAGCTACCCAGGGACGAGTTGTCCCCACTCACAGGTTTGTTTGAAAAGCCGGTAGTGGTATGGGTTCCGGAGTCTGTCTGCCACGGACAAAAGCCGTCGTGCGTCGTTGCTGGGTGCGTTTGTACTCCTCGTGTGAAGGAATACTTGCAGCGAGTTGTTGAAGATATCGACGGGAAGCAGGACTTGCTCTACATTAAGTATCAATGCGCCGGTAGCGCCCGGACCTGTTTTTCAACTATCTCTGCTGAATATCTGCAGTCTAACGTCGAAGCTTTGGTGCATTTTTCGTTTCTTCTCGGCTCCAAGTCAGGATATTCCAAAGCACTGCTCGAAATGGTCCATGATGGTATCATGTCCCCAAATGGTCTAAGTAGCACAATCGCAAACATTCGGCGTCGCCGCCAGACGCGCTACTACAAGTTGTACACGTTGGTTGCTGATCGAGTCCGTCGTCTACGGATGTCAAATCCTGATTACATTGCTCCTACGACTCCCTCCGTGGTGGACTACTGCGCTAGCCAAGGCGTTGTGGACAGCAAAGTATTAACGACAGCGTGGATGGAGACAACAGCGATGTACAGCCCTCTGTGTGAACTTCTGATGCAGAAAATGTCTGTTAGAAAGGTCCTTCGTGTTGACCATTCAGCAAAATTTTGCAAGAAGTTAAAGGTTTGGGAAGGCTCGGGACAGCGCGCAAGTATCTCGGACGCAAAACTACTACTACTTGTGCAGAATGAGATTGGACAGATTGTTGGTCGCCGCCTAACTAGATCGGAGAACAACGAGGAGACAGCCGCGCTGCTCAAGGCGGTCAAGCCGATTTTGAATGGTGTTGGTGATGGTCGGATCTATCTCGTAAGTGATAACGCAAATGGAGTACGTGGCATGGTGACAGAGACGTTTGGCGGTGATGTACAAGTAAAGCAGGATCCATTTCATGTCATGATGCGTATAAAGAGAAGCTCACGAGTAAAGCAAAGAAGAAGTGGATTTCGAAGGAGTTAATGGGCGCGATGTACACAGCGGACCGGAAGTTACGTCCACCCGAGGAGATGAAGGCAGAATTTCGGCGCGTAACGAGTTTAATCGCTCCTCCGGACTTGTGTACAGAGGCAGTATGGCGTGGATGTGTTGAGAGCAACGCAGCTCAAATCCAGAAAGGTGATTTATTCGTTGAGAATAACGACTACGCTGAAGCGCACACGACAACACGAATCGTAGCAACCAGCCAGCTTGAAGGTTTCCACTCAGGGCTTAAGAAGCTGGTCAATCGAGCCTTATCCGTTCAAGTTGGCCTCCGAATTCTCGATATTTTCATTGTTCAGCATAACCTCCGCCTCGGGGCCAACTTTGGCAGAAACGCATGCTTCGGCGACTTTGACTTCATGGCATTAGCACAAGCCGCCATGTTGAGCAGAAGCACGCTTCACGAGTCGCCGCAGCTAGCGTTTATCAGGCACATCCTTTCAGGAAACCTACCAGCTCCGCACTATCGCTCCGGTTCCTCGTTGGATTTTGGATTTTCAGAGTGGCTGAGAATGTTTGATTGCGCTCGTGCGGCTCCAGATAGAGTTGAAGCCGTTCTCGCCCGACCGCGCCGGCATTTATCAACGATTCGCGAGCTCCTCCTTCTCAATTCAAGCTGCATAAATAGCCGCCGCCTCTCACGCGCTCAGTTCATGTCGTTGTTGCGTCTAGAGCCACAAGATCCTGAGTCTTCCGCTGATTTTGCGCTCGAGGAGTACGAGCTGTTGCGCCAAGTGCGAAAAGAACAAGCTCGCGAGGAATGCACGTGGTCCACCTGCCCGCTAGTGACAACTATCATGTTCAACGTCGCCGTCGACGCTAGTACCAATACCAGTTTCAAACTTCGGCAACGTAGCTATTCGACAATTGTAGCGAAGCTGAAGATCATCGCGGACATTAACACGACCGCTGTAAACGTCCCAACGCACGCAGTCAATGCCATCACCACCGAAAGCGGAAGCACAGACTGCAACATCTCAGCTTCAGCAAAAGCCGCCGTAAAAGAATCCCAATGCGCACGAAAACTCTTCACATTTGACCGCAGTCGACCTGAGGTTTCAGGCACGAACGCCAATGAACAAGCTTTCCAGATCCAGCTCTTCACAACACTACACGCCTCGAAACTTTTCACAAGCAAGAAGAAGTTATTTGTTCGCGTTTACCATTTTGCTGGTTGCATTTGTGACGGGATCTGGCCAAAATCCGAGCACGACTTGCTCCTGAGGTGGGGTGCGATGAAACGCGCTGACAATCGCAGTTCTAGCCTCAAAATTAAGCTTCGAGTGCCTTCAAATACCTTCGCTCAATCAAAAATGCAGCAGGAGTCACGCAGCAACTCGACAACTGATTCTGCGGGAACGCTAGCGAGTAGCGGTTCGGCGCATCCAGCACAATCCGGCAGCAACAGCAACCTTGGGGTCTGCTCTGCAGAACCAGCTACTGGTAATCAACCCAGCCAATCCCGGCCAACCGAGCCTGACGCAGAAATAATGGTCGTGCCCGCAGCACCCAATCCAGCTTCTAACGACGATCGTCAAAATACCACAATTTCCCCAGTGTCTCTCCAATCTAATGCGAGTATCGGCAACGAGCAGGGAATCGATACAGCACCACAGTCTTCCTTCATTCTCGAACAACTCCCTACAATGATATCTCAGAACAGGACATGGAATATTTTAGAACGTTGGCAAAATCTATTAAGCAAGTTCCAGGTAAATGGGGATACCTGCACAAAATGCTTCTTGGAGCGATATCCAGAGTCCCAGTTGAGCGCAAACGCACTTCGCTGCAGGCTAAAAGAACAACGGAAACGAAAGTCCAGCGCTATGGAGTCCGTACGCCTGCCACCGTCCAGCGCAGGAAAGGAACGTTGCGCGACGTCGTGCCCAAGCTGTCAGAAGAAACGGAAACGTTGCGGAGACACGAGCGTTAATCCAACGTGTTTGAGAGCAGGAAAGGTCCGAAGCTTACCGCTAGATGCATATTTCAGCAGCTCGTTGCCTCATTAAACATAGCATTCTTCATGGCCTGCATCTTGACGAATAACCCCTCGCTGGTCTTGTTGCGTCTTTGCGATCAGTGCGCGTGGTGTCAACACACTTCTGCATGCGTAGGCCGAGCCACCACGGCTGCTACATGCGCTGGAACCGGGCAGGAGCACACGAGAGAGGGCGCGCACTGGAGCTGCAGCAGCCAGAGTATGCTACTGTTTGGCCGGAGTCTTTGTACTGTACAGTACAGACTGTACTACAGTATCTGTTGTGGTCCACAACAGAAAACTTTGTGGGGGACCCGGGACAAAACTGTGGGACACAGCGGTGGAAGGTGGTAACCGACGGTCCGATCGGTGACCACCGGTGGTGGGACATCCCTAGCATTTTCGATACCCCATGAATTCCATGCATTTTTTTCTGGTTACCGTATTTTCGTAGTCCTAAGCGTCTCTCAGTCCTGAGGGTCAACAACATTATAACCAATGAAATAACCAGAAATGTATCATATGTTGTTTTTCGACTCTATGTCACAAAGTTATTTTAAGGCTGAGGACGAGGTAAAATGCCGCACAAACAAACTCTCGACTCAAGCCTCACGCATCTCGGTGTCTACTGCTAATGGTTCGGCCACGCATCACGGGGAACGGCCGAAATCGAAGGACATATAAGAGAATAGCAGTTGACTACGCACACAAGCGCAACGTAATAGACTACTTAGAGGGAGGGCACGACCTTGACGCAACAATCGAGTTCTTCTACGGTGCACTCACAGGCAAGAACAAGAGAGCCAAGAAGAAGCAAATCAACAAATGGGTGAAGCAAACACAACACATTCGATCGATGTGCGATAGCGGTCGCGGGATCCACCGCAATCTACGCATCGTAGGCACCGGCACGGTCCTTCCTTCTGATGCTGAATCAGATCTGGTGCTGTGGATTAACTCACTTCGGAAAGATGGCGCCCCTGTTTCGCGCTTGATGCTCGAGTTACAAGCCAAAGAAATAGCGAAAGAGTGTGGTCTAGGGGAAATTTGCGGCGTCTGGCACGTGGATCAAGCGGTTCTTACGCAGACATAAACTCTCTCTGCGGTCTCGAACACGCCAAGGGCAGACAACCCCAGAAGATGCTGTTGAAGCTGCTCAAGCCTTTCGTGCGACTGTCCTCCAGACGATCGTCGAGAAGAAGTGCGTACAAGTGCTTAATTCTGACCAAACCGGTACCGTTTTGCTTCAATTTGACATGCAATTTATATTTTCTAATTATCTGTAGCTGTTTTCTTTGGGTATTTACCCAAACAGACAATCACCACTCGAGGAGCCAAGACTGTATGGGTAAAATGTTCGAATAAAGACAAAAACAGGGCAACGGTAATGTTGTTAGCCGACTGGGAAGGAAAGAAGTATCCCCCATTTATGATGTTCAAGAGTACTCCAGCGACGACGAAAGCGAAACGTGAAGCCAAGACTTCTGCACGAAATGGGTTCGGAACTACCGTTTGGAGAGAAATTTCAGCACTACAAAAGGAGACAAATTCCCAAATTTATGGAAACAAGTGTGCCTGGTGGAATTCAGAGTTGTCGCTCAAGTTTCTCGAGTATCATTTCGCCGGCCGCGAGAACATTGACGACAACATACTCCTTCTGTGGGACGACTTCAGCGGTCCAATGACCGCTGAAGTCGTAGAGTACGCCACATCGCTGAATGTAATTCTTCTCAAAGTCCCTCCAAAATACACGTACGTCTGCCAGCCTGCAGACGTGTCGTGGAACAAACCCTTTAAATCGGGTCTCCGTTCGAAGTGGATTTCACGTCTTCGTGAACAACTAGCAGCTTACCATGCGGGGGAGAAGCGTCGAGCGACAAAACGAGCCAAGTTGGACAAGGATATCACTCGTGCTCGTTTAGATTTAGTTCAGGCCGAAGCTGACCAGGAGGTGGCACAACTGCGAAATGACCACGTGGAGGAGTCGTTCAAGCTACAAGCCCCTAACAGAAAGGATATAGCACGATGGGTGGCGTCTTGTTGGGGCGATTTGTTGCAGGTTGACGGCTGTACTGAGGGTTTCCGGTTAAGTGTGGTTTGTACCCATTAACCGGTTAACCGAACCGGTCCAATCCGAACCGCATGTTTACGCCATGATGATTACGGCAGTAGTGATTAGACGAGTAGATTGATTGGACGCGTGACCGCGTTTCTTTGTGGTAGGCCAAACAACTAACTCCGATAAATCAATCACTTTCGAATCTTCCTTCTTCCCCTCAAGTGGTCTTCGCTCCGGTCTCGCCCAAGCGTGCTCACTCTTCCGCTTCGTACAAGCTTCGTCTCTTCAACTACACCTTTCGTCAGGTTATGAGCCCAAGTACCATGTCCTCTGCGCAAGACACCTCGGCCAAGGTCTCCATTGACATATTCAACGGGGACAACTACGCGACGTGGAACCGCTACATGCGTGGCGTGTTCCTGACCAAGTCGGTGTGGTATGTCGTGAACCGCGAGACGACGCCAAGCTTCACGGACTCGCGGGCCAAGGACGACTACGTCAAGTCGAGCAACATCGCGTTCGGACTGATGTTGCTCCACATGGACGCGGACTACCACCATGTGGTCGACGACTGCGAGGAAGCGTGGGTTGCCTGGTCGCGCCTGAAGACGCTGTACGGTGGTTCGCAGAAGGCTGGACGCATCTACTTGAAGCGCCAACTCTTCAGCATGGAGATGTCGGAAGGCGGCAATGTCTTGCATCATTGCAACGAGGTCCTCAACGTCAGCGCCAAGCTCAGTAGCATCGGCGCCAAGATGGAGGACGAGGACGTGGCGATCTGCTTGTTGCGCAGTCTCCCCAAGAGCTACGAGAACGTCGTGCTGAACTTGGAGATGAGCAGCGCTGAACTGCGGTCGCAAGACGTCGTGAAGGTGCTCACGAACGAGCATATCAAGCGGCAAGGCGAGAAGACGGCGACGGTGAAGACGGAGAACGCGGCCAAGGCGTTCAACACCGACCGGCACTCTCGCGAGTGTACATACTGCGGAAAATTGGGGCACACGGTTGACAAGTGCTGGACCAAGCAGAAAGATGACAATCGGGGCCCAAGACGCGGCGGCAACGGCCGTGGACGCGGAGCCAATTTTACGCAATGGCGTAATGATGAAGACGACTACGACTACGGCTACGATCGCGTGGCGTTTGCGACCTCGCTCGAATGCAGCATCTCGTCGGGCAAGAATTCTTCGGGGATGTGGGCGATCGACAGTGGTGCCACGCACCACATCTGCAACGACAAGTCCAAGTTCGCCAATCTGGTCGAGGGACATGAAGGCGAGCTCTCCGTGGCCGACGGAAACAAGGCTGCCATAATGGGTGTCGGGACCATCTTCGAGCAAGTGGTCTTACCCAACGGCGATGAACGCGAGATCGAAATCGAGAACGCACTCTTCGTCCCAAGTATGAACAAGAACTTGCTGTTGGTGCCTCAGATCAACAGCAGCGGTCTGTTCAAGGTTGTCTTCGATGGTGCTGAAATGCACATTGCACGCAAGTCGTCGCAGAAGGTGGTTGCCGCGGCGGACCTGGTTGATGGCCTGTACTGGCTTCGAGTTCCGCGCGGGAGTGCAAACTCTATTTCGAGAGTATCTGTCAACGGCGTCGATCTACATGCGCGAATGGGCCACGCTCCGAACGACGTTCTTCGCAAGATGGTGTCAAGCGGCATGGTTGCAGGTGCGAAGATGCCGTCGACGTCGGCGAATTCGTCCAAGTGCCGTGGATGCCAACAGGGCAAGATGGTCCAGAAGCCGTTCCCCAGCAATCCGGACAAGCGCAAGTACAAGCCCTTCGAGTTCCTCCACTTCGACACGTGCGGACCCATGGAGCAAGTGTCGCTTGGAGGCAGCAGGCACTTGCTGCTGATCACGGATGAAGCCAGCGGATGCATGACGGGATTCTGTCTTCGCGCCAAATCAGAAAGCGAGCGCTGTCTGCGGAGCTTCGTCGCCAAAGTGGAACGCCAATTTGACACCAAGGTCAAGTTCGTGCGTCATGATGGAGCCAAGGAATTTGCCACCAACTCGCTCTTGTCGTTCTACGAAGATCACGGCATCGAGGTGCAGCCTACCGTTCCGTATGCGCATCAGACGAACGGTACGGCTGAACGTGCAAACCGAACAATCGTGACGATCGGTCGGAGCATGCTCCACTACGCTGGCTTGGACAAGACCTTCTGGGCGGAAGCGGCGATGACGGCGATCTACATCAAGAACCGACTGCCGTCTCCCAAGTTTCCCGGGAAAACACCCTTCGAGGTCGTGTACAAGTCCAAGCCGAACGTGAAGCACATGCGGGTCTTCGGATGCAAGGCTTACATTTTGACGCCGAAGGAAAAGCGACTGAAGTGGGATCCTAAGGCACGTGGAGGAATCTTTCTGGGCTACGAGGAGCGCTACAAGGCGTATCGAGTTTATGACATCGAGGTATGGAAGGTTGTGGTATATCGCGATGTCACATTCGATGAAGCCACTTTCGACAGCGCCTCAGCTCACGATGATGATGAAATCGATGAAGCCGCTGATTGCCTGGATGACCTGGAGATCTCTTCTGCGGTCGGCACGCGAGATTTTCGACAGGCGGGGAAACGCAAAACCCGTCCCGACCCAGACGCACGCGAACGATCAAGTCGCCCTCGTTGCCGAACTGGACTTGAAGAGGCAAGCGCGCCCGGCAACGACTCAGACGACCCAGGACGCGACTCTCCGGATCAAGAAGCGAAGTCATATGATGATGGCGAGTCTATGCCAGCAATGTTCTGGCGTGCGAGTGCAAACGCAGTGGAAACAAAGGACAGCACGGAGCCGAAGACGTTTCAGGAAGCCGTGAGTAGTGCCGACCAAGTGCACTGGCGCAAGGCGATTCGTGCGGAGCTCAAGTCGATGCGTCTCCGTGGCGTGTTCCGTGCTGCGAAGTTACCGAACAACCAGCGCGCCGTGGGAACGAAATGGGTCTTCAAAATCAAGCGCAAAGCTGACGGATCCATCGAGAAGTACAAGGCTCGACTCGTCGCGAAGGGATTTGTGCAGAAGTATGGGATCGACTACACCGAGACGTTCTCGCCGGTGGTCAAGTACGTCACTCTGCGCATGATCGTGGCCATCGCCAAATTCTTCGGATGGCCTCTCGACCAACTCGACGTGGTGACGGCGTTCCTGTACGGCCTCATGAAGGAGAAGGTGTTCTGCAGCATTCCCGAAGGTGTTGAGCTCGACGACGGATTCGACTGCGTGGAACTGCTCAAGGCTATCTACGGTCTCAAACAAGCGTCGCGAGTGTGGAACGAGACTTTCGACGAGTACGTTCGCTCCATTGGATTTCGCGTCTCGAGCTACGACCCATGCCTCTACATCAAGATTGTCGACGGTGAATGCGTCCTGCTGCTCGTGTACGTCGACGACGTTTTGGTCACCGGCAGCTCCGCGACGTTGATTGCTGAAGTCAAGCGCCAGCTCAAGTCTCGCTTTGAGATGACTGACAGCGGGAAGTGCTCCTTCATTCTCGGCATCGCAGTTGTCGACAACGAGGACGGCAGCGTTACGCTAAGCCAAGCGCGCTACATTAACGACATCCTGGAGCGCTTTGGCATGCAGAACTGCAAACCTGCTGCCAGCCCGGTCGACCTCAGCATGAAGCTGGTGCCAAGTGACCTTTCGACCAAGCTAGATGCACCATTCCGCGAGGCGGTCGGTGCGCTCATGCACTTGATGACTTCGACTCGGCCTGACATTGCTTTCGCCGTTGGATACGTGTCACGCTTCATGGAGAACCCCAAGTGGAACACTGGACTGCGGCCAAGCGCATTTTCGCTACCTGCAAGGCACCAAGTCGCATGGCATCCGCTTCGCACCGAGCAAGGGCGTGGATTTTCGCGGCTACTCCGATGCTGACTGGGCTGGTGACCACAGCGACCGCAAGTCGACCTCAGGCTACCTGTTCCAAGTTCTCGGCGGACCGATTTCGTGGGGCTCCAAGAAGCAGTCAAGTGTGTCACTCTCCACAAGCGAAGCCGAGTACATCGCGCTGAGCCTCGCGATCCAAGAAGGCAAGTGGGTGCACAAGCTGCTATGTGAGATTCTAGCGGCGGCGGGCGAAGAATCGCCGGATCTGAAGATCTTCGAGGACAATCAGTCGTGCATCAAGATGACCAAGACCCCGTGAACCATGGCCGCGCCAAGCACATCGACATCAAGTACCATCACATCCGCGACGAAGTCAAGCGCGGAGAAGTTCTCGTCGAGTACTGCGAAACTGCGACCATGCTGGCGGACATCCTGACCAAGGGACTTGGCGGACCTCGTCACAAGGACTTGACGATGGCTCTTGGTGTTCATGCGTGTTCGCATTGAGGGGGCGTGTTGCAGGTTGACGGCTGTACTGAGGGTTTCCGGTTAAGTGTGGTTTGTACCCATTAACCGGTTAACCGAACCGGTCCAATCCGAACCGCATGTTTACGCCATAATGATTACGGCAGTAGTGATTAGACGAGTAGATTGATTGGACGCGTGACTGCGTTTCTTTGTGGTAGGCCAAACAACTAACTCCGATAAATCAATCACTTTCGAATCTTCCTTCTTCCCCTCAAGTGGTCTTCGCTCCGGTCTCGCCCAAGCGTGCTCACTCTTCCGCTTCGTCCAAGCTTCGTCTCTTCAACTACACCGTTCTTCACGATTTGACACCAGAGACGATAACAAGCGGGTTTAGACGCGTTGGCATCTTAAATGACACTCGCTGCTGCGAAGGCGAAGTGGATAGCGACAAGATCGAGAGTAGCATTGTTGAAGAACTAGAGAGCTGTCGTCTTGCGGGTGAGTCAGTCGATTCTGACGACGATATATCCGATAGTGAGCTAACTAGCGATAGCGAAGATGATGAAGACTAGATATGGCGATAAAGCGAAACCCGGCAGTATCTAGTGCTTAGTAAAATGAAGCTTTCTACCGCTAAATCTCTACTAAGAGATCATATGCTTATCATTGGGATGTGTATATCATGTTGGTAGGCTGACGCTTAGGACTACGAAAATACGGTATACTGATTTGTGAGCCGGCACCGGTCGAAACAGCAAAAGTGACCAGCTGAGAACGAAATCCGGGCAGCAGGATTCATTCTGGACCGGAAACTTCCGCTTGGCAGACTGATGTCGCTGCAGCCCCAACGTTAGTTGCTTTCTCCAGGCCAGGCTGGGGTTTAAGCCCGCGGGCTACGCCCATGGAGCGTTAAACCACCAGATAGCGTTCTCCAGTGCGCTTGCCCTCCCTCTGTCTTCTTCAACCGCCCTGCTGCGCGCTCCGCGCGATCCTAGCCACCCATAACGGCTCGCTACGCTTCGCTCGCTAGCAACCTACGGGTAAAAGTGTCCGACAAAAATGCATTTGTGTCCTATCAAAATCATATTATTTTAATTGTCCGATCCAAAATTAGTGACAGTCACGTCGATATTCACTGTGTTATTCGTCCAATCATAGATCTCAATTCATGTTGTATTGTCCAATCATAACGAGTTGTACATTTATCCGACGTTTTCGGGGATAATCGCGCTTTGTATCGCTAGCCTAACATTCACACAGGAAAGAGAAAATCGGTTTTCCAGAAAAATCAGACAGAATGTTCGACGCGAACCAAATAGATGGGTACAATGTCCGACAGATTTTGGGGAATGACTCTTTTCGCATTTTTAGTATGTCAACTGCTCTACGGGTGCTATTTCTACACGGGAAAATTCGAAAAGCTAATATGGGAAATATGGGACTTTTAAAGAAATTCCCATATTTGTAGAGGCCTAGGCATAAATGAAGCGACGAAATGCATTACTGTATAACATTTGTGCATGCGGACATTTTGTACATCCGGACACTCAATATAGCCAATCAGAACAAGTCTCTTAGACTGAAAAACCTCACATAATCCCATTTGTCCAAGCGGACATACCTAGTTTTGCACAAATCAGCACTTCCGGATATAGAACAAAATCGCTACGAAGCGTCAAGCAAAAACAAAACCACCTCACATTCGAGCCATGACAAGAGGTCGCAAGTGCTCTCCTGGAGGCAAGGGGCGGCAACCAAGCACCTACAAGCGCGAATGTGAGACGTATGCTAAGAAACTCGACGTAATTAACTTCCTAAATGACAACGACATGCCTTCTACACTCGACAGGTTTTACAGCCACCTTGTACCGAAGAAACGTGAGACGAAGCGAAAACGTATCTACGAGTGGGCACGCGATAGGGTGCAGATCGAGCGGATGGCGTCTTCTTCGACGACCGCCAGCTTCAAGTCTGAACGTAAGAAGGGCACAGCAACTACAATTTCTGCCTCAGGCGAGGAGGGCCTGGTGGAGTGGGTGAGCTCGCTACGTGGAGAAGGGGTGCCTGTCTCACGCCTAATGCTACAGCTGCAGGTTCAAGATGTCGCCCGGGACGAAGGCGTTCCTGATGGAATTTTTGAGGGCAGCTAGAGCTGGCAGCAACGTTTTTTGTCGCGTCACAGTCTTTCACTACGCTCTAAAACGCGTCAAGGGCAACAGCCACCCGCCGCAATGGAGCAAGAAGCTCGTGAATTTTGGGAGAAAGTTGAAAAGACGAAAATTGAGCTTGGCGTCGATAAAATCTTCAACGCTGATCAGAGCGGCATCTGCTTCGAGTATTTGCCGAAGACAACAATCGACAAATAAGGACAAAAAACATATGGGTACGGTGTGGCGGCAAAGACAAAGAGCGCTTCACCGGAATGTTTTTAGCTGACTCGACTGGAAAACAGTATGACCCTTTCTTCGTAGTCAAGACAAACCCGTCTAAAATTCCTGAGAAGAGGGCTTACAATTACGTTGCACAACATGGATTTGGCGACAAACTGTGGCAGGATATGCAATCGATTTGGGGGGGCAAATCTACGGTAATCTCTCTGCGTGGTGGAATTCAGACCTCTCGGTTGCGTTTCTCGATTATCATTTCGCGGGTAGAGCCGAGGCAGCACCGATCCTCCTCCTTTGGGACGATTTTTCGGCCCATTGGACTGAGGATATCATGGCTCATACCGAGCTTTTAAACGTGCATGTGATGAAAGTGCCCCCCGGTTTGACATACAGATGTCAAACCGGAGGGGGGCACTTTCATCAAATGTATGTCAACCAGCGGATATATCCTGGTTTCGCCCTCTCAAACAGCGTTTGCGAAAGAAATGGGTGCTGTACCTGTCACAACAATTACGGAACTACAACGATAGTGATCGCAGCTCAAAATTCCAGCTAGCTCCGCCGTCAAGAACTGATGCACTTTGCTGGGCTGGGCCACTACAGCTTGGCAGGAACTGAGTAGGACCGTGATTGTCAGCGGCTTTAGTCGACCCGGAAAGCAAACGCTAACAGAGGAACCAGAGAATACTATCGTCCAGCAACTGGAGCAACTTGAAGCTATTGACGAGACTGTTTGTGACACAGATGATGTTGTCGATCAGTTCAACGACGAGGCAGCCGAAAGTCAGTAATGCATCGACCAGTAGATTTGCATTGTACATACGCGCAAAAAATGACTTTAAGGTTTTTTGGCTTGTATGTAATTTAGGTGTGTCCGCATGCACAAATGTTATACAGTACCGTATTTCGTATGTAGAGAGTCACCCCCCATGTAAGAGGGGGTAGGGGACCTTGCTGATTTTATGTCATGAAATATTACAAAATGAAACTCCAAAACATTATTTCGTGAGTTTTAAACGAAACAATTGCAATACCGGACTCACTCATCAGCCTCTACGGCAAAGTCCTGCTCGTCATCAACTTGGCGTCCCTGCAAGAGTGAAAGCTCCTCGAGCTGAGCTACAAGGTCAGATGCAGCAGCACAGCTCTGGGTCAGCTGCAGCCCGCAGGCGCGGAAACCGTTGGCGATGGTGGATGCCGGAAGGTCGCGCCATGCGCAGTCAATCCACTTGCAGATCTTGTCACACTTCGGTCGCGCTAGCTTAAAGCGCGATCCAGGAGATCGCGGAGCAGCAATCTGTTCACGCATGTCGTCATGCCACTGCTGTCGGCTCTTGAGTGGGTAGTTCCAAGCTACATCGGCCGTCTGCGACACAGAGGTGGCGCCTGGTTGAACCTTCAGCAGCACGACGCCGATGCTTGCGGCGTATCGCTGGACTTCGGCCGTCCAGTGCCCGCTAAAGTCGTCCCACAGGAGTAAGATCTCCTGGGGCAATGGCCGGACGGCTTCGAGTGTGTGGCCACGCGAGTGCCACAACTGTACCGGTATTTGCGGTACACCTGGCAATTTTCAAAGTGTATCTCTCTACATGCGAAATACGGTACATACACTCTCACTAACTCTTCGCCGCGATTTTCAATGTCCCCTCCAGTGTACTACAGTCCCCCCAAATTTGAACCCCTACATCCGATATGATCTGATAAGTGATTGGATTTTTCGATATTGCAATCTCCCGTTTTTACAAACAGTAAATTCCGATACTAAAGCAAATGCCTTGATATTCCCTGTCAGTAGTGATAATTAATCAAGTTGCCAGACCAAATATCAGTTATTTTTAGTCGTATTAGGCAGGTTTTAAAGCAGTAGCGTGCTATCTTGCTGTTCTCTCGACGCAAATGACTCCCCTCAGCAGACGGCAAACAGATAACAGCGCGTAAGAATGACGTTTTTGTTATCATTTTTGCAACAAAGTCTGGAGGATCGATTGTAAGTTTCACTAAATAGGGCATTACTGTGGGGTGGAAGTCATTATCGCGAGGTAAGTGACATTTGGCTCCTTTACGAAACTGATAATTTCGCAAATATGATAACTGATTGAGCTGATCTGTTCTCCCGTGATAATCATTTCTGGGAAGACTGTACCAAATCTGTCGACATAAAGGTTGAAGCTTATCTTCCCAAACGGTAAGATCAAGAACGAAAGTTAGTCATATAAGGGTTAACCCGTAGAACGAAGCCGCTATCTCTTCTGCGAATGTTGCTCTGCACCAGTGTAAGGAAGATCAAGGACATTTGCACGTCGGATACTTCCTTGGAGAAAAGATGATACGACTGGATCAATACACCGGGCAAGTCGAGGACTTGACAGACACCCCTCCTCTTGGCTCTTATTGGGCTTTCACTTTTGAAGCGAACTTCAGCGTGTGCAATGCCGTTTTCTCCGCATCATCCGCCGATAGCACACACGAAAGACGGTTCTCCCTCACTTTCTTTTCATAATCGTCGCGGCTCTTCAGGTCGTACTTGACTTGCACCTCGCCGTCCCACCACGCAGCGTTGGCAATCTCACGCAGCTTCTCAGCCAGCCCCTTCGACAAAAATGACCATCTTTCGTTCATGCCCGGCGCCAACACTCCACGGACGCACAGTGAGCCATCAAAATCCTTTTTGCCGTTGCGTTTCACGAGTTTCGTCACATTCCTTGTCATTTTAATTTCGTTCGTCACGATAGATTGGGCAAAGTGGTCCTCATCCAGCACTTCCCGTAGACTCACATACAATCGAATCACCTCATGCTTCTTGAACTTGGAAAGGCTGTTTGCCTTTTTGAACACGTACGGGCACGATAACTTTCGTAGCGCGGAATCAGGGAACTTATCGTCTTTATCCACTCGGTTCTTGACTTGCACCACGATGAACGAGACCTTTCCCTCTGGATACAAGGCACATCTCGGGTGAAGAATCGGAATAATAAGATCCGCTCCTTTTTGCCCGCGAGGAAAGGTGCCCCCGGCTCGGCGATCTAACAGCTTCCACAAAACGTCCTCCGTCGGTTCTTCTTGCAAATCCACGAAATGACTGAAGCAAACTTGCCAGCCGTTCCAGTTCTTCAGCCAGTCCTTGTACGATATCATAACGTCCTGCTCCTCACGATGCGGATCGTCGCCCACAAGCATTTCCACAAACTTCACGACATCGCAAAACCCCCCTGAGAAGACGAACATCCGCTTGTCGGCTGAGCCCATCGCCACCGCGTCCATTGCCAACAAGAGGAAGACGCGTGCCACAAGTTCGCCGATGTTGCCGGTGTCGATCACACCATTGAGCAGTATGGTCTCCAACTGGGGAGGATGTCGGACTCCAGTGCAGAGGGCAAATTTATAGTAGGATTCTCGAACTGATACCACATTCTCGATGCGCCAAACGTCAGGATCGGGTCAGACACGTAGCCGCTGATCTGGGCGTCGTTCTTGTACGTCACGTAGTGTAAGACACTCATGAAGTCGGCGACCAAGCGCGTCGCTATCGGGCTGCTCGCATATGGACGCAGCCCAATGCGGCAGAACAGCGACGACACACCATGGAGTGTCGAGTCCGTGTAGCTCGCAAGGTTGTTCGCCTCAAGACCGATAAGCAATTTTCTGGCAGCGAACTCGGTCAGGACTTCCTTTCTATCCAGCAAACTCTTTTTAGTGTCGTCCATACTACGCCACAACGGCCGGCCCATCGACACAAGAGCTGTCCACACGTCTTCCTCATCGGTGGTCAACACTCTGCTTCTGCTTGTATTTTGATCAACAGTGTCAACATCAGACATCTTGGTATCTTCATCAGAGTCTGATCCAGAGATCATGATAGTATCGCCATCAGACATCGTTGATGTTGATTTAACACCCAGCATGATGTCCATGGTCTCTGTCAAGATGAACGGCGGGAATAGTGCCATATTCTTAGTAGCACTCGGCCGTGAAGACGGGTCCTGCGAGAGTGCCGGCACGAACTCATGTACTCGGGAGTTGGTGTCTACTAGAACCCCGAAAACGAGTCCTTTGGCGTTGCGTACCGTAGCTGTTGTGTTCACCTCTCTCAAAGCTCGACACAGAACGTGGAATGCGTTTTCGTGAGCGGAGTTTTTATTCGTGAGCAGAGCCCGCGCCTCGTCAATAGCCACAACAAGCACCGGAGTTGTACGAGCTTCGAGTTCCTCCCGCGTAGCAAGCACCGCAGTGTTAAGAGCTTCGAGTTTTTGCCGTTTCTTGGGCGGTTTATAAAGCTTGACACTATTCAATTCGCCCGCCATAGCCCCATCAGCTGTCCCGTTGACATCCACTTCAAACAGCTTCTTCCAATTTTCCCTTGCGTCCGAAGTCTCGACCGAGTACTTGAAGGCTTTCTCAAGCGCAGTAGTGAGATATTTTTCCGTGCAGATACCTGCAGGAAAAAGCCAGTCGCACAGTTTGGGCGTCGCGCGCGGGTACCCACTCGACCCTTTGATGTCACGTGCGCAGACGTACAGCACCTTCATATCAAACGGGGCGTTGCCATGCTTGATAGGGCCCTCTTTCTCCGCCAGGCGTTTAAGGATTCGGCTCTTGCCGAAGCCCGAGCTTTGAGTGATGGTGACGTATGGTGCGTTGTACATTTTCTTGTTAACGACGTTGAAATACGTGTAGCAGCACCCTGCGAAGTATTTCTGGAATCTGACGTCCGCATCGCCCTTGTAGTCTTGTTTGAAAGCTTCGGGTACTAGTTTGCGGAGCTCCTGAGTGGCCTTGCTGTCAGAAGGTTGGCTCTGGATCACGCGTAGTTGTTCTACGGCGGCATTTCCAGCTTCATCGATATCATCCAACGAGAGCTCGTGATTTATCATGAACTCCACATAGGCGGCGAGCACGGCATTTTTGATCAGGTTCTGGGTCGTCATGTCGTCGATTTTGAGGCCGTGGAGCTGGTGCTCGTAAAGTTCCAACGGACGCTCAGAGACGCCCTTATCTTTCAAGGCATCGAACGCGGCACTCGACAGTCGCTGGACGCGCGTAATTGGGGTCTTCTCCTCGTCTTCCATGTCGGCCATGTCGGCCATGTCGGCCATGTCGGCCATGTCCGCCTTCTCCCGTCTAGTTGTTATTTCTTGCTTTGAATGAAAGCTTTTTGTCAAAGAATCTTCGGTTGAAAACACCAACAAAACCAGAAGACTTCAAATTCGCAGTTCGTTCGTAGTTCTCTGAAATTTATTTACTACTGGGCGGAATTTTCAGGACGGATTATGGCTATTACAGGATGGAGAAATGAAGCAAATTTATTGGCTGAAAAGCATTGAATTGTTTAGTGGAGAACCCAACTCAAGAGAAACAAGTACCTCCAGACGACAGCGAGAACCGCGGTTGACAAAGCGGCTCAGACAGTACCAAGAAGCTAATAGCAAAGGTTAAATAGGCTTAATCTTCTATCATTTTCTTGCGATCCGCTAATTAAATGTGATGAGAACTTCTCGCGCTCCGTGTCAATGATCATATCGATCTGCGTGCCCACGTTGTGGCGCTCCAGGTTTCCATTCTGGTACCAACGGGCAACGCGGTCAAGACACGCATGCTCACCACTGGTAAAGAGAAGCCCAATGGTATCCTCGTGAGTCCAGAGTACCATTGGGCTTCTCCTTCTTGATATCCTCGAGCACCGTCTCAGCACGCACAGACACAAAGTGCACTTTTTTGCCAGACAGATAATAGTAGATACTTGGACGTCTGTACCCGGCGATATTCGGGTACCAACCGTGGACGCCTCCTTCGCACAGATCCTTGATGGCCTTCGTTGGTGGCGGTCATGAAGAACGCCTTCCTGTCCAGCGATTTGGAGTCCATGGTGCAACCGTAATTCTGCATGTCGTCGCACGGCTGGCTCATGCCGCGGTTATCGCACTTCATCTTGTACGAGGTGGCGCCGACTGCCATCGTCAGGAATTGGTTGCCCGGACAAATATGCTGGCCCAGCAGATGCTCTCAATGCCTTCGAGGTCATGATGGGGTCGTCCATGAAGATACCGTCGTTCTGTAGCTCGCGGTTAAGCAGATCGTTGTCGTAGGGCACGGCGGTGAGCCTGGGAACCTAACTATTATAGCGCAAAATGGGAGCAATGGGACCACGATCATACGAATCAGCGTCAATTCGCAGAACTAGCGTCCGGTAAATTCTTCTCTATTCTCGACTAAACGCGATTTGTATGAGATAATGTATGCATGTGAAAAGCCGATAATCAGGATTTTTAGGACGTCCATCCGGTAAAACGAGTTACTATGGCTACTTTTATCCTGTAAATTCCGGACAATTACTCATAGCGTCTAAGCCAATAGGAATCGAGTATTCACAGAAAATGGGTAATTTCGGAATAGCCATTTTTATTCTTATTCCGGTTATTCTTGAATGAAACAGGGCGTGGAGATGCTGACCGCCATCTACCGCATTATCCTAGCGTAAAGAGTCAACCTGCGTTTTGAAAAAATATATGACAATGTCGTGGGCTGTAAAGCTGACGCAAAGGAGCTTCTTGTAGTAGTTTTTCGGATGCAGAACAAGATAATGTAGCTGCGCGATTAGCCAGGAACTCTTTTTGCAGATTTTTGTTTTGCACGAAAAAGAGGCTACGGACGATATCTTCAGTAATTTCACTTGCGCGTTACTGTAGGATAAGACTATTTAGTCTGGACACTACAACCCTATTTCTAGATTTACTTAGCATCCGACCAATTGCATTTGTTCAAATCAGCTTTATGACCAATCAAACTCTGTTAGGGGTAGGGTAATTCCGTTCCAGCTTATTTTCCGGAATCGTCCGGAATTTTACTGTCTTATCAAATAAGAAACTATAGTGAAGTCAATACAAATGCCGACTTATCGGAATTATCCATTTTGTGGCGGAACAATGCGTTCCTTACACGAAGTTCGCGTGTCAATGGAGTACACCCTTCACTCTAATTAGTCTGACCCTGACTAATTATGGTGATAAGTTTTTGGCCGTAACCCAATCCTTTGTTTGGCTCTGGTGTTCGCAATATCAACATTGACGCTGATACGAGACTTTGATTGGCTTCAGCTCAGTGAGATCTTTCCAAATCCGCTGTCTTTTTGTTCATGGAGGTCCTAATGAAAATTTTGTTATGCACGGTGACACGAAAAAGTACTGAAGCATGACTATATTCGAAGCACGACTAATTAGAGTGAAGGGTGTACATGTGTGGCTATTAGCCACTGGCTAATCATAGATTAGCGCACAAGGAGACTCTTCAAGCGAGGGGAAACGGGATGCAGGACGCATGGCGACGGCAGCACTGAGGACAGGACATCCGTCCGTAGCGCCGTGTTGTATGAGGCCGAGGAGGTGTCGCTAGGCCAGCGTCTCCACGCGAAGACAGCGATTGCACAAGGCGCGTCCTTTGCCGAGGAGGTGCTGGCCAAGGAGAAACAGGAAGTCAAGACGTTCATGACGCACAAGAAAGAAGAAGACAGTAGCCTGGGAGCAGCACGTGTTGGGGGGGGGGAACAAGAAATTTATCCCAAGGAGATCTCGTCTATGTTGCTGCTCGGCATGAAGGAGAGGCGGACGTTCTGTGGGTATTAAGCCAGGTGCCGTCACCACTGGTGTGGTGAAGCGCGAATAAGAATTTCCGAGAAAGGCTACGTCGGCCGCAAGATTGGGAGATAGAGTCGGATCGAGCGACAGGGGCCACACCCAAGTCGAGATGTCGGATCTGCAACCCGAGATCACACGTGCGACAGTTACATGGAGAGACGCGGACCCGTGATTGCCCAGATCACCCTTGAGGACGGACGGAAGGAGACTTTTAGACACAGGATGAGGCGATCTAGGACGGGAGAGCCATGATCAAGGTCGAACACCAGCTTGTGCCGACTAATGAACGTGGTCCGTGGCAATAGAGTGATGATCAAGCCAGATCAAGGGTCAAGAAGGTCAGATCAAGGGTGATTGCATGTGATCAGCCATGACTGAGCCGAGATCAAGACTGAGCGGTGTTGATCGGCGACCAAGATGGGATTTCAACGGTGATCCAGCCCTTGTCTGAGCTGGATAGTAGCAATGAACGGAGATCACCCATGATCAGGCGCCAGTACACCAAGATCGACGAGGATCAAGCTAGACCGGGACGCAAGATCCTGATCGGGCTTCAAGGCGTGGCCGTGGGATGGTGATCCAGGATCACAGCAAGGTGGTAGTCCGGGATCGGGGCAAGTGGGCGGTCCAAGGTCGAGGCACGGCGGGCAAGGATGACCGCGATCGAGGAGGTATATGCCGATCGCGATCGAGGGTTAGGTGAGATCGCGATCGAGGATCCCATGATTGCGTATGGCTCAGCTGTGTATCCAGGTGTCAGGTGATCGTAAGATAGGGAATCAGGATGGGACTAGTGGAGATAGTAATAACCATAAACAGACTCGAATTTGCCTTGAACCACTCAAGTGCCTTCGCCCAAGCCTGGAATCGGGAAGTATATTGGCCCCCAGGTGAACGGAAGGTAAGATCATCGATCTAGTAGAGCGAATAAGACTGGATAATACATTGGCCAGCTTATCCCTCTCTAGCAATCCATCCTCAAGTGCACGACCCAAGATCGACCGGCATTTGCTGCTTGGCCCAAGATCTTTCGTTTCTCAAGACCCCGCTTCAGGATGCGGCAAGCAGCAGACTCGAATTTGCTCTGAACCACACAAGTGCCTTCGTTCACGCCTGTAATCGGGATATATATTAGCCCCCCAAGTGTCAGGAAGGTATGAGACGAGATCTAGTGTAGTGGTTAAGTATGGATGATATATTGGCCAGCTTTTCCCTCTCTAGTGATCTATCCTTAAGTGCGAACCCCCGATCGGAAGGGATTGATTACTTGGCCTGAAGATCACGTCGAATCTCAACCCCTCAAGACCCCGCTAAAGGAAGCGGCAAGCAACGGAAAGGAAGGGGCAAGATCCCCGATATTGGACATCTACAAGACCTGGATCAAGACCAGGCGACCGGATCAAGGCTCGACTACTCGCCTACGACCCGGATCAACTACCCCGAGGTAGAGTGAAAAATTTCTACGCTACCTCAAGCCCCTGCGTCACACCAAGACGTTCATCTTTCACCGAAGGACTCTTCAGAAGTCACCTGGAAGAGCGTAACCCGCCTACCGACGGGTACACAAGGTGAATACTACACACAGCTAGATCACGGATCATCGGGGGACCCCCTCCGTTAGTCGGTGTCTGGGCGCTAGTGGTATCGAGACCTGCCTCAACGAGATTTTGACAGATCCCACCCCACCACACTGGTGTTCGACCCGAGGTAACGGCATCCAGCTGCAGCTCCTGCATGGAGACAAGAACGTGAAGCGTCTGGCCTCTACAATGAATTGGCCTCAACACTGGCTGGAAACGTGGGTATATGCATTGGCGAGGTGGTGCTGGAGATCTTCAAGGCGATGCTGTCAGCGACGAAGCATGCGTTCAATGTGACGTGAAGCTGACGGCCAGTAACGGGAGCAACACTGCAAGTTCTTCCTTCGGACCAGGTGTCGAGACCGTGTTCTGCCCGTAGAACATCGCGCCACGTCGGAGCTGGAGGAGAAGATGGCGACGGCTCCAAGCAGATCGACGAGACGGTATACACGCCGAAGCCGCGCTGCGACAAGGTCAGGTTGCTTCGAGCGCCAGCGCCAGTGGATCCAGCTCCAGCTCGGTCCCCACCACGGCCAACAACTCCACCACGACCACCATGCCGTCGACGTCTCTGGCGGACAACTCGAAGCTGTGTGTCAAGCCCCGTATCGACATTACGAAGGTTGACGTGGGCGTCGCCGTCGACGCAAAGAGAATGAGAAGGCCCTCAAGCCGGCTGCCATCGCCCCCATCCCGTTGGGCGGTTCGCGCATCGCCGTCCATAACAGTTGCAGCGTCATCGTGGTCGCCAGAAGCAAGCTCGTGAGCAGTAACACCGTCAAGATGACCCTCAAGATGCCGATTCACGACTTCGCTGACATCTACGCGGACGAGAAGGGCTTCGTGATCCTCGGAGCGAAAGCCGCGGAGGCCGGAAACCCGAGCCACTTTGCAGATCGCCACCTAGCTCTGCCGTGCCTTGCTACGACATGTACACGGTTCGCTACGACTCGCAGCCTACGACGGCACGAAGGAGTCGAGGGCCACGAAGCTGACGTCGTCCAGCTTGTCGCTGCCGCTAATCGACGGTCAAGACCAAACCCGATGAGCCCTTCACCACGGTCGCATCACGTTCGACGGCAAGAACTGGTCCGCGTACTTCGGCGCCGCCATCTCGACGTCCGGGGTGGCTGCATCAACATCCACCCAGGGTGACCGCGTGGACGCGACTGGCAAGATCCGGTCGAACGAGGACTCGATCGGCTGAGGTTTGATCACACTCCGGTTACGAACGCGCCACGACAACAACCGCACGGACAACTTCGCGGTCATCAATTAGACGGACAGCAACATGAAGAGCCGAAGCCTTGCCGCGAGGCTTGGCTGGCTTTGAAGTTGGCTTCGCAGCCTTCTTCCGTGAAGACGCTTTCGCGCCTGGGTTTGCACCCTTTGCAGACATGTTGCTGGGCTCCCAAGGAAGCCTGGTACGCGTTGGCAGTACGCCCTGTGCTCTGTGAGAGCAGAAGCCGTAGCGCTTAGAGCTGGCGGCAGGTCGATCGATTTCGACAATGAAGAGAGAAATGTGAGAAGGATTTTCTCTCTTCTCTGATTGGACATAAGTCGTATCTAAGTGGGGATTACATTGAAGAGTGACATCAGTCACTCTTCCGGAATGGATACATTTGTGTGTCACACATCAGGTGACACGTGGTGGGTGGCCTCGCAGCCACCAATCGCCTTTCATATAGGTTTCACTATAGATATCTTTTAGTTTGTATTTGATGAAAGGTGTAGTTGAAGAGACGAAGCTTGGACGAAGCGGAAGAGTGAGCACGCTTGGGCGAGACCGGAGCGAAGACCACTTGAGGGGAAGAAGGAAGATTCGAAAGTGATTGATTTATCGGAGTTAGTTGTTTGGCCTACCACAAAGAAACGCAGTCACGCGTCCAATCAATCTACTCGTCTAATCACTACTGCCGTAATCATTATGGCGTAAACATGCGGTTCGGATTGGACCGGTTCGGTTAACCGGTTAATGGGTACAAACCACACTTAACCGGAAACCCTCAGTACAGTCGTCAACCTGCAACACGCCCCCTCAATGCGAACACGCATGAACACCAAGAGCCATCGTCAAGTCCTTGTGACGAGGTCCGCCAAGTCCCTTGGTCAGGATGTCCGCCAGCATGGTCGCAGTTTCGCAGTACTCGACGAGAACTTCTCCGCGCTTGGCTTCGTCGCGGATGTGATGGTACTTGATGTCGATGTGCTTGGCGCGGCCATGGTTCACGGGGTCTTGGTCATCTTGATGCACGACTGATTGTCCTCGAAGATCTTCAGATCCGGCGATTCTTCGCCCGCCGCCGCTAGAATCTCACATAGCAGCTTGTGCACCCACTTGCCTTCTTGGATCGCGAGGCTCAGCGCGATGTACTCGGCTTCGCTTGTGGAGAGTGACACACTTGACTGCTTCTTGGAGCCCCACGAAATCGGTCCGCCGAGAACTTGAAACAGGTAGCCTGAGGTCGACTTGCGGTCGCTGTGGTCACCAGCCCAGTCAGCATCGGAGTAGCCGCGAAAATCCACGCCCTTGCTCGGTGCGAAGCGGATGCCATGCGACTTGGTGCCTTGTAGGTAGCGAAAAATGCGCTTAACCGCAGTCCAGTGTTCCACTTAAGGGTTCTCCATGAAGCGTGACACGTATCCAACGGCGAAAGCAATGTCAGGCCGAGTCGAAGTCGTCAAGTGCATGAGCGCACCGACCGCCTCGCGGAATGGTGCATCTAGCTTGGTCGAAAGGTCACTTGGTACCAGCTTCATGCTGAGGTCGACCGGGCTGGCAGCAGGTTTGCAGTTCTGCATGCCAAAGCGCTCCAGGATGTCGTTAATGTAGCGCGCTTGGCTTAGCGTAACGCTGCCGTCCTCGTTGTCGACAACTGCGATGCCGAGAATGAAGGAGCACTTCCCGCTGTCAGTCATCTCAAAGCGAGACTTGAGCTGGCGCTTGACTTCAGCAATCAACGTCGCGGAGCTGCCGGTGACCAAAACGTCGTCGTCGTACACGAGCAGCAGGACGCATTCACCGTCGACAACCTTGGTGTAGAGGCATGGGTCGTAGCTCGAGACGCGAAATCCAATGGAGCGAACGTACTCGTCGAAAGTCTCGTTCCACACTCGCGACGCTTGTTTGAGTTCGTAGATAGCCTTGAGCAGTTCCACGCAGTCGAATCCGTCGTCGAGCTCAACACCTTCGGGAATGCAGCAGAACACCTTCTCCTTCGTGAGGCCGTACAGGAACGCCGTCACCACGTCGAGTTGGTCGAGAGGCCATCCGAAGAATTTGGCGATGGCCACGATCATGAGCAGAGTGACGTACTTGACCACCGGCGAGAATGTCTCGGTGTAGTCGATCCCATACTTCTGCACAAATCCCTTCGCGACGAGTCGAGCCTTGTACTTCTCGATGGATCCGTCAGCTTTGCGCTTGATTTTGAAGACCCATTTCGTTCCCACGGCGCGCTGGTTGTTCGGTAACTTCGCAGCACGGAACACGCCACGGAGACGCATCGACTTGAGCTCCGCACGAATCGCCTTGCGCCAGTGCACTTGGTCGGCACTACTCACGGCTTCCTGAAACGTCTTCGGCTCCGTGCTGTCCTTTGTTTCCACTGCGTTTGCACTCGCACGCCAGAACATTGCTGGCATAGACTCGCCATCATCATATGACTTCGCTTCTTGATCCGGAGAGTCGCGTCCTGGGTCGTCTGAGTCGTTGCCGGGCGCGCTTGCCTCTTCAAGTCCAGTTCGGCAACGAGGGCGACTTGATCGTTCGCGTGCGTCTGGGTCGGGACGGGTTTTGCGTTTCCCCGCCTGTCGAAAATCTCGCGTGCCGACCGCAGAAGAGATCTCCAGGTCATCCAGGCAATCAGCGGCTTCATCGATTTCATCATCATCGTGAGCTGAGGCGCTGTCGAAAGTGGCTTCATCGAATGTGACATCGCGATATACCACAACCTTCCATACCTCGATGTCATAAACTCGATACGCCTTGTAGCGCTCCTCGTAGCCCAGAAAGATTCCTCCACGTGCCTTAGGATCCCACTTCAGTCGCTTTTCCTTCGGCGTCAAAACGTAGGCCTTGCATCCGAAGACCCGCATGTGCTTCACGTTCGGCTTGGACTTGTACACGACCTCGAAGGGTGTTTTCCCGGGAAACTTGGGAGACGGCAGTCGGTTCTTGATGTAGATCGCCGTCATCGCCGCTTCCGCCCAGAAGGTCTTGTCCAAGCCAGCGTAGTGGAGCATGCTCCGACCGATCGTCACGATTGTTCGGTTTGCACGTTCAGCCGTACCGTTCGTCTGATGCGCATACGGAACGGTAGGCTGCACCTCGATGCCGTGATCTTCGTAGAACGACAAGAGCGAGTTGGTGGCAAATTCCTTGGCTCCATCATGACGCACGAACTTGACCTTGGTGTCAAATTGGCGTTCCACTTTGGCGACGAAGCTCCGCAGACAGCGCTCGCTTTCTGATTTGGCGCGAAGACAGAATCCCGTCATGCATCCGCTGGCTTCGTCCGTGATCAGCAGCAAGTGCCTGCTGCCTCCAAGCGACACTTGCTCCATGGGTCCGCACGTGTCGAAGTGGAGGAACTCGAAGGGCTTGTACTTGCGCTTGTCCGGATTGCTGGGGAACGGCTTCTGGACCATCTTGCCCTGTTGGCATCCACGGCACTTGGACGAATTCGCCGACGTCGACGGCATCTTCGCACCTGCAACCATGCCGCTTGACACCATCTTGCGAAGAACGTCGTTCGGAGCGTGGCCCATTCGCGCATGTAGATCGACGCCGTTGACAGATACTCTCGAAATAGAGTTTGCACTCCCGCGCGGAACTCGAAGCCAGTACAGGCCATCAACCAGGTCCGCCGCGGCAACCACCTTCTGCGACGACTTGCGTGCAATGTGCATTTCAGCACCATCGAAGACAACCTTGAACAGACCGCTGCTGTTGATCTGAGGCACCAACAGCAAGTTCTTGTTCATACTTGGGACGAAGAGTGCGTTCTCGATTTCGATCTCGCGTTCATCGCCGTTGGGTAAGACCACTTGCTCGAAGATGGTCCCGACACCCATTATGGCAGCCTTGTTTCCGTCGGCCACGGAGAGCTCGCCTTCATGTCCCTCGACCAGATTGGCGAACTTGGACTTGTCGTTACAGATGTGGTGCGTGGCACCACTGTCGATCGCCCACATCCCCGAAGTATTCTTGCCCGACGAGATGCCGCATTCGAGCGAGGTCGCAAACGCCACGCGATCGTAGCCGTAGTCGTAGTCGTCTTCATCATTACGCCATTGCGTAAAGTTGGCTCCGCGTCCACGGCCGTTGCCGCCGCGTCTTGGGCCCCGATTGTCATCTTTCTGCTTGGTCCAGCACTTGTCCACCGTGTGCCCCAATTTCCCGCAGTACGTACACTCGCGAGAGTGCCGGTCGGTGTTGAACGCCTTGGCCGCGTTCTCCGTCTTCACCGTCGCCGTCTTCTCGCCTTGCCGCTTGATATGCTCGTTCGTGAGCACCTTCACGACGTCTTGCGACCGCAGTTCAGCGCTGCTCATCTCCAAGTTCAGCACGACGTTCTCGTAGCTCTTGGGGAGACTGCGCAACAAGCAGATCGCCACGTCCTCGTCCTCCATCTTGGCGCCGATGCTACTGAGCTTGGCGCTGACGTTGAGGACCTCGTTGCAATGATGCAAGACATTGCCGCCTTCCGACATCTCCATGCTGAAGAGTTGGCGCTTCAAGTAGATGCGTCCAGCCTTCTGCGAACCACCGTACAGCGTCTTCAGGCGCGACCAGGCAACCCACGCTTCCTCGCAGTCGTCGACCACATGGTGGTAGTCCGCGTCCATGTGGAGCAACATCAGTCCGAACGCGATGTTGCTCGACTTGACGTAGTCGTCCTTGGCCCGCGAGTCCGTGAAGCTTGGCGTCGTCTCGCGGTTCACGACATGCCACACCGACTTGGTCAGGAACACGCCACGCATGTAGCGGTTCCACGTCGCGTAGTTGTCCCCGTTGAATTGTCAATGGAGACCTTGGCCGAGGTGTCTTGCGCAGAGGACATGGTACTTGGGCTCATAACCTGATGAAAGGTGTAGTTGAAGAGACGAAGCTTGTACGAAGCGGAAGAGTGAGCACGCTTGGGCGAGACCGGAGCGAAGACCACTTGAGGGGAAGAAGGAAGATTCGAAAGTGATTGATTTATCGGAGTTAGTTGTTTGGCCTACCACAAAGAAACGCAGTCACGCGTCCAATCAATCTACTCGTCTAATCACTACTGCCGTAATCATTATGGCGTAAACATGCGGTTCGGATTGGACCGGTTCGGTTAACCGGTTAATGGGTACAAACCACACTTAACCGGAAACCCTCAGTACAGTCGTCAACCTGCAACAGTATTGCAGGCCAAACTTACAAGTATCTATAATATATTCAGTCTTAAATCTACCTAATCTTAGTTAGTCTCCCCAAAGTCTGGGGACGAGTGAACTGCCGTTCACTAGGCGTTTGTATACTCCAAGCAAGCTTCCTCTGTGTGAAGTGCTGTGTGACCTCCGTTACAGGAATTAATCTTGTAGTCATAATTACCAGTCATTCGAGCCACGAATTGCAACAGAAAGCCCTCTAGGGTGGGTGGTCTATCTCGTTTAAGTCCGACCAGAGTGCCACTTGCGATGGCAACTTTACAGGTTGTCGCAGGGTCACGTCCCTCCAAAGTAACAATGGCTACATTGATAAGATTAGAGAAGATTGTCGTGGTACTCTTACAAAAGACTGATGAATTTTAGATCAAGCATGAATCTTATGCTAGGATATATAAAGATAGAGGTAGTACTACTGAGGGTACGTCTTGCCTGACAAGTGACACTCTTGCCAGCACCGCGAATTGAAACTTTCACATGGCGAATCGCGCTTTCAATTTGAAAGCGCGATTCGCCGTGTGACAGGTGCTGTAGGCCCACCTGCCAGTGTTGGCAGAAAGGGCTTTATATTTCGGCCTGGCCTGGGCGAAAAGGAGTTTTACCACGGTATTTAGGCCAATAGGCCACGCGGTTTTGCCGAGGCCATTAGCCTAAGCAATTAAAGAGGTGCAAAACGGATATTGAATATGACAGGTAACGATTTGAACGTGTGAAGGAACGATTTGAATTTTCAAACACAGCGCCAGTGTTTTCATATCACACAAGCAACAACTCAAGCTGTTCAGTACTTGACGATGGCGAATCCAGGACGTCGCACGATTCCAGAACACTGTCATTTCGACGCCGTGGAAGGTATCACCCCGGCGAAAGGCGGCTACAAGTACTACGTGTGCAAACATTGTAGTCAGGCTCACAGCGCCGGTGTCATGATTGACCCACCTACTCTCGTTCAAGGCAGAGCACGTAACTACCGCAGCCACCTCAAAGGGTGTACCTACTTTCGAGGATCCCAACAGCTAGCTGGTGTGACACCCCCTCAGCAAGCGTCGGCGTCAAGCGGCAGAGGTACCCCAGCTACGACACCGACTACGACATGCCACGCCCCAAACGTACGTGTCCCGCTCCCGTTTCTACTGTAGGAGTCAAACGTGCACGGTGCTCCATAGACAATATCGCGGAGGACAGCGAGTTACCCCAACCGAAGCGAGTCGCCAGATCGCTAAGTTTGGCGCCTTCAAAGTCCAAAACCGGTGAGCCAATGGTTTCTTCGACTCCACGTCAATTATCAAGGGAGGAATTCTGGCAACTTGAGCGCGCTCTTGTCGAGCTCCACGCGGACAACTACTTAGCTGACCGGTTCATTGAGCAACACACTACCCGCTAGGTGTTCGAACTGCTGTGCCCCGGGGTTACCAGTATTTTGCCGTCGCGGCGGGTGTTGGGTGGACGCCTACTCGATGAACATGCTGAACGTTGCTATAAAAGGCTCCTCATGGGTTGCATGAGATGCAGCGAATTGGAGGACGTGTCAACTTGCTATCGGACGGCTGGAAAAACGTGAGCAAGGAACATATAACGGGTTGTTTGCTGACGCTATTCGGGCAAGTTCTCACTTATTTTCTCCCAAATGCTGGTGATACCCACCATGGTGTCGCAATTGCCCGTCAGTTGGAAGATGTCGTACTGCAGGCGCAGTCCGAAGATTGGGACGTTGGAGGAATAACTACTGATGATGCGGGGCAATGTCGACGTGCTCAACAAATTCTATCGCTTCGGTGGCCTAAAATTGCGTTTTTGTATTGCTTCGCGCACGACATCAACAATCTCGTGAAGGAAGTTTTGAAGACCGCATTTTCTCGTCTTACACGTGAAGCCGCTGCTGCTGTCAATACTATCAATGGCTCGTCCAGCAAGTGGCTCAAGCGAGCCAGAGATCTCATGGCGAAGATGTACGGCTATCAGCTCAGTCTATGTTCTCTGTGTGGAACTCCATGCAAGCGTGCTTCGCTTCTCTCCTTCGTGTTCGATCTGCGCTGCAAATGCTGGCTCGGCAATCGCATCGCTACGACGATTTCCCAAGCGCGCTGTCTGTTTTTCTGAATGATGTCTTCTGGGAGGATCTTGTGCGCGCTGAACGTGTGATAGCGCCGCTGTCAGTGGCCTCATACCAGTTACAGCGTGATCAGAACACTGTGGGCGACGTTATCCGGTCGTGCGGACCAATTTACAGTGGCTTTAAACAGGCTAGTATCCACAGCACAAAGCAGGTCGCATGTGTTGAACGCTGTTGGAAGAAGTGCGAGCAGCCGTTGTTTATATTGGGGTACGCGCTGCACCCTGCGTACGTTGCTGATGCTCGGAATCTCTTCATCTCCAATTTCCAGTATCGGGATGCTCTGCAAATTCGCCATTTATTACTATCGACGCTTCATTTCATCTGACATTGGCTCTCTCTGTCGCGATATGTATCGCTGGATGAAAGGAAAGCTCACAGAAGCCACAGCGGACGAATTCGCTGGTTCACCATCGGAGTATTGGCAGTACGTGGCTGACGAACTTCCCGACAGTAAACTTCCGGATTTGGCACTAAAGGTGCTCTCCATTGCTGTCAACACAGCAACATGTGAACGCATGTTCAGCCAGTTGGCCCTCATTCAAACACCCAAGCGCAATCGAATGTTGGTGCCAAAGCTACTCAAAACAGCAATTGTAGCCAAGCACGTGCGTCAGCGCGTCAAGAACATCACAGCAGGCGATCCATTTGAGAATCGTATCTTGACTCCGGACGAGCGCCAACTCGTCTACTCTGATCCCGAGGCAATCCACTTGCGTACACCGACTTCGGAGGAAGAACGCCCAACACGAGCGCCAATAGAGGGAGACGAAAACTTGAATGACCCTGGAGACTTAGCAGACGCAGGCGATACGTTGGAGCTTTGGGGGAAGTTCTTAGAACAGGTATTCCGAGATCAAGAAATTGAATCCGAGTACGCTGTGACCAGAGCAGACACTGTGACCAGAGCAGGCGCCGCGATCAGAGCAGAGGAAGGTGGCTTCGACGAACACGAAGTCAACGAGCTGGAAGATATCCCTGAACCGGAGAGGCGACCATTCCCGAAGACGAACGATGACGACTTTCCCCAGGAAAAATCACTGACCGGAATCCGAGGTGTCAAAGCCACACTAGCACAGCTCTTCGGCTAGTAGCGCTAACAATCCAGCTTCATTAACCATTTCGTAATTCACCGCAATATCCCCTTTACGTAACACCACAATTGCCTGTTCCACGGAAAACAATAGGAGCACCAACGCTGGAAGTGGCCGCCGTATATGACGCTGCCCTCGTTGTGTATTCGCAGCACCCTTCGGACGTGCCCTTCTTGGCGCAGTTCACTTCCTTGTGTTCGCGCTCGGCGCAGCCAACCTTGCCGACCAGGAAGCCTCCAGCGGCAGCTTCCGAGTGGACGTCCACCTGCTCGCAGTACGCCATGATACTGCTGAAGTTGGCCGGGTTCTTTGGCTCTCCGTTCACGATAATGTGGCCGACGATGCGACTACCCGTCTTACGACCGGCAATCACATCCATCAGCGCCTCTTACCGGCACCAGTGGCTCCCACGAGCGCCACCATGGGACCAGGTTCCCCGGAGTATCCACTTTTACATTGTCGTATTCAGTGGCGTTATCCATAAGCGTTTTGACGCTCACACCCATGTACTTCTCGTAGCGCATGAAGTGCAGCGCAAGACCGTTGAGCGTCGTGAACACGAAGTAGTAGGCCATCAGGACTATCATGTCGAACCAGATGTGTTTCATTCGAAAAGCTGTCCAGGAATTTCTCGCTCTGAGCATCCGTGTACCGGTCGCTAAAGAACTCCGACAGCATGTTGGAGCGGAGCGCCCACGATTTCGGATTCGGAGGAAACCAGTACAACCAGATCCAGTAGTCCGGGATCAGGTCCCCCAGGATGATGTTACCCGAGAACAGCAGGAAGAACCTCACAGGAATCGAGGCCAGCGCCAGACCCACCATGGTACTCGGAGACAGCGCGCTCAGCATCGTTATGTAGGCGCTGATGGCGTGCTGTAAATCGAGTAGAACACGATATACTTCTCGAACGAGCGCGTCAAGCCGTTTATGAAGTAGAAGTACGTGCCGAAGACGAAGGACACCGCCACGTTCACCGGGATCTGCACGACACTCTCGGCGATGGCGTACGACGTCGTTTGGAAGAAGTTGCGCGGTCGCTGCTTGTAGAAGACCTTGCGCAGCTGGAACGATATGGCGATCTGCTGCCATGCCTGGCGCTGGAACAGCGCGATGCTGAAGAAGATCACGCACAGGGAGTAGGTTGAGGTCACGTTGCAGTTGATCATGCCCAGACCGATCACGTCGATCAGGTTACCCCACCGAAACGGCGGATCACGTAGCCACACCTGTTTCTGCCGGTTCAACAGGAGCATCGTGCTCGGGACAAACGCCAGACCGAACTCCGAGTTCTGCTTCGAACGTCTCAAGTTGGCCACGCGCTTGGCAATGACAGATCTGCCAAGCGTCTTGCACCACATGCGCATCGACTTGGCAATATCAAACGTAGCGGAGCTGTCCAGGCCTGTCGAGATCTCGTCGCACAGGAACAGGCTCAGGCCTCACACCAGCACTTCGCCAACTGTCACGCGCTTGCGCTCGCCGCCGCTCACACCGCGCAGCAGCTCTCCAGACCCAGGATCTGCAGAAACAGCTCCGTACACAGCACCGCGATGCTCCGGTTGGTTCTCCAGACGGCCGTTCACGTACATATCGGCGAGCTTGAACGTATCGCGGACAGTCAACGTCTGGATGAGTTTGATGAGGTCGATCTCGTCGCCACGAAGACAGGAGTAAAGGATCTCTCTGCCAATCTCCTTCTCAGAGTTGTTCTGCAGCTTCCTGGCCAGCGCCTTGAGAAACGTCAACTTGGAAAAGAAGGACCAGCATAAGCCGCTCGTGTCCTGGTTCTTGATGGTTGTGCCTCCCTTGTCCTGTCAGACCACGGTGTCAGCAACCTCCACATCGCTCCACAGTCCGTCGACGCGAGAGGCCAGGTGCTCCTTCAGACAGCACGAGCCCTGAGCTTAAACTCCTCGAATACATGTGCGAGAGCTTCATGTTGTTCTCAAGGATGTACATGTCATGGGCGATGTAGTTCTCCAGGCGGACGGCGAACCCCCGTAGCCCCGAGAATGAGATGGCGTGCGTCTTTGGCCACGTGGGGAAGTCATGCTTTACTCAAGCGGGCCGCTTGAAGCGACGTCTCCAGCACGTCCTACACCAACTCCTACCAGAAACCAGAGCCTTGCTTTAGCAGTAAATAGCTCAGATTTCAATAATCGTACTTGGTGTGTTAATTTGTAAAACGGAGGGCCGAAACGATTTGTTTCGGCCTTTCGCCAGATATCTTGGTACATCTATGTTTGCCACAAAATATTTACGTGTAGACGATGTAAAAGTGCTTAGGGAAGAAATAGTGGGATGTTCTTCCAAAAAGAGCCTGCATCTGTCAAGTTTATAGGCGGTAGGAAATGGCCTGAAACGGCCTGTGAGCTGAGAAAATCGATTTTTGTAAAACATGCAAAATTTGGCTCGAGAGCTATGTTCTCTCGAGCCGGTAATTCAAGAGCAAGGCGGACATTTCACTATCGTCCGAATAATACTCGCTTAACTGGATACTAGGACCACACACCAGCCAACGATCGCTGTTGCATTCCAATTGGCTACATTTCAACCAGTCACAGTATGCCCGTTGGCAGACCGACACGTAGCCAGTCATTGATTCGGACATTCGAGAACAATCGAGAACCTTCGAGAAGTCGGGCATCAGCCCCCAGTCTCGATTTTTCAAGGGCTACTACGCAGACCTCCTCCCCACACACACACAACGATGTAGCTCAACTGGAAGAGCACAGGGCTTCGGCTCTGGGGTGCCTGTTCGAATCGGGCTATCGTTACTCAATTCACTTGCTTGCTTGCTATGCGCTTACTTGCTAACTACTTCGAGAATGTCTTGCGTGTAGCCAGGAGCTGGGCAGCCGACTGGAGAAGGCGTTGGTGGCGTTGGATGGTGGCATTAAGTGCCCCTTGGTTATGCAGAGCCTGGAGATGCTTCAGGACAGCGCTGGACCCACGCGAGTTGATGTTGTGCTCGTCTCGTAAGAAAGCAAGCACAGCTTTCTCTGCGCGCTGTCCCAGCTCCAGAACATGGTCGCGGTAATCTGCAGAGCTTGCGTTCAGGGTGAAGCCGTCCTTCAAGAAGAGCTTCATGAAGGCAACAAGGATCTTCGACTTCGAGCGCTGCTGTTTCGGCGCCTGCGTCATCCATATCGGCTCTTGCGCGTACCAAGCAAACCAAGTCGCGTGAAGGTGAGTCACTGATCCTCTGCGTTGCTTCTTCTTCGGCGTACTGACTACAGCTTCTTCTTCTTCTTCTTGCCAGTTCCGTTTGTTTGTAGCTTGTACCGGGTCGTTCGCTTGATTAGCCTCGAGTGCATCCATGCGTGCATCCTGCCGCTTGATGTGCTCGATAAAGTGATTAATCACAGCTGCTTGGTGGTCGATGATCTTCTGTTCCTGGCTTGGCTCTTTGGGTTTGCTGTCGTTGTAGGTGGGGTGTTTATCTTGCTTGTCTTGGTAGGGCGCTGGACCACGTGCAAGATGCGAAGCCCAGGCTAGGAGCTCAGCCTCTGAGCACTTGACGTGGCGTACAGCAACTTCGATGCGCTGAATGGCCGGGCTTCCAGGGTTCAAAGCCTTCAGCAGTGGGAAGTGACGGACAACGCAAGCGGTAAGTACATCCAGTGCCTTCTTGTTAACGTTGTAGCTTTCTGTTTCCAGCTTGAAGCATGACGAGAACATGAGGCGCTGGACTTCAGCGATCGTAGTCTGCGTCTGGGCGTCGAAGCTCGACAGATCTAGGAGCGGTAACGCAGCCTTCGGTTTGTATCCACTGAGCACCTTCGCGATCTTGTGGTCTTCCTTGCTGGTATTGAAGATGTAATTGAACCCTTTGTTTGTCGTGCTCATGTTCCAGGAGCCTTTGTCGAAGATCCAGCGAGCAGTCATTTCGTCGCAGCCGTTTGCGTGTTGCGCACCGCCGCGACGAAAGGAGTGCGAGGTTAACGCAGCCTCGACACCTGCCAGCGGTGCGACGCGGTCGAGAAAACTGTTAACGTGCGCTTAGATGGTCGGTGCCGTGTCAGTGCGTGCTGGCGCGACAGGAGCAACAAGACCAGCGTCCACCGGTGGCGCGTTCAGGAGCTCGCTCAGCGGGACGTCAGGTGCCAACGTGGCAACTGTTGGCGAGGCTTGGTCAGGAGGTTGCCGACAAGCAGAGGGCACGGAGCAGCTTGTGCCATCAGGGCGAGGGCAATAACGAGTACAGGGCACGTGGCGAAGTCGCTATCCGGGAAGGGCGATAGCCCCTGCTCCTCGGACGTCTTCACCCGCACCAACCGGAGGAAGAGGACGTTCGATACATCGATGGAGATGTTCTGCTTGCGGACCATTGACAAATCGGACGCGCGGTCGAACAAGTACCAGAGGAGACACAGCAGAGCTGCATCCTGGTAGTCACTTTCAGAACATGTATAAGTATACAAATAAAGCAACATTTTTTCAAGTCAGCCTTTGTACATGGGTTTGCTTTAGATACAAGACCACCACCATCTCGCTTCATACAGAAGTTGTCAAGTGTCTTTCCCATTTTCAGCAATCGTGCTTCGAGTGAAGCACGATGCTTAGGAACTGATCTAGTAGCCAAAGCTTAGCCTGCCGATAGTACTGCACTGCAGTGTTACGAGCTAGCGGCTTACCCTTTTCCCTTGGTTAAAAGCTAAGTACATACCGAACTTATCCATCACATACACAAAGCTCTTGCCACTCTCGTCACTATCAATGCATTTGCTTACATAATCCTCATCAACATATTTTTCCTTTAGGAACTTACCGAACGCTGCAATAGCAGTTGCCTTGGCACGCAAGGTGTTGCCAGACTACAGCTCGTCAAGTCCCATGACGCTGGTCCGAAAAATGCAAAATATGCAAATGACACGTCACTGACTTGCTCTTTGGCTGGACATACATATATTTTGCGAGCACATCGGACGTGATACGTCCGATCTGATGGCTTAGAGGACTCGCCTAACCCTAACTTCAATGATTGGCTAATTTACCTTTTGATAGGTGATCTTATTGGCTAAAACGTTTTTGCTTTCTTCTATTGGCCAGATGAAACAAATACAAATATCAAGTATAGTCCTATAAATCTCCATATTCATCCATAACTACTTAATACACAACCGTCTTGCCCAGCGCGCCACAGTAGATACAACATAGCTAGCGCAGTAACTAGTTAATCAACTTATTCTTCTTCTTGCGCAGGGCGTCACAGAGGTGGCAGCCGTGATCAGACCTAACGGTAGTATAGAGAATGTCAGGTTGCTGGTGTTTAGATCGGCTTTGGTTACTAGAATTCTGCTAAGTAATTCAATACGTACACCAGCAACAACAGCGACAGTTAGGACGTAGTGTTCGCAACTGCTGATGTGACCAACAACTTCTCTGCCAAGTTGCCCTGCGCACACGTCTACCATGAAAATTGTATCATGACCACTGTATTGCTTTATTCGTTTTGCTGAGCGTCTGTCTCGAATGTAATCTTTTGGTAGCGACAATGCGCGAATGCCAAGTGAACGACATTGATACGGCAACACGAGAGGCAGTTTTCAATTTTCCCTTCGGTGATTACAGGGCACTGAACGGCTTCAACTCGACTGTTTTCGCCTAGAGGATCATTGCTTTTGGTGGCTTGACGGCGGAAATGGTGCAATTGTGCGACGGGTAGCAAGCATTTAGACTTGTGGAGCTCGCATACCGTACAGGGATTGATAGTAGAATGATTTTCTTCCAAACTACTATAGTAGTTAATACTACCGAAATCCAAACTAATAGCTGACTATTAGCTTCAAATCAGCCACCAAAACAAGATAATATTAGTGATAATATTACTGAAGTATTACTATGTCGATCACCGAGATTAACTCGTTTAGGTGTGGACCACACAGGGCGTTGAGCATGTCCTTACAAGCTACCAGCATCCATGCGGCGGACCTCCTTCCGATTGTGCTTGCATCTCGGCACGGCGATTGTCCTTTCGGGTGGGCTGGTTGCTCATCACGATGCCGCCTTTAAAAAAACGCTCTCTTGAAACGCGTTTGACAGCGATCTTCCCAGCCAGACGCGCGCTAGTGCCATAATGGATGGGAACAGGGTGGATACGATCTCTTGAAACCAGCGCAGGATATCAACGTGCTTACAGACAGCCTCGACATTCCAGTAGTAGCGTCGAACCTAGGAGTCAGCCAGTCCAAGGTTGTAGTGTTTTCAGGGGCCTGATGCAGAGCAACTGCGACCCAGTCCACAGCATGCTGCTGCCCTTTCTCCGAGATCTTGTCCGCTTGGCCACGTAGCGTCGATAGCGTGGTTCCAGCAGTCGCCATTGGGATAGAAGCTCCGCAGATCATCTTATCGTCCTCACCGCACGGGACTAGATCGCGGAGAGCTCAGCACAGGAGCAGTCGACGCTGGCACACTTCATGGCGACAGGGAGAGCAGCCTAGAAAGCGAGGGGGTTCTTGGCTGCTGGAAAAATCAAGAATGAGCAGACAATGAGGCAAGTTCGACTTCATGGGGTTCTTCAGCTCGGTTCTGCGCGACGAACCTTCACGAAAGGCTGCACTGTATTTGAAAGCGGTCCTGTGTGATGAACCGCACAATGCTCGACGAATGGAGCTGCACGTGTCTGGGTATAATTTGGATAGGAGCGTGGGAAACCAACGCCAAAACCAGACTCGATAGAAGATTGCAATTGCCTTATATTAATCAGATAGTAGTAGGATATTACTATGTGGCCAGTTTTTGAACTAATAACTACTATATTACCATATGTTTGCTCATACCGCTAAACTAATAGCGATAATATTAGTTTATTATTAGTTTGCAATTAATTATTACTTCAATATTACTATAAGTCAAGTCCCTGCGCATACGATCTAAGGTAAATGATTCTTAGACGGAATTCGTCGGACATTCGTCGGACATGTGTGATTCTGTATGACAAATCATAGTTGGTGCGATTATTAGGACACACAAAGGCTTTGAGTAAAGAGGACCACAAGATAGGAGGATGGCGACTGCGTGCTGAAGACGGAGTTTCGGGCCTCAAAGCTCGGAGAGGACAGAGACCCTTCCGCGCGAGTTGCCGGGCGAGGCCTTGCCGGCTCCAGCAATGAGAGTGAATGCAGCGAGGACGAGTGAGCAGTTCAACCAGCTGAAATCGACGGCTCATCGTCGAGACCGGTCAACGAGACGGCAGACGTCCACGACAGGTTTTGAGGATTTCGAGCAGGTGCCTACGAAGCAGGAAGAAGCTCTGGAAGAGCCGTGTACATGTGCTCCTCGCTGCAGATCCAGCCCCAAGATATATTATGCTGAGACGGGGTCAGCGCCTTCGTGTATGCGCCGAGGGCTCAGCATCGACACCCTGTGCCCAGCTATCTGTTTCCTCATCGCCAATACGAGCCGGCGGAGGCTCCGCCGCGGAGCCAACGCTCTTGGCCCAACGGTGGCGGGGGATCGCAGGATAGGTCAACCGCAGCATCGGTATTCAGCAGCGGTGTTCCGGGTTGTCGTGATGGCATCACCACTTCATGTGGAGACTCTCCACTGGACTCCAGTCAGGAAAGCCCCGCATGCGTGTAGCTGCTCGAGTACTGTAGAACCGTCGCGAAGATACTAAACAGGGCATCGCCGGCGAGGAGCACATGTACACGGCTCTTCCAGAGCTTCCTGCTTCGTAGGCACCTGCTCGAAATCCTCAAAACCTGTCGTGGACGTCTGCCGTCTCGTTGACCGGTCTCGACGATGAGCCGTCGATTTCAGCTGGTTGAACTGCTCACTCGTCCTCGCTGCATTCACTCATTGCTGGAGCCGGCAAGGCCTCGCCCGGCAACTCGCGCGGAAGGGGTCTCTGTCCTCTCCGAGCTTTGAGGCCCGAAACTCCGTCTTCAGCACGCAGTCGCCATCCTCCTATCTTGTGGTCCTCTTTACTCAAAGCCTTTGTGTGTCCTAATAATCGCACCAACTATGATTTGTCATACAGAATCACACATGTCCGACGAATGTCCGACGAATTCCGTCTAAGAATCTTTCCCCAAAATCTGTCGGACATTGTACCCATCTATTTGGTTCGCGTCGGACATTCTGTCCGACTTTTTCTGGAAAACCCTATTTTCTCTTTCCTGTGTGAATGTTAGGCTAGCGATGCAAAGCGCGATTATCCCCGAAAACGTCGGACAAATGTACAACTCGTTATGATTGGACAATACAACATGAATTGAGATCTATGATTGGACGAATAACGGAGTGAATATCGACGTGACTGTCACTACAGTGGCTACGGAATTTAGTCTGTGTGAAAAAATAGTATGAGTTCATAATTAGCGACACCTGGACCTGGTGAGACTATGGAAAGGTCTTATTTTTTTGTTTTTAAACGTCGTGTATTTTAAATCAATTTTAAATGCGTGTTTTTGGAGGGCGAGATCTTGAGCATTTTTATCAGATAAATTATCAGGTTTTGCCGAACTGGAATCAGAGTTTATCAGCTAAACCACTCATCTTAGGCGGTGTCAAAGCTGTGATCTCTTCAAGAGCGGCCGTCAACGACATCATTGTGCTCAAAATGTCTTGCTCCACCCACTGTTCGACCGTAAGTAGCATTGGAAGCACCTCATCGTCCTCTGTAGGCTACAGAGGAGGACGATACTAGTACAGTGAAGCACCTCATCGTTCTCTGCTGTGCCGAAAGGATGCCAGATATTTATCCCATGTTTGACGCTTTGAGTGGCATCTGTGAGCGAGGTTGCAGCGTTGAAACAAAAAAGCAAGGTCAGGAATACAGCAGAAAGTCTGACGGCATCATGTGACTTAGGCAGAAAAAATCGTAAAAAAATAAAAATATACATTTGAGACGTTAGATTTTATTTTAAATGAAAATTTTCAAAAAGGACCTTTCCATAGGTGAGACTAATATCTGTGAACAAGAAATCGGCTTTGGGTTAATTAGTATGTGCGCAAAATTAGTATCACTTCGAAAACAGGCACCCACATACGATATATTGAAAATACTACCCCATTTTAACCTTTTCGCGTAGATTTAAGTCACCTCACAGCAAATTCGTTTTATATAGATGTAGATAAAGTGGTTTTCTACTTACTCTCAATATCTGAAGCAGGGTTATATGGCCAAAGTACTGCTATAATAGTTCATAATTTTCAAAAATATTGAAATATCGTATTAAAACTACAATTTTAGTGAGGCGGTGGTGTGACTAATTTCTACTCAACGGTAATTAGTCGAAGTGTTCCTAATTTTACCGCACCTATAATATTGAGTCGGCGCAAAACAAAAGGATGCTAGTTAACCATTTGTTGAAGTGGGAGTTAGGCACATGGTTGAAAAGAGGAGTGTCTCCTCTTTCCGATGCGCCCATTTGCAGCCCCAAATTATTCAGCCGATTTTGCGATATGGCCAACTGAAAAGTTGCCTCCATTTGATGGCTTAATACAAAATTTTGAAACCTGGCCAATCAGAGGTAGAAAAATGAGCTGAATCGATCCCTCCTAATTATAGGCTCTAATTCCGCCTCTAAATAGATCAGTTACGGCGTTTTTATTGGTGCGCTCAAGTTAATTTCTGTTTGAGGCTAAATTTTAACTGGCTTTTCTGAAAAAATCAGATAAGTACGAAAATCAAAGCCCAATCTTTGCATCGATTTTTCTCGAAAACATAAAAATGTTAGCTAGCATACTTTTGTTTTGCGTGTTCAACTCCTTTTCCTTTTTTCATTCTACTATATTTGAAGTCTTCTGATTGGCTAATTCAATGTTGGTGTTTTCAACCCAAAGATTCTTTGACAAAAAGCTCCATTCAAAGAAGAAAAAACTAGACGAGGAGAAGGCCCAACGACTGGGGACATGGAAGGCACGGAAGACGAGGAGAAGGCCCCAATTACGCGCGTCCAGCGACTGTCAAGTGCCGCGTTCGATGCCTTGAAAGATAAGGGCGTCTCTGAGCGTCCGTTGGAACTTTACGAGCACCAGCTCCACGGCCACGAAATTGACGACATAACGAAGAGCCTGATCAAAAATGCCGTGTTCGCCGCCTATTTGGAGTTTTATAATCGCCAACTCTCAAGAGCCGACATCGATGCAGCCACAGATGCCACCATAGCCGAACTACGCGTGATCCAGAGCCAACCTTCTGACAGCAAGGCCACTCAGGAGCTCCGCAAACTAGTACCCGAAGCTTTCAAACAAGACTACAAGGGCGATGCGGACGTCAGATTCCAGAGATACCTCGCAGGGTGCTGCTACACGTATTTCAACGTCGTTAACAAGAAAATGTACAACGCACCATACGTCACCATCACTCAAAGCTCGGGCTTCGGCAAGAGCCGAATCCTTAAACGCCTGGCGGAGAAAGAGGACCCTATCAAGCATGGTAACGTCCCGTTTGATATGAAGGTGCTGTACGTCTGCGCACGCGACATCAAAGGGTCGAGTGGGTACCCGCGCGCGACGCCCAAACTGTGCGACTGGCTTTTTCCTGCAGGTATCTGCACGGAAAAATATCTCACTACTGCGCTTGAGAAAGCCTTCAAGTACTCGGTCGAGACTTCGGACGCAAGGGAAAATTGGAAGAAGCTGTTTGAAGTGGATATCAACGGGACAGCTGATGGGGTTATTGCGGGCGAATTGAATAGTGTCCAGCTTTCGGATGAACCGCAGGAGAAACGGCAGAAATCCGACGCTCTTAACACTCCGGTGCTTGTTGTGGCTATTGACGAGGCGCGGGCTCTGCTCACGATTGAAAACTCCGCTCACGAAAACGCATTCCACATTCTGCGTCGAGCTTTGAGAGAGGTGAACAAAACAGCTACGGTACGCAACGCCAAAGGACTCGTTTTCGGGGTTCTAGTAGACACCAACTCCCGAGTACATGAGTTCGTGCCGGCACTCTCGCAGGACCCGTCTTCACGGCTGAGTGCTACTAAGAATATGGCACTATTCCCGCCGTTCATCTTGACAGAGACCATGGACATCATGCTGGGTGTTAAATCAACACCAACGATGTCTGATGGCGATACCATCATGAACTCTGGATCAGACTCTGATGAAGATACCAAGATGTCTGATGTTGACACTGTTGATCAAAACACAAGCAGAAGCAGAGTGTTGACCACCGATGAGGAAGACGTGTGGACAGCTCTTGTGTCGATGGGCCGGCCGTTGTGGTGTAGTATGGACGACACAAAAAAGGACTTGCCGGAGAGAAAGGATATACTGACCAAGTTCGCTGCCAGAAAATTGCTTATCGGTCTTGAGGCGAACAATCCTGCGAGCTACACGGACTCGACACTCCATGGTGTGTCGTCGCTGTTCTGCCGCATTGGGCTGCGTCCATATGCGAGCAGCCCGATAGCGACGCGCTTGGTCGCCGACTTCATGAGTGTCTTACACTACGTGACGTACAAGAACGACGCCCAGATCAGCGGCTACGTGTCTGACCCGATCCTGACGTTTGGCGCATCGAGAATGTGGTATCAGTTCGAGAATCCTACTATAAATTTGCCCTCTGCACTGGAGTCCGACATCCTCCCCCAGTTGGAGACCATACTGCTCAATGGTGTGATCGACACCGGCAACATTGGCGAACTTGTGGCACGCGTCTTCCTCTTGTTGGCAATGGACGCGGTGGCGATGGGCTCAGCCGACAAGCGGATGTTCGTCTTCTCAGGGGGGTTTTGCGATGTCGTGAAGTTTGTGGAAATGCTTGTGGGCGACGATCCGCATCGTGAGGAGCAGGACGTTATGATATCGTACAAGGACTGGCTGAAGAACTGGAACGGCTGGCAAGTTTGCTTCAGTCATTTCGTGGATTTGCAAGAAGAACCGACGGAGGACGTTTTGTGGAAGCTGTTAGATCGCCGAGCCGGGGGCACCTTTCCTCGCGGGCAAAAGGAGCGGATCTTATTCCGATTCTTCACCCGAGATGTGCCTTGTATCCAGAGGGAAAGGTCTCGTTCATCGTGGTGCAAGTCAAGAACCGAGTGGATAAAGACGATAAGTTCCCTGATTCCGCGCTACGAAAGTTATCGTGCCCGTACGTGTTCAAAAAGGCAAACAGCCTTTCCAAGTTCAAGAAGCATGAGGTGATTCGATTGTATGTGAGTCTACGGGAAGTGCTGGATGAGGACCACTTTGCCCAATCTATCGTGACGAACGAAATTAAAATGACAAGGAATGTGACGAAACTCGTGAAACGCAACGGCAAAAAGATTTTGATGGCTCACTGTGCGTCCGTGGAGTGTTGGCGCCGGGCATGAACGAAAGATGGTCATTTTTGTCGAAGGGGCTGGCTGAGAAGCTGCGTGAGATTGCCAACGCTGCGTGGTGGGACGGCGAGGTGCAAGTCAAGTACGACCTGAAGAGCCGCGACGATTATGAAAAGAAAGTGAGGGAGAACCGTCTTTCGTGTGTGCTATCGGCGGATGATGCGGAGAAAACGGCATTGCACACGCTGAAGTTCGCTTCAAAAGTGAAAGCCCAATAAGAGCCAAGAGGAGGGGTGTCTGTCAAGTCCTCGACTTGCCCGGTGTATTGATCCAGTCGTATCATCTTTTCTCCAAGGAAGTATCCGACGTGTAAATGTCCTTGATCTTCCTTACACTGGTGCAGAGCAACATTCGCAGAAGAGATAGCGGCTTCGTTCTACGGGTTAACCCTTATATGACTAACTTTCGTTCTTGATCTTACCGTTTGGGAAGATAAGCTTCAACCTTTATGTCGACAGATTTGGTACAGTCTTCCTCCCCCAGAAATGATTATCACGGGAGAACAGATCAGCTCAATCAGTTATCATATTTGCGAAATTATCAGTTTCATAAAGGAGCCAAATGTCACTTACCTCGCGATAATGACTTCCACCCCACAGTAATGCCCTATTTAGTGAAACTTACAATCGATCCTCCAGACTTTGTTGCAAAAATGATAACAAAAACGTCATTCTTACGCGCTGTTATCTGTTTGCCGTCTGCTGAGGGGAGTCATTTGCGTCGAGAGAACAGCAAGATAGCACGCTACTGCTTTAAAACCTGCCTAATACGACTAAAAATAACTGATATTTGGTCTGGCAACTTGATTAATTATCACTACTGACAGGGAATATCAAGGCATTTGCTTTAGTATCGGAATTTACTGTTTGTAAAGGGAGATTGCAATATCGAAAATCCAATCACTTATCAGATCATATCGGATGTAGGGGGTTCAAATTTGGGGGACTGTAGTACACTGGAGGGGACATTGAAAATCGCGGCGAAGTTAGTGAGTGTATGTACCGTATTTCGCATGTAGAGAGATACACTTTGAAAATTGCCAGGTGTACCGCAAATACCGGTACAGTTGTGGCACTCGCGTGGCCACACACTCGAAGCCGTCCGGCCATTGCCCCAGGAGATCTTACTCCTGTGGGACGACTTTAGCGGGCACTGGACGGCCGAAGTCCAGCGATACGCCGCAAGCATCGGCGTCGTGCTGCTGAAGGTTCAACCAGGCGCCACCTCTGTGTCGCAGACGGCCGATGTAGCTTGGAACTACCCACTCAAGAGCCGACAGCAGTGGCATGACGACATGCGTGAACAGATTGCTGCTCCGCGATCTCCTGGATCGCGCTTTAAGCCAGCGCGACCGAAGTGTGACAAGATCTGCAAGTGGATTGACTGCGCATGGCGCGACCTTCCGGCATCCACCATCGCCAACGGTTTCCGCGCCTGCGGGCTGCAGCTGACCCAGAGCTGTGCTGCTGCATCTGACAGCTCAGCTCGAGGAGCTTTCACTCTTGCAGGGACGCCAAGTTGATGACGAGCAGGACTTTGCCGTAGAGGCTGATGAGTGAGTCCGGTATTGCAATTGTTTCGTTTAAAACTCACGAAATAATGTTTTGGAGTTTCATTTTGTAATATTTCATGACATAAAATCAGCAAGGTCCCCTACCCCCTCTTACATGGGGGGTGACTCTCTACATACGAAATACGGTACTGTATAACATTTGTGCATGCGGACACACCTAAATTACATACAAGCCAAAAAACCTTAAAGTCATTTTTTGCGCGTATGTACAATGCAAATCTACTGGTCGATGCATTACTGACTTTCGGCTGCCTCGTCGTTGAACTGATCGACAACATCATCTGTGTCACAAACAGTCTCGTCAATAGCTTCAAGTTGCTCCAGTTGCTGGACGATAGTATTCTCTGGTTCCTCTGTTAGCGTTTGCTTTCCGGGTCGACTAAAGCCGCTGACAATCACGGTCCTACTCAGTTCCTGCCAAGCTGTAGTGGCCCAGCCCAGCAAAGTGCATCAGTTCTTGACGGCGGAGCTAGCTGGAATTTTGAGCTGCGATCACTATCGTTGTAGTTCCGTAATTGTTGTGACAGGTACAGCACCCATTTCTTTCGCAAACGCTGTTTGAGAGGGCGAAACCAGGATATATCCGCTGGTTGACATACATTTGATGAAAGTGCCCCCTCCGGTTTGACATCTGTATGTCAAACCGGGGACTTTCATCGCATGCACGTTTAAAAGCTTGGTATGAGCCATGATATCCTCAGTCCAATGGGCCGAAAAATCGTCCCAAAGGAGGAGGATCGGTGCTGCCTCGGCTCTACCCGCGAAATGATAATCGAGAAACGCAACCGAGAGGTCTGAATTCCACCACGCAGAGATTACCGTAGATTTGCCCCCAAATCGACTTGAGCCACTTGCATATCCTGCCACAGTTTGTCGCCAAATCCATGTTGTGCAACGTAATTGTAAGCCCTCTTCTCAGGAATTTTAGACGGGTTTGTCTTGACTACGAAGAAAGGGTCATACTGTTTTCCAGTCGAGTCAGCTAAAAACATTCCGGTGAAGCGCTCTTTGTCTTTGCCGCCACACCGTACCCATATGTTTTGTCCTTATTTGTCGATTGTTGTCTTCGGCAAATACTGAAGCAGATGCCGCTCTGATCAGCGTTGAAGATTTTATCGACGCCAAGCTCAATTTTCGTCTTTTCAACTTTCTCCCAAAATTCACGAGCTTCTTGCTCCATTGCGGCGGGTGGCTGTTGCCCTTGACGCGTTTTAGAGCGTAGTGAAAGACTGTGACGCGACAAAAAACGTTGCTGCCAGCTCTAGCTGCCCTCAAAATTCCATCAGGAACGCCTTCGTCCCGGGCGACATCTTGAACCTGCAGCTGTAGCATTAGGCGTGAGACAGGCACCCCTTCTCCACGTAGCGAGCTCACCCACTCCACCAGGCCCTCCTCGCCTGAGGCAGAAATTGTAGTTGCTGTGCCCTTCTTACGTTCAGACTTGAAGCTGGCGGTCGTCGAAGAAGACGCCATCCGCTCGATCTGCACCCTATCGCGTGCCCACTCGTAGATACGTTTTCGCTTCGTCTCACGTTTCTTCGGTACAAGGTGGCTGTAAAACCTGTCGAGTGTAGAAGGCATGTCGTTGTCATTTAGGAAGTTAATTACGTCGAGTTTCTTAGCATACGTCTCACATTCGCGCTTGTAGGTGCTTGGTTGCCGCCCCTTGCCTCCAGGAGAGCACTTGCACCTCTTGTCATGGCTCGAATGTGAGGTGGTTTTGTTTTTGCTTGACGCTTCGTAGCGATTTTGTTCTATATCCGGAAGTGCTGATTTGTGCAAAACTAGGTATGTCCGCTTGGACAAATGGGATTATGTGAGGTTTTTCAGTCTAAGAGACTTGTTCTGATTGGCTATATTGAGTGTCCGGATGTACAAAATGTCCGCATGCACAAATGTTATACAGTAATGCATTTCGTCGCTTCATTTATGCCTAGGCCTCTACAAATATGGGAATTTCTTTAAAAGTCCC